>JAXQQM020074276.1:0-119684 GCA_034641835.2 Pinus albicaulis | reverse complement strand
TTGGTTGATGTGGCATCTAATAAACTATGTTGGCGTACATTTTCCATAAAACTTAGATTTATTTTTGGGTTGTTAATATGATGTATGAGAATAGAAATATTTTACAAAACTTATTGCTCTCTAAAATTGAATTCAATAGTTTACATCACTGTTAAATATACATTATCAGATTCCCTTGTGAAATTGCATTGACAGATTTTGCTTATGGTAAATATCCATGAAAAATCATGACATGGCGCCCTTAGAAAAAAAGATATGGAGGTAAATCGATAACATTTTCCGTTATTGGACTAATTACATGTGCTAGTGGCGACTATGAGAAATGTTATCACCTTCTTTGTACCTGCTACGAGAAGTTTCCAGATCCATCCTGAAGGTGATCAGTTTGAAAATTTGGAATGAGCACGGGGGATGCAAGTTAAATGGATGTTGTCATAACGGGCTTGTTTGCTGGGTTAGTTAGGTTTATATTTTTCTTAAACAATAAGAAAACTGCCCATTAGGCCTGGTAGTGCTCCATATGAAGATCCAGCAGGGAACTGGTATTCGATTTTGAGGTATGTATATCTGCTTCACATCAAATCAGATTCATCCTCCTGTTTTTTTTTCAAATTTGTGCTCTGATACAAGGCTGTGATTGTGTTGGCATTTGCAGAAATGGTTTGGGATGCTTAATGGGAAACAAATTAGGGTCAGGTGCGTATTCTAGGAAATCTTTATCTTGGAAGAATGGGATTTACTACAATTGAATCTTACTGCCCATAAGCTACAATTACTACTAGAAGAATCTCCGAGCAGGTTTCTTTGATAGAGCAGCGAATTCTTGGGGCAGTGGATGCGCAGCTCACATCACTCTTCATGGCATTCCCAACCTGTAAATTTCTTCATGTCGTAGGAGGGTTAGTTTAATTGTGTAAAAGTAGGAGTGTTGTGATTGTTGCTTTTGAATATTGCATCATAAAAACTCTGGCTTGGACTTTGAGGTAGTGAAAAGGTTGCAACTTGCAAGCATTGAGGAAATCTTCTATAGCCAAAACTTGCCACAGAGGATGAGGATTTTACACGACATACCTACCTTGAGCTTCCAAGGGTAACCTCGTGGTTGGGAATCACGAACAACAAAAAGAAAAAAGAGTTTTCCTACTTAGGTAGTTATAATTTGGACTTAGTAATTGACATAAGTTTCTCTATACATATATGCAGAGTTGGTGTGCTACTTAATGGAAGCGGCTTCTTCATCAGACATTGTTTGCATAACACAAAACTGAGTCCAAAGATTGTGGGTACTTTCGGCAACCATTCAGATGAGCTGCTGCAATTTCATTTTAGATTTGAAGCTGACATTTTGAGTTTTTTTATTTGCAGGATTTAGTAGGTCCAATCCTGGACGTGGTCACCTCAATGCATGCATGCAGGCTACTTGATGAATCTTGTGAAGAAATGTTTTCTAAGGATTTTGATTACTGCACTACTGCCAGTGCAGAATTCAAAATCTTAGAAAGGGCCTCATTTATGAAAATACTTTAGGTAGGCTATTGTTTCCCACTTATGGAAATGTCCTAGAGAAGTTTGCATGCAGCATTTATTCTCTGTAATTTAACTTCTATTGTCCTATTTTTAGGCAATCATTCTACACATTCTATTCCCAGACATCCAACTGCCCTTCCAGTTACTAGAATAGAACTCTGAGTATTTTCGCATCTAGGATTGAATGAGACTTATGGGTCACAACATCTTAATACACTAAATCCCATATTAACTTTAAGGAATCCACACATGCACTAACGAAGGATCACACCATGTGCTTTACGTGTGCTCAAGGAAGTTTCCAGGAAGTAAGCAATGATATATTCATTCATGTCTAACATCAGATTCATCGATAAATTCTAGCAGAAATTCCAACCATAAGTGCATGTGCAACTCAAATTCTAGAGGATTACATGAAAAACAGAAGGCAAAAAGCTTGTATGGTCGAAAAAATGCTGAAACAGCTGAACGGGCTGATGCTGTTGACAAAGAATGCTCACATTCAGAAGGGAGCCTCAAGAGATTCATCCCAGACTTCTCCACTGCCATTAGAAGCATCTTCACCATCTTCTTCCATGGACATTCTGATATATTCTTTATGTGCAAACCGATCCCACTCTGTCAAAGTAGGATCTTCTCGTTCCTGCTTGTTCCCATAAAAGTATCAATTAGACAATGCTGCCATCCATAGAAACTTTATTGTGGTTTGATAGGACATTCTATCCTTGAAAAGTAACAAAAGAACCAATAATGTAGAACATGATATATTTTGCCTGACGGATAAGGAATGGATCTCAAGTTCTAAAAGCCATAAATTTATTAAGATTAAAAATAATATTAAAAACACTTCCTGACAGCTTGCATCTCTTCAGATCTTGTAGTGTAAATAACCATTCTTTCTGCATCATAAATATTTAAAAAAAAAGGAGTGAATCAACGCACATTCATTTCTGTATTGATCAAGATCATATTGATACATATAAAACATAATTTCTAGATTCAGTAATAGTTAATAGTTACCTAAGGGGAAATCATATCAACCATTTGGCATAATATGTCCTCAAAAAGGACTGGCTCTTGTGCCATGCATTTCATGCGATGCAATTGTTCCTCATAAAATAACTGCATCTCATTTGGCATGAGTACACCATTACCATCCAAGTCCACACACTTAAAGATGGAAAAATATATTTTGCAGTATTAGGGGTTGAAAAGGCTTCTCAAAGTGGGTTTGATTTTCAATCTCAATAAGCCATTTTAAATGCCTAAATTTCATCAAAAACCTTGTTTTATATGGAATATTGGCTTATAACACTCCATAATCTACATGCAAAGTTCAACCAATATACATGCAATATCGAGGACATTAACAGATCAGGTATTGAAACTAATTAAACACTCAATACTTGACTTTCAGAGCCTTGGCTACAAGTGCACAAATTATACCGACATTAAGTCCAAATAACATTAGGAATAAACAACGCAATAGACATTCAAAAATGCAATTTAGTCATTTAACATGTGAGCATTTCAACACAATGCTTTGATTTTAACCTATATAAGATTCCTAGATGCCTCTTATCATATTCAAATAATAATGGAATTAGAAAAAAATGCTTCAAGTGATAACACAAGACACCAAATGGAGGAGATCCTATTGTGACAACCAACAAACACCCCGTCATACTTATTTGTTCACTTTCTTTGTAAACTTCAATCCAGATTCAACATTTGCAGAGAGACAAGACACACCAGAAATTAGAATTCAACCCGGGGCAAAACCCACATGGGGAAAACCTTGCTAATCTTTCCTTATGGGAGAGAAATTTTGTTCATGAATAGTACACCAGAATATTCCAACAAAAATTCCAAATCTGACCTCAACAATATCTAAGTAAAAACCAGTCAATAAGGAGAGAAAAGTCAATGTTGGTCAAAGATTACAGTCTACAACAGAGGGTTGAATTTCACCCTGAGGTAGCTGAGCAAAAATGTTATGCGGTTTTTAGGCATTTTGTTCGAAGTTTTAATGTATTGTTGGCTGTCTTTATTGAATAATAACCCTGCCGGAGGCACAAGCAGAGTTTTTCTTTTCTCTGTTGCAAATTTGTTTCTTGGAATTTAAATGTGGTGTCTTTTTGTTGCTGGAAACGACATACTTGTAATATTCTTTAAAAATAAGGCAAAATGTGCAGTCAATTTTGTTGAATGTAGCATATTGTGGTCCATCTGCAACATAGCTAGCGTGCAAATGAAATTGCAATGGTAAAATAGTCTGAAATAATTTCAAACGAGGATAGGCTTCACAAAAAAAATATTGACATAGCCACCATGACTGAAGAGCTGGTAAGTTTTAATGTTTTGCATTGAACTTCAAAATTCGAGATTTTCCAATACATTTTTTCCTTCATGTCAAAAAAATACAATTACTTCAAATTAATAATTCACAAACAATACTCCTATCGGCCTCTCTTTGCACCTTCTGGGGCACAACTAGTTTAATATGTGTTTTCATGTTGCATATTGAGGACGATGAAATATGGTTTACATGGAGACAATTAGTTTGGACTACGATGGAAATCCCCTTTATGCGATGGTTTATTTTGAACAAACTGCGACTTCCTTACTCATACTATTTTTAATAATATAAAATAGTTTTTTTTCTCAATAGAAAGTATTTTTGCTATTTTTTTGTTTTGGTATGTTTTTAAAATTTGGTAATTTAATTTCTAGTTTTTTTTCTATTTTTAAGTGAGAAAATTTATTTTTTGTTTTGGTATGCTTTTAAAATTTAGTAATTTAACTTTTAGTTTTTTAAGTAGGAATTTCCTTTTATTCTTTTTGGGTATGTTTCTCTAAATTTTGGTAAATTTAATTTTTAGTTTTTTTAATAGTAAAAAAAAAACCTACCATAACAATTGCTTTTCTTTAGCTAAATGGTATTTTTTGGTTAATTAAATTTTGATTTTTAATATATAAATAAATTTAATATTTTTAAATTTTTAAAATTCAAATTATATAAAAGAAATTTTAAATTTTCTTATCAGATTTCAAATAAAATTAATTAAAAATATACTAAAATCTAATGAAAACTTAAAATAAATAAACTTATTCTAAAATCTTAGGGAAAAACTAATCAAGTAACGTAAACTTAAAAAGAATAATAAAACAAAACAAAATACAGAACCATGAAATTCTTATTAAAATATCAGGTAAAAAAATCATACAAATAATTAAATTTTATAAGAAAATGAAACTTTTCCAACCCAATAAATAAAATAAATTTCAATATAGAACATTCATAGTTCCATAATGAACCATGTATATAATAATTAGATCCGTTCTAACACTCCAAACTTGATTCTGAATAATTTGATTATGTAGGGAAAGGATAATTTCACTTTAACATTCCAAACTTGATTCTGACTAATTTGATTATGTAAGGAAAAGGATATTTTTTGTGCAAACAATTCTTTTAAAACTTTAATTGTCAAAAGATTTTTTCAAAATATCTTTTTTCAAAGACATCTATCTACTTTGGTTATTAATCTTAAAAAATATTTTGTTAATATTTTCTACAACCAAATCCAAATCGAAATGCAAACTTAGTGCAAAAGCATTTTTAAATGAATCAGACATAACCTTGAAAATTCTGAACAATACCAACACGACAAGCAATCCGAAATATTCGTGCAAGAAAGCTAAAAACATTGGACTTACCATCCCCAGAAAGTCCAGTCAGGAAAAGGGATATCGAAGGTGGTTTTACTCCCACAGTAGCGAAACAGTGCAGGAGGCGTGTTCTGCACGTTATACTGGGCCCCACTGATAACGGGCCTGTCGTTGCCATTGAACATCAAGTCCACGTCGGGAATCATCCCGGATAGAATTTCAGCAACTGGGCAAACGCCCAGATGGTAAACAGGTCTCTCGTCTGGAAAGATTTCCGGTATGATTAGATATGCAGCCTCCCCTGAATAATCATGAGCCTGAACGATGCGAATTTTCTGGCGGCCTCAACGTTCTGCAACGTGATTCCCGCCTTTGCCCATGGTCTCAGGTCCTCCCGAATCCAGTTGAAATAAAAGGGGCACATCGCTGAAGCCGACGCGTTTCCACGATTGCCATCATTACTATGATTAGGGTTCGTAAACCATGGCGGTGAACACATTGTACTGGATGAACACTTGAAGATTTCCTTTGTCTTCGCTATTCTCTGCCAGATTGTAGCGCGCGCTCGCTATCTCGTTGGCACGAGGGGACGCTCGAAACAGATTTATTGCTGCAACCGTCTGCTTTTCCTACTGCTCCACGGCTGCATGCATGCCGAATTCACTACAATATAAAAGGGGTTTTAAGACAATATTTAAGACAATTTTTGGGTAAGGGTGTCTCAAATTAAATCGTCTTAAAATTATTGTTTACAATACAAAAGACAATATATAACACAAATGTCGAGAGACATTTTCATTTTTTTGTCTCTCCAAAAACAATAGTTGGAATTAAAGACATATTGTCTTTATGGAGACAATGTCTTTAATCTTATCTATTGTCTCTGTAGAGACAAAATAAAACAATGAATCCAGAAAAAATATCTCACCATTAAAATAAATCAATATAAAACATATTTAATTCAAAAAAATCTACGATATCATTGAATAATTCATGTTAGGGTACGAGTGGAATCGAACCACCAACCTCTCGCATGCTAGGTGCTCTTCCAATGAGCTAGCACCCTTTAAAGAATTATGTGAGGAGTTATGGCGAGTCCTTGAAATTGTATAATAGGCATTGATTTTTTAAAAAATGTTCAACACATAATTAAAGCAAAAGCCCTAAACAATCTCAATACAAAACCACATCAAGCCCAAACAATCTCAATACAAAACCACAAGTATAGACACAAAAAGGCAATGAAGCCAACCATATTCCAATGAATTATATCAAAGCAGAACACATAAGGGAAGTCCAACCTAGGTTTTCATCATTGGAGAGATCTAGACAACACTAATAACCATATAACACGATGACTCAAAGTGACTTTGAAATGACAAAAAATTTAATTTGCAATTCATGTTGACAAACTCCTTTATCCATACATTAAGCAATAGATAAATCCAAACAAATACTCATAGGTTTAATTGGTAAGCCCTTGGAATTGTGCATGATAGCAAGCTTTATAGGTGTGACCATTGTTTTTTCCATTTACAACTCTAGAAACCCCTTGTTCCTATGTTCTTACGATTCTGACAACACCCCCATCCCCTTTCTTGCTCTAATATTTTTTAAAGATTCCCCTTTGTGCTTTGGAAGATCAAACTTACACTTGGCACCATATAGTTGCAAATACCTCTCTTGATAAAAAAGCTGAGATCTACAACAAGAAATTCGGTAAACCAATGGTTCCAAAAAGCAAAAATATAATCCGATTAGAAACAACTATAGAACATGAAAACAAAAAAACTCATCATCGAGTATCTTACGAGCGCACTCGAGTTCCCAGGTCTCTCTGGTAATGAAATAACAGCGGAGTTTGACACTGCAAAGGCAAGAGCATATAAATTTAAGGATTGATTACATATCATATTAAATGGAAGACAAAAAAATAATGAATGAAAACACGGGACTAACTTGAGTGCCTCACTTCCATCAACATTATCCTCTCGATTTTAAGGTTTCCAACCTATTTTTTTGGATGGTGGAACTTGCATTTTGAACCAAATTTGTAGATGCTAGTTTTCATATAGTAATGAGTCAATAATATGAGAATCGTTGTTCTCCGGAAATTGATAATGAAAATTTTTAGAGGTATGTTTTCTTAATTATTATGAATAGATCTTGAGTAAATTTCAATCCCGGAATTAGACCAAGCTGTTGGTAGCTTATTCGCTTACTTGAAGTCCCATCAAGCCTACCTCTAGATTGATGAAACTGCCATGTCTCCTAAAGATGTTTTATTAAGTATGAGAAGTAGAATTTAAATCTATACTAAGTGGCATTCTCTTCAAAACAGTCGTTGAATTCTTGTGATATAAGAGCGATCTAACGATAAAGAAAGTCATCATTTGTTATCAAAATTCTTACTTCATCAAGTATGAACCTCTTACGATAGGGAGTAGTCTTAGGAAGAGTTTCTCTTCATCCTCACGATAGGGCTTCATAATCGACGACTACTTAAAAGGTAGAGTAAAGGTTTCTTCATCAACAAATAAAGGTTCAACATTTCATATCGAGTCTTAAAATTACTTATATCCAACGTATAAAATTGAAGAGAGATGAGAATGATATTAATCCTCTTTCAATTTTGAGAAAAATAAATGTCTTCTAATTTTTAATGCTTGCCACGGTTTGTCGATTTGCCAATATTTTCACTAATTCTCCTATGTACCAATACCCGAACCCTTGGTAATTTTTTTTCCAATACAAATCATTTCAACAATGGATTTAACTACCTAACCCCTAGCCTCAATATAATAATATTAATATAGTCACATGTCACTAACATATTAACTAGCTTATATGTCCATTTTCAAAACTAGCATTCTATTGGCCATGATATAAACAATCAAAATTTTGTTACTATCAAGCTTAAAACAAATGGAAAAAATAAGGTTGTTATTAGAGAGGTCTCTAAAGAACTTGTCCTTTCACAAAGGGAATGGATGAATCACCCTTCTTTCGAGGCCTTAAGGCTTGAAATGCTCACGACTAGGTGTATCCCACCTAGGATGACCCCAAAGACAAACGACGGGAATGCTTCCGAGTTATGAGAAATGAAAGAAAACCCCCAACAAAAAGAAGTGCACTTGCATCACATGAACAGTTGCAACAACTAATTTTATAGCAACAAAAAAAGAGCTCTCATAGTTTACTTGCTCAAAACGATACTTCCAAGTATTATTCTTGTGTAATGTTTGTTGCATTCTCATTTCAATATCATATCTACCATGGCAAGATTGTAGTGCTAAATGGAAAATGAATATCATAAACATAAACACCATAATAGAGAAAAAAATTAGCACTCTTACCATATGGAATACCAAGCCAAAAGTCATGAACTTTAGATTGGTTTTTAAGATCATCCGGGTGAACACCAAAAGTAGTTTCAACTACATCCTTCACGAGTCTCGGGAACATTTTCAACCCAAATTGACAAATTTTCTTTTTCCTTTACACGGATTTCCTCTCGCGATTGAAGCTAAAAGCTGCTCTCATATTTTTCGACTATAGTTTCAACATTCTGTACGTATCCTTTAACAATATCTTTTCTTTTCTCGAGCATAAACAATCTTTTGAAATTGCACTACGTGCGAAGCTTGTTCCACGAAAGCATCAAGGGATTGCTTAAATTCTTCCTCGGATTCATCTGCTTGTTTCTCAAGTTCATTTCTTACCTTTTCCACTTTAACATACGAGGAAACCCGTGCATTTGAAATTTAAAAAAGTAATATCAACTCAACAACTATATAGAAAAATCAGAACCAATCAAAGAAAAATCACAACATATCCAGTAAAACAACAAGAATGAGATGAGAGCTGCCTTCCATTTACCCGAGTTGTATTCCAACAATTTTCAATACAACCAAAGAAAATGTCAATAAATGATTTCAAAGTACTTGAGTGTCTTACAAATACAATAAAGTTTCGTATATAAATTGTTAATATAGGAGGCACTTGGAACGGACTTTATGCTTGCACAATTAATCATGTATAATGCTTATTAACATTTTACTGCAATCACAATGGTTAAATTATGTCTAAGAGTTCGGTGCATCCAAACAATGCGGATGCCATAAAATGGAGTATAGATGTGTAGGCTTTTAAACATGCATCCACAACCCACCATATATAGTCGGTTCACAAACAATAAGTTATATTTTTATTAAATTGAAGACATGGTATAAAACTAGCTCAGAACTCCATCTTGTGGCGAGATTGACCATGAAAAATTAATAGGGTGAAACAAAAGTGACACTCGAGACACATCATAGTGATAATAATGCTATACAGTAATCTTGAAGCCTTGTAGTAGCATATTTGAAAGAAACGGTCTTGGAGATGTACAAAATTGTGGACATCTTAAGATTGTTTATGACCGGACCTCCTTTATATCTGAGATCTCTTCTCTTGCACGTCGTGCATCGAAGTTTATTTGGACCCTCCATTGGCTTCGAAATAAGTCAATTTTTGCTATTGATTTTAAAATAATAGAACCCCAAACAAACCTTGTGTTTGAGTCGGCATTTCGTTTCTTTTGGAATCTGAAATCATCCAACTTCCAAGATGCACCTAATTGCCTTCAAGATTTGACCCATGTGTCGCTATATTGTGCACAAACCATATGCTTCAAAGCTACCTTTAGGCAAGTAAACGAGTTAGAATTACGTTATCTTTGATAGGTCCATAGGCGGAGTAAACATGTTAGAATTGATATGCAATTTATAAGGATGTCAAGTCAATAACTTTATAAGCCTCTTAATCTATGCAAAAAACCATGTTCCATTGGCTTGGCATTGCATTCTATGATGTGTCATATCTCGTAGTCTTTTGTTGTGTTTTCCTTCGTCAAATTTTTTGGCCATGTCTTACCCCCCTAAAGAAATAGTAATTATTTCGTATGTTTCTATCATGCTTGCATTCACGTAGCTTTGTGTACCTTTGTCATTGTTTGATTTATATGTTGATTTCATTTTGTCATCGTTGTTGGTATTCTTGTGCATGCGGGATGCGTCTTAAGGTATTATTGCGAGATGGTATGAAAATATGGATAAACAGGTATTTTCAAATTTATGTGCTACTTTGTTTTTTGTTATTGTTTTCTTATATTTCATATGGGGAATATATATATTACTGTCTATTACATCAATATGGAATATACATATTCCATCTATTACATTAAATTATTGCATCTATTACATCAAAGTTCGTCATGTCACTTGTGAGAATTGAGCCCAGTGAGGAGCTTGCCATTCGTTCCTCCCAACCACCCATTATAACCCCATTTCTCTCACACACATAATCATAATTTAACCCCAAAGGAAAAAAATCCATTATATTCATGAGAAGTGAATATACATATTCTGGTCTTGAATGTGGTCGATTTGGCTTCTAGGAGCATACAAAAAAAAATGACAAATATCCTCTTCACCTTTACTTCGAATTTACATCACCCTTACCCCATTGTTCAAAACATTATAGATAAATACCCATGCCCTACAAAAAAAAGGGACATAAAAAAATAAAACGATCCAATTAAAAACTTTACGAGTCAAAGAAAAAAATAATGAAAAAAAAACAAGTAGATGACTATGGCGTGAAATTCCTTACAAACCATGAACTCATAAGTACGAAAAGTACTAGGAGCTCATAAGTACCATGAACTCATAAGTATCGAAAACCATGAACTCACAAGTACCAAAAGAACCAACTGGCAACACGAGAGTTTCTTTAGACAACTCGTTGCCTTTTTTTCGAGTTCCCTAAGAACATGAATGAAAGAGCCATTTGAAAGAAGTAATTGCCTCCCGAATATCCATCCTGTAGCGGAGGATCCAAGTGGACACAATTCACTGTGCCTTTTTTTTGGAAGCCCAATTAATGACAGGGCTTTGAATTATCCAACACCTATAATTTCTTTAACCCTTTCTTCGAGGCTACAAAAAGAAGAAATCTAAGGGGTATAATTCGGATCTATTATATTTGATGCTGCAAATTTGTTATAATTTTCTTATACTTTTACGGTAATTAATTGTACCGGAATTATGCTACTCATAATGGATTCTAAATTCACTTGTGAAAGAAATAGAAATTGCTAAATCCATTTTTTTTCTACTCGAAAATGTACCCCCATATTTGATTTTTGATATTAAGGATCCAAGGGTCCTTCCTTGGTTGATGGCGTTGAAATTTTATTTGGTTTTGAGGGTCGGAAAATGGTACCATTTTCTCTCACTTCTTGATCTTTGCTACTACTTCGCATGCGATCACATGCAAAGGCTGCTACTTATGCCTTAAATGTCGCTTTCGATAGAAGTTATTTCTAGTTGCATCTCCATTCTATTGCATGTCTAATTTTGCCTAGCTAATTTCAACGATTTTCATAAATGTGGCTTGTCTTTAGATATTTCATGCTGCTTAATATGGCATCCAATATTCTATCATCTTAGCTCATGTAATAACTTGATAACCTTGACTACACCTTTGATGGAGTATTAGTGACCTCTAGTAGATGTGTCAGTGTGGAGAATCGTTGGTATTACGAGTGTCATCATCTTGTGTATCGAGGTTGCCTTTGATTGTTACTTCTTAAAAACTTGTTCGGAGATGGTATAGTATACAATCGGACACATAAGGCACGTCTATCAATAGGGGGTTACTATACACTTTTCTAGCATTGCCCCATATATATGCAAGTTGCTATTATTGCCCCATATGTCAACTTAATTCATTATTCGTTTTAACGAAGTGCGATTCGAACTTCCATCACATAGCGTCTGTTGCAATAAGGTCTACTGCTAAGAAGATGATGCACTCATGAGATAATCGAGGGGCTAAATTTTTCTAGAGACTAGTGCAAATACCTTTTTGTATCTTTTGTTTTTCTTTCTTCCACATCTGTTCAATCTTGAATACTTCAGTAGCAAATAATTATTATCCAATACTAATCGATGATCATTGATAACATTATCTGTTGGTACACAGTTAGAACACGATATAACTTTATTTTCTCTGGAGCTGCAAGGGTATGCTTCCTACCAATATGCGAGTAAAGAAATTCCCAGAAAATAAATGTGTGAGATACATACAACCATTACATCATCTACCATTTTACGTTAGCATCTGCTACATTTGTTTGTGAGTAACTATCAAGAATGTAATGTGCAAATACTAACATTGCTGTATAGTAGAGGTTTAGTATGTGTTGCGTAGGTTACAAGTAAATGATCTATGTGCCATGGTTTGAGTACCCTTAGGGTCACGCACCATGTAAATTCCACATACTTCAAAATAAATCATTATTTTTGATAAAAGGTACATAGGATTACCTTTATCAACGTTCTTTTGAAAGCGATCATGGAGATGGCTACTTTTTCTGAAATTCATCTCTTTGCATGCTAAGATCAAGCTACTTTTGATCAGAAATTTGTTTTTTGTGAATTATGGAACAACCACAAGTTTTTAATGAAGAAAAAAACTTTAATGGCGAGATAAGCGTAAGTTCTAGGTGTTTATTTTTTCTTTTGCAGGGAAATAATCAAATATTTTAGGGAGCTTAGGGACTTCATCGGGTGACTAATTTTCATTACAACCCACTTTTGGTACAACACAATCTATTATATTGAGGGGATATTTATGCTTATGTTCGAGGCGAGTGTTCGAGTTTTGGAAGCTTAAAGTAGATGTTGGCCAAGAATACTAAGAGGCTATATTTAGTAAAGGCATTTCATGAACTATTTTGATAAATTTCCACTTCCTAGTAAGAGGCTATTTTTAGTAAAGGCTATTCCGATAAATTGCCACTTCCTAGTAAAGGAATTTCATGAACTTTTTTTTCATGTTCGGGAGCTTGATTGGGATTTGTGAATTCTCCACCACTTCCATATAACTTATGATGATGTTCAAAGTTAAAACTTGAGGTGAGACTTATTCCCATGTGAAGAACCCTTGACGTCAGCCTTATCGAGTCTTTAATCCCATGTAATTGGAGAATACTACAATGGTTCTCCTATTCCTATGTAATTGAATTATGGCTACAGATAAGTTTTTCGTTTTTCTCAACCAATGGCAAGTATCGAAAATTTTGAGGCGTAAGTAAATTTATTTTCTCAATAGTTTAAGGTGCATGGTCGAGGAGTTTCATTACCACATTTTTTTTCTCTTGCACCGGTAGTTATATATATTCCAAGCATATTGATGACTTCATGAAACTAGCCTATGATAACATGTTGTAGAGTTTAAATTTGTGGTTGAATCCTATAGTCATGGTAGCCCGATCTATAGCATCGCTTGGCTTGTGCTTTCCCTCTCACCCTGCTCCTAGTTTTCTTGCATGGTATGGTAGTTAGGATTTTCAATATGTGAAGTTTTTGGGTTTCTTTTTTGGATTAATGTAACTCTTGGAGCATATCCTACCCATATACTGTCGATTGTCAAGAGGGGATAGAATAGTCTCTCCACTTCAGCTTGAACGTGTAGATGTCTACACATTCGACATGTCTTTTTTTTGTTTAAAGCTATATACTTTATGCCTATTAAAGGAATATATTATCCCAAAAAATAAATTCATGTCTCCCAACTTCCTGCTTAAGCTTGACATAATTTTACATATATGGAATTACTTATTAGTTATTCTCCTATGAGTTAAGGAAGGAAATTTTGTAACCTAGAGAAAATGCTAACATGATTAACATAAATGAAATTGAAGCAAACTCATTAATCATAGCTCTCAACTCTTTAACTTTAGAAAAGATTCATACAAATGCATTGAGAGAGAGAGAGAGAGTTGTCATCTAGAACTTAAAACTTCGATTCACATTATAATAAGGTTGATGCGGTGGAGACTTACAATGACTAGGTGCAAACAAGAATTAGTTTATAAATAACCAAACTCTTCTAAAAATAGTCAAAACTAAATATAGAATATTCAAATAACTTGATGCCTCCTAGCTCCTTCTACATAATCCCGACATAAATTATAGATATAAACTTATTATAGTGCACCTAAGGAAGTTTTTTAGCTTTATCTATTAATCCAAAGTATTCTCATGTAGTAGCATATTCGGTTACAGGCATCTTCGGTGTGGCACCCTTCGGCGAGATCCATACGGCATTGATGATAGTGTGAGTGAGGGCTCGACAACATTAAAGTTTAAATCCATACAACATCCCTATTATTCCTTCCCTCGGTTCTAGGGCGTAGAAAGAGAGAGCTTGTTGGAGAGGTGCAACAAATATATATACGAGGTAGAGGGCTTATGCATGTTCCAGACCTTAGAGAACACAGATTTAGCTTTTTTTTCATTAGAAATTTCCTTCAAGAATTATTTTTTCTTTTCCATAATTAAAGAGTGCGAGTTTATCTCGAGTTTAGATTCGAGTATTTCCATTATCTAGTCACAAAATATGATTTGAAAGTACTTTATTCATCTCAAACATGTCAACTAAATATTTTCCCGAACACCAAGCGTAATTTGTCATCACATAGGATTTTTCACTTTGTTTTGTGGATCTTGCAAATCATTTTCCCTAATGTAAACCCAAATTTGCTTCAACCTAGCTACGTGATTCATCCAAACCAAAAAAACAGAAGTCAACTAATACAATCAAGCATACCTTGAAAAAATGATACTTTTATGTGGAAAGTAAGCAATAGTAAAGTTGGCACAAGCACTACTAACCTGGGTTCTAGATAACTCAGATACCCCAAGGACTGACTGTAGCTCTGGAGAAAGACCACATAACTTGGTGGAGCCACCACCTATTCTTTTTTTGGTCTTTGCCTTATTTGAATTATACCAAGATTAGAAAGCTAAATTTATACACCACAACATTTAATAAAATGGCAATCACTATAAAAAATCATCATCTACAGATGACCCTTCCAATCTGATATTTGCACATGTGTTAGTCCATACAAGCCCAAGGGGTCGACTGAACCTACTATTGTGAATGTTGCTGGGAATTTGGCTAGTTACAAACCATCAGGTGCCTGGTTCAAATCCCCTATGGTTAGAAGCACTAGTCTACGCTGATGGGTTACCAGGAATGCCATCCAAAAATGTGGAGAACTGTTAGGATTAACGTTTTCCTGGATTTTTAAAGAAAGCCCATACACACTAGAAATATTTACCATTTATGGAGGATGAACCAAGGAAATATAGAATCTTAGACATTCAAGGAAAAATGAGTATTTACTGTAGAAAAATTATATGAAGATACAAGGACAATAGTAAAACAACAGAGCCAAGATATTTAAGGAATCCTTTTAAGGAAAGAAAGGTTTAATTAGCTTCATGTGCTACTTATTGACTGATCAATAAGTCATGGAAGGATGATTATGTGTGTTGTTTCTGACATATAATTTAATTATATGCAATTTTAGTTTTATGGACTATAGTTTCATTGCATTAGATCAATGCATTCCATATTCCTTCATCACAAGCCTTAGAGGGGGAATAATTATTAATGTTGAATGAAATTCCATATAGGGATATGCGCAATGAAAAAAGAATGATAAGATACTCAGGATGTTCCAAGAACTCAATAGTATCAAATATGTGTCACTGTACAAATAAATTCGATAGACAGCAAAAAGGATCCAAGCCCAACCAAAACATTTATTAAAAATAAGAAACATCGTGCTCATTACAGTACAACCCTGTGGGGTGTTCTTCACAAGGAAAATAAATTTATTAAACTCTTCACTTAAAACCATGTTATAATTGAAATTATTTTTGAACTGAAGGACCAAAAATAAATAAGTGAAAAGTATTAGGGGCTCTGCATGGCATTCAGAAACAAAATTTCCTCAGTTCAAATTGTCGTTACTCCAAATACTATGCACCTTGCACTAAGTTATCTGCAACAGCACAGGTTGAAATATGTACAAAATCCTGAGTCTTGGAGATAAAATAATATGGTAAGTTGGATTATATTACATCCATTTACAAGAAAAAGAATAACATCCAAAACATGGCATGAGTTAGGCAGTCCTTTCTGACACAGTACTTAAATGCGCCTCACCACATTACTTCCAAATATAATGTAAACATAGGCCTTAATCAATAGCCTTTTGAAACAGAAAATGCAATACCCAACGAAATAGGAGAGCAACTGAAACAAGCTAGGGGAATTTTTTAACAACAAAAGAAAAAGTGAAAATTTAAATTTTAATAACTAAAAACACCTAGAGCAAAGATAGAGAATATGTTGTAAAGTAGGAATAGGGATGAGTTTTGTCTTCAAAGAAATTAGCTCCTAGATATTAATACCCTTGTAATTTTCCAATCCTGCATTCTTTTAAATTCTTATTAAAACAAATGGACTACAGAATACAGTATGTCATGCCTCCATAATAGAGGGCACACATTCAAGAAAGTCTTGATGATGGATCCCCGTTGGGATTCGAAACGTCGACACTCGTTCTCTAGCAATGTGGATAATCCGGAAAGCTTTTTAAAAAAAGAGGGCACACATCTAGATTAAATAGACTAAACTTACATATATACTACCATGACCATAAATTGTATGCATCATATACATTTCAATTGATTGGGCCCCATCTCTCCATAAAAAATAAATAAATATTTCAATTGATTGGCCATCATGGATTTGACTGCAGACATAAAAAAAATTGAGCAGAGAAGTTTTATCTTGACTATCTTCATTATAGTTGTTGTATTCAGATCAATATTGTGTTGTTGCTATATTGACACACACAATATGTTCCCCCTTTTTACTCAGTAGAAGGCTAGAAGCTGCTATGATCTAAACAAAAAGACGAGCAGATAACCCAACCCAGCAAAAATGTAACAATTTGGGAGAATAAAATGTTAATTTTTATCTTTTTATACCACTGCAGCAAATAACAAAGGAAAATGTGAGTGGCAAAATGTTTTACAAGCCTAGTATGTTTAATGAAGGGTTAATAAGTTACATTTAAAATTTTTCTTTTAAGATACCTGATTATATAATGAGTGGATGTTAAGGGCAGAAATCTGAAACTGAAAAATTGTTGGGCAATTCTGGTTGAGTATTTTTAATTTCATCAATATATTGTATATATGACTCGGAATATTATGTTTATGACATAATTATATTTACTAAAAAAATCACTTCTCATCATTAATTTTTGATTAGTAATGTGATGTGATTTTGTTAGTATGTAAAACCATTTTTCACTGTAATATGTTTATATGTAACATGATCTCTCAAACATAATTATCTAGTAATCCTCAAAATAACAGACAAACATTTAAAAAAATACCTGTTAACCGAACTTTGCATATCATGAGAAACATCTTGTTTCTGCTCAGAGTCATTATAATGAAAAATTTATAATTGTATAATTTAGCAGAAAAATAATTATTAATGTATAGAACCACTAAAATATTATAATAGAATAGATCTATGCCAACTCTAGTAACATGAGGACTACCAAACTCTTCTTTCCTTCTTTTTCTCCACAAGTGGTGGAGCATAATGGAGCCAGAGAGCACATTTGTTCATGGGAATCACAGTATTTATACCAATATTATAAAAAATAAAAAATAAAAAGTCAGTTGTTATACTTATAAATTGGACCATACCTCAAACTTCAAAGTGCAATGTATGTAACTCTATTGTGTATATCTCTTTTATGAAAGTGATATATAAGTAGTGTGTATATCTTGTTGGGATGATTTCTTCATTGCCATCATGAGGGCATTACTGCAATCACAGAATGTGGGGGAGCTTGCAAACGTGGTGCAGTTGACGGGACCTGACGCCGTGAAACTGATCACTTTGATTGTCAAAGTGGCCAGCACTGCATGGATGCATAAAAAGAACTGTCGTCAGTTTGCACAACACCTGAAGCTAATAGGGAACTTGCTGGACCAACTGAAGATAACAGAGTTGAAAAAATATCCTGAAATTAGAGAGCCTCTGTAGCAGCTGGAAAATATCTTGAAATTAGAAAATCTCTGGAGCAACAGAGGATTGCAGACTTTGAATATATCCCATGTGGAAAACTATTGAGGAGCTGTGTATAAGACTATAAAGTGCATACAAGACTACAGAGTGTAGTCAAGGTCTGAGAAGGAAAACCAGTAGGAAAAATTAAGGATTTTCCCGCTATAAATTGGGCTAGGCTTTTACAAACCCTATTCAAGGCCTTAATACCTAAATCTTGCAAATTGGGTATGGAAGTGGAAACATCCTCCAACAAAGTACATTTATTCACAAGCACTACAAACCCTAGACTTGAAATTTATTCCTGTGGTTGGTCAGGGTTCCTTAACTAGGTTTCTAAGGGATTTGGAGGCACTGGAGATATCGGTCCTACAACTGATTCATACATTTAGAAATATTTAAGTGTTTGACATGTTTGAAAAGCGAGAAATGAGAGAAAGGAGGGGAGCACGGGACTTGAGCTTTGGATTTTTTTGCGTGAGCACTTCGTTCCAGACTCTAAACATCATGGACGCTGAGAGAAAATGAGAGAAAATCCTGTTGTCACACTAGCTATGTCAAGATGAGGAGGGAAAAAAAATACTGTGGCTCCTAGCAATCTCCATGTTGCTAGGGACAAAAGTTACTATGGCTTATGGCAATCTCCACCCTACTCTCCAGTTTTTCCCCTTTGCTTATGGGCTCCCGCCGGAAAACAGTTATTGTGGCTTATAGCAATCTTGACGCTACTCTCCAGTTTTCCCCTTTGGTTATGGGCTTCTACCATGGCAATCTCCACAATGCTCCACTTTCCCCCTTTGATTATGGCGAAGGGCTCCCGCCATGGCAATCTCCACGATGCTCTCCAGTTTCCCCCTTTGATTATGGGCTTTCACCAGACAATGGCTTATGGAAACCTCCACGTGTGGCTTATGACAATATCGCTCTCCATTTTCCCCTGCAACCAGTTTTCAGGCTCCCGCCAGGTCAATTGAGGGAGTAGCAACTAGTTTTGGGGCTCCTGTCAAATCAATTGAGCGAGTAGCATTTTTCCAAAGGGATATGGAAACTTGGGTGTATTGCACAAATTATTGAACAACTATAAGAAAATACATGTAAACCACTTGAAAAATAGTTTGAAACAAAACAACTTTATTTCGTGCAAAATATATAAAGGTGGTTAGAGTTGCAACGAATTAGATTTTTTCATGTTGCATTTTATCTATTTATTACTATGACAAAGGTTAATGCACATTTAATATTATTTTTTATTTATTACTATCATAAAGGTTAATTCATATTTAATATTAAGATTTATATGTAAGGAGTGAAAATATGGTTAGGAGGATGTTTTTCTTTCTTATTTTTATCATTACAGTTTAAGGTGATATCAGATCCAGAATCATCAATAAAGAAATATATGTAATATTAAGAGATTATGTTGGGATGAATATATTTTTGACAAATGGTGGTGTGCTTATTATTTGGGATCATTTTCATTAATGGTTTTTCTATCGGGATTTTATTTATATTTTCACTTATAGAATTGTAAGGTTATATTTTAAGCACAAGACAAACTAGATAAAGTGATGAGTGACATTGATTTTCATCATCTATAGTTCATGCAATATATCACAAAAAATTTCATTTTCATAGTTCATGTAATATATCAAAAAAATGCCATTTGCGTGTTCACCCACTTCTTTAATGATTTGCATAGAAAAACATAAAATATTGACAATTGGTTGCCATAATATATATGTAAAGGATCTATTATACATGTAAATATGTAGGTCGTTTTTAAAGACCTAACTATATGGAAGAGCCCATTTACCTTCAGGCCTAAAATATTTATTGAAGAAAATGTCGATATGGATGCCCATGACTATGGATTTCTTCCATTTGGTACAAGATTTAATATCTACACTATTACAAAATTGCGTGTTAATTTAGTTTAGTCTATGTTGGGATGCATGTTTCATCATATCATAGGAGAAACTCCTAAGAAAATGAGGGTAGAAGGCATAGATGTCACACCAAATCCAAGGTTTCTTAATTTCATGGTCTCTCATTTGGATTCTATTTCCATTACTCAATTGCATACTCATATTAATAAATGAAAACCACAAAAATAGCATGATAATGTATTTGGAATTTACTTGCAAAAAAAAACTTCTGGTTTGCCCCTTTTTCATAATGAAAGTAGATTTCTTTCTCTAGACTAGCCCGACTTAACAAAAAAACAAATGTGTAATTTCAGTGCGAATATGATAATAGCCAACCTCAATTTAATTTTTTCTCTTTATATGGTGTCACTTGTGTAATTTGAATTGATATATTAAATTTATTGAAGTGTCTTTACTAATCCTAATAGGTAGAACTAGTGGATTGCAATTCCAAAATGAACAAATATCATTCCACTATGGAGATTTAAATATTTATAAGTCATTAGTAAAACTTAGTGTTTGATATGTTTCTCAAGAAAGGAACCTATTGGAAAAAATGGAAAAACAAAATGCATTGAGGTATAAAACAATTTCCATGCACACCATAGAACTAAGCTACTTCAATAATATTTGTCCTCGTGTCACTGATAAAATTTCCGCTTATTAACTAATTGATATTGTGATTGTTAACTTATTTGATAAATTGGAATATATCATCCACTAATTATACATGCTTTTTATTTCAATGTTTTTAATAATAAACTGTCAAAGGTTTAGTTAAGAGCTAGAGGAAATAAGGATTAATTCAATTGGTAAATGCTCTTGTAAAAGAGTTCATAGAGCTCTCAATACAAAATCTTATTAATTATTTTAGGGTTACTAGTTGGTATATTAGTTTCTAGTTATTATTGTGCTCCATTTGAAGACAAAGAAAGGTAAACCTATGGGGGTTGAAAATGTACCAGCCTCCCTTAGAACTTTTAATACATTCGTGAGTGAGGGAAAATATTCTTTGAAAAATGAAAAAAACAATAGTTCATTTACTAATTAATAGATAAATATTAATAATATATAAGATATATATGATAAATATAATGGAGCAATTTGTAACACCCACTCCGCAACCATTTTATGTACCAATGCATCGAGTAATGGCATGTCACCACCCCAATTTCCTTATATCAAGTGAAATCATAATAAATAGATGCAAATTTTAGTTACACAGCTAACATCGTTGGCACTCTACGATCCTGCCTATATGTTCACCAAAGTAGATAACACTACCAAAAAATACCTCATGTAGTAGTGTCTGAAAAAACCTTGATAAAATATGTAAACAAGGAAAATTAATGTCACTTATAAATTATAGACCCCACGCGATGTAGATCGTCACCAGCTCAATCCACTAGGACACCCCTTCAAATACAATAGATTGTCGAATCATCGCCGACCAATATCCTTCAGAAAATCTCATCAAGCACACAATCGACAAAGATCTTCAATGACAATGCAAACCATTAATGGATTGTCCCTCGTATAATTAATGAACAACTTGGAAAATAAATATCCTCCTAGACCAATTAATGACCCCAAGAGACTCCTTTGTGATCAAATTCAAAATTCAAATATGTTTCCAACTCCACCAACAAAAATGAATGCACTTACATAGCAGTAAAGATCCTCGGAAATCCCCAGATCAACCAATCCCAAACCAAAGAGGAGCATGAAGATCCATAGGAGAAAAGGTTCGAAAGAAATAAGACATAAAACAACCAGCTAGTGCATCTCAAACAGACCACAAAGAAGACCAACAGGTAGTAGCTGAGATCCTTGGAAATCCCCCAATCGACCAATCCCAAACCAAAGAAGGAGAAGGAAGATCCACAGGAGCAAAGGTTCAGAATAAAGACCACGTAAACAACCAGCCAGTGCGTCTCAGGTATACCACAGAGTAAACCAATAGCTAGAATGGAAAAAAAATTATTATTAGTGTACCTTGAAACAAAAAACTAGTAGAGATACTTCAGATCATCTAGAAGCAACATAAAAACTGAATCTAGCTTAGATAATTATGCTTAGACATATTACACCCAACAACACTAGCAACTACACCAGTGAAGGCTACATTTAATCCATCTACCTCCACACCTCCAGCCAAAATTACTACCCTTGTGAATTTTGTGACTAATGCTTCCATAATCCACTCTTTTATCCTTAGTGTTTTCTTCTCGAAAAATTTGTCATAGATATTTTGAAGTGGGCATATTGTCTACTAACGGATATTCTGTAATTTTCCTCCACCATCCTTGTAGAAATTATGGTGTAGATTTACAACTACTCATGAGGTTTTAATCAAAATCTCATCAACTACTAATCACTAGTTAAAATCAAATCATCAACATATAAGGCAATAATAATGTATTTACCTTCTACCAATATGTGATCGAGGTTTTCATCTGCTTCACTTATGGTGAAGCCCAAACCAGTGATATAATTATCGATCTTGGTGTACCAAGCATGAGGTACTTGTTTGAGACTGTACAATGCTTGTTTGAGTCTGCACACATGAGACTCCCAATCAGATGTCTCAAGAACTTTTGGTTGCTCGATGTACACCTCCTCCTCAATAACCCCATTGAGAATATTGTTTTTTACATCCATCACGTGGATCTTCCACCCCATCTGCATAGCTAGAGAAAGAATTGATCTAATGGATGAGTACCTTAATATATGAGAAAAGGTCTCCTCATAGTCAATATCCTCAACTCGAGAGTACCCCTTAACAACAAATATGGCCTTATACTTTTCTATGCTTCTGTCTGCTACTGGCTTCACCTTGAAGATCCATATTGAACCCAATCTTGATTTATATGATGGTCTTGGGACCACTTCCCAAACGTTGTTCTTTACAATGGACTTGTATTCCTCCACCATTGCATCAACCCATATAGGTTGCTCTATTTCTTCATCGAAATAGGATGGATTAGTCTCTATAAGCTCAACCATAAGAACCATGTAGCCAGTGTACCTCTCAGGTGACCTCGTTTTCCTGCGCAAATTTGAAGGAGCTCCCGCATTCTCCCTCGCATCCTGCACAAGTATATCGGCTTCCCTAGTTCTTTTTATACCTTCTTTGGATGGTTTTTCTTGAGTGAATGTCTCCACTCTCTACTCCTCAATATATTTTTTTCTCTAACACTTCATGAGGCTCCTCCTTTGGAGCTAAAAGCTACTCTTCTGGTGGGATCTAAAGATCCCTCTCAAGAGAGCACCACATCGCGTTCTCCTCATTAAACTTTCCATCCCTTCACACAACTATCATTATGAGGGATGGAAAGTACACATGATAGTTGTGGGGATTTTCTGTGTAACCCATAAAACTTAGGTATTAGAGCTATCGTTTGTTGAAGGTATTTGCCCCAACATTCAACACCTGAAGATTGAGTATTGTAATTATCTGGCGGATATTGGAGCTTTGCCAGCATCACTAATAATGCTACAGATGAATTTCTATGGTGTATTGAGAAAAATAGGAGGGCCTTTTGGTCTTGCAAAGCTTCAACAATTGGACATAAGTGGTTGTCAACAACTAGAGGAGCTGCCAAGCCTAGATACATTGACATCTTTGGAGGAGTTGCGCGCACGTGAATGCAAACAGCTCAAGAACATACGAGGGTAAGACATACCTTAGTTACAAACTTTGAGAAGGATAAGACATGGATAATTATCCCATAATTTGGTTTTGTTGTAATATTTTGATCAAAAATTTTCAAGAGTAATAGATATTTGGGTTAATTACCATATAGAGTTAGAATATTGATATTGTAGTAGAGTTGAACTAGTTATTTAAAATCAAGAGAAGAGAAGTAGTACAAGAAAGTAGCTTATAAAAGGCTGGTTAGGGAGATCATGACATGGATAAATAATTTTGTGGTGGAAGAGGATTATGTTCCTTTTAGTTCTCCAACCATGGAAGTGCAAGCATGAATGCTTGGAGGTGACCTAGAATATATTGACTGATATTGAATAGCTAAGGGAATAAGGTGCAATGGAGGAAGCACATGCATTAAAGAGGGAAAATAGGATTTTAATCAAAATGAAATAATTAAGAAGTGGTGGATGAATAGAACGAAGGGGATTCATCGCAATACCATGGTAATGAAAATGAGTATTAGTGAGGATGGAAACATAGAGGCACAAGTAAAAGAGTTCAAAAGGTTTCAAAGTTGTCAAGAGAATATCAAACATTTGTTCAAATAGGGGGATTTGATAATTGGAAAGAGCTTGGAGAGAAGAATATGTGGGGAGAATGTGTTTAGAACTTTGGAAGAGAAAAAATAAGTGATGCCACAAGGAGGTGAGCAAATTCAATTAGATGGATCATGATTGTATAAAAGGGAGCCTCAGTTTGTAAGGTATTTATTAGCCTATGGAGAGATATACCATCACAAAGAAAGAAGAGGAAGAAACACTTAGTAATGTGTTCTAATTGTTTGAGCTAGATGAAGGTCAAGTAGTAGACATGATATAGCCTAAGAAAAGTGGATCCAATCCAAACTAATCCCCCTATGAATTTTAAAATCCTAGAGGTAATCCCAACTTTTTATTCTATTTTTTAATTGAAGCAACCTTTTCTTAGTAGTTTGGGATATTGTAGTAATGAAAAAAAATGAAGGTGGTAATAGAAGTAGAAGTGGCATATGTTATGTTTGAATTTTAGTCCAAGTTGGGGAGTAGGCTTAATCATTCAAACATGTCCATAAGGTTCTATCTTGGTGAAAAATCCAACCAAAAATATGGCTATAGTAGTTCCAGGAACTTTATAAAGGGTAATGGTGATGAAAAACCACATTGGTTCTTATGTGGATTCATCTGAAGGGTGAAAAGGATTGCAATGCTAGTTTCTAAGATGATAAAGTTCCTAACCACATTGTGGGGGAAGCTTCTGTAATGGTGCATGAAGTTCATATAGATTTATCCCTAAGGTGTAGCTAAGGCCTTGTACAAGTTAAAGGCAGTATTTATAACTAAGATCTAGAGGTTAAACGCTAAGCAACAAAAAATCCCTAAGTTGAAGGAGATTAAGAAAATGGTTGGAGAAAGTTCTCAGGAGTATGATGAAAAATTACAAAACTTAATCAACAAACTCTCCTATACTATCCATGAAAATCAACACAAAGAATGATCCATAAGTTTGTTGCTCTTTAATAATGTGCCATTAGTGCAATAGTTGTGGGTGACATAGAGGGATGCCTTATCTTAGGCCACAAGGATAGAATCTTGTAGGGTGAACATCCATTTTACTAAAAATTGTCATGCTTGGTAGGAACTAAGAGAGGGTTATGTAAGGAGTTCCTTCTAGGTAACCTTATTAATGAACTTTATTTTATATATTAATTGCATAATGAACCTATTTTTTTATCGGAAAGAGGGAAAATTTCATAGATTCTAATGAATCCTTATACATTATGTGCATTCTAATGAGTTAAAAAAAATTAATGGCATTAGGAGAGTGATGATATTGTGTTTTTGGCAGAGATATTTTATCTCTTCCTCCAATACCAAGATTCTTCTTGTATGTTGTAGCAAAAATGGAAATCCCCAATGGAGATCATTGCCTTCACAACTAAACCATTTATATTGGTGTCTTGGGTATAAAATTGGACTATTTTCCGCTAGAGCTACTAGAATTCATTTCATTGAGCTACAGTGATAGGTGAGAGCTATGCATATCTCACTAAAGGTGTATCAAGGGGTTATTAGTTGTCAAATATTGGAGATGCTCCACGATTAGAACAAACCAGGTGAAAACTAAGAAAATTCCAATGGATTTAATAAATTACAAGTAAAGCTTGTGCTAGGTGGAAGATCCATTTACAATTACAAGCATACATAACTTAACTAGTTGATTGAGAGGAAACGAGTAAAATTCTCAGCCCGATATGTCAAACAGGTATGGATTTATTATGAAGTGATCATCTGCCACAGTTTAGGTTGTGAAAAGTGAACTAGCAATTGAATCATTAATGTCCAAGTCCTAGATGGCTAGTTTGTATAAAGAAAATATAGTAAGAAAAGAGGAGGGTAAATTCATCTATCTGTTACTATGAAAACCTCTTTAAGAGAGTCCCACAACTCTCTTTCTTTAATTTTACCATATCCAGACCAGTGACGTTTGGCTTTATTAATGAGAGATCCATTGGGTTTCACATTTCCATACTTATGTTTAAGACAATCACCACCTTCCTCACCCCGACCCCCCACCCAGTTCTAGGAAACACTTAGATGATTACATCCTTTTTTCAGTCCCACTAGCTAAAAGGGACACCAGCATGACAAAATTCAGTAGCACCACTCTAGTAGATCCAAGACCCATGAGATCCCAAGTGGGAGGGGTCTCCTGCAACCCCCCCTCAATACATTTTATTCATAAATATGTTTGCTACATTTCACATTCTAATAATCAAGTTCTAGATTTTGGTATCAGAAGAATATTATCGCTTATCAAACATGTTTGCCTAAATTTACTAAATGATAAGCCATGGATTTTTAATTCTACATTGCAAACAGGTTCCCTAATATATCCCTCTCCATGGGTTATTGGAAGCGACTTTAATATTATCAAGTTACTTGATGAGAAGAAGGGTGATATTTGAAGGTTATATGCAGATGCAAAACAATTTCAAGAAACAATTTCCTCCTTCTAGCCCAGTGGAGGTTGAGAATAGTATATTTACCTGGAATAATCAACGAGGAAGTCAACAACAAGTGGCCTCGTGTATGGACATTTTATCAATATCATAACACCAAGCAACCCTTTCTTCATTTACTTCTATTCATTATATAGGAATAATATCATAGTGTAATAGGCAGTTGCATACAAAATACGTTCAATCCATGGAGAGGATCAACACCAACTAGAGAAGTAGAAACATCATAACTGGAAAATAGAAACATTATATTTGTTTACACTTTTTTCAAAAATAAAAAATTCAATCCTAAAATACTTAACTTCACCCTTAATAAATACATATTTGAAACCATGTTTATATTCTAATCTCATTCATCTTGAGTAAATAAAATATAAACAACATAAAATCATAGAAAAGTTGTCAATGAACTAACGGCTTTGTGCAGCGACTCAGTAGCACAAAGTCATCTCTCCTTTATGGTTGACACCTGTTCGATGAAATCTGGGATGAGATGGAATCCAGGTGTAAATCATGCTGACCACTCAAATCTTTGAAAGCTCCAAAACATGAGTGAGACTCAGTAGGCAAGGGTTTCACAACACCTGTACAATGCCTGTGCAACACTTGCGTAACACACTTTGTTTTGGGTATATCTGCCAAACCATAACATATTTTTCAAAAACGAAGGAGGTTATTTTATATGATAGCGTTGGGAAGAAATACCTCTCTCTGTTTCTCCAATTCCTTCCTCGTCTTCTCAAAAAATGCTTTGCAAAACCATGGCTCAAAACAGGAAATTTGAAAACTACAAAAATGAGCTTTAAAGATGCATTCGTAATGCCTAATCTGTGACACCTGTATGAAAAATGGAAGAAATTTTTGTAATTTCGCCTATATTTAAGAACAACCTCTCTCATTTTTCTATAATTGGCCTTTATGTGGTTGGAATTGTCGTTTCAAAAGGGTGTAAAAAATAGAGTATGTGCAACGTTGTGAAGCGAGCAAATCTAAGTAGCATTATGATGCTTTGACTTGATATTTTGGAGCGCTCCACCTGACTTTGCATGTGAATCACATCATAGGTAATGATTAAGTATAAGGGGTATGATATCCCTTTGGTGTGGGAGTTTTATATATGAGAATGGGGTATTATGCATGAGGGTTATATGATATGAGTATGGGAAATGGTAATGTTAAAATAGGGAATGGTTTAGAATGAAAGGGGGCAATAAAATGAATGTAATGTGATGATAGGTTAATGGTATATGGGAAGGGTGTAGGATGTAAATTTATATGAAGGGGGATGAATGGAAGGTAAATGGGTAAATAGGGAAATAGGAGGTGAAATGGATAAGCATATGGTGAATAAGGATGAAGGATAAAATTGTAGGATGCTTCAAATGACCATACCTTGTAACCATTAGAACTCTGACTACAAATGAGCTCAATTTGAATGAACCCTTCATGTAGGAAACTCAAAGATGTCAAACAATGATCTAGAGGCTATGGCAGCAGCAGTATTCATAGGCTTAACTACTCAAAACTGAAAATTAAAGGATAAGGAAAAACATTTTACAATAAAACTTATGACCGTAACACACATGACCCGAGCAGTAAACCAAAGAGTTTAGCTTGAAACCAATTTATTTCGTGGCAATTCTAGTTATGGATCAACTCCCACATGTCAGTGATTTAAAGAGAGGAAACCACAACCATGAACCCAATATGATCCCAAAATATTCACAACATTTCCATCATTAATAAAGTGGAAGCATAACCATTGATTGTATAAAATGTTGAAAATAGGAGGGTACTTAAGAATAGGGTACCAATGTTCTTTAACCTAGGACGCCATCTGAGTTTAGATAAAACCACTTACCTACCAAATCTCGTTGTTGTAATCCTACCACCTGGACCCAAAAAACATCGGAATTAAAACAAGTTATTGATAATCCAGATCAACCTTAATTAACTTCCTTATTTTTCCACGAATGATGGAAAAACAATTTCCATTGATTACGATATTGGGTTCAATAAACAATGGGGATACCCAAACATTTGAATCCATGTGTATAGTTGCATGTACAGAAGATGTCCCAAAGGGATAGACTCCCGACTTGTGGCAACCACGACTCTTTGCCTCAATAGTCGCATGTACCAACACATCGAGTAATGGCACATCACCACCCTAGTTTCCTTCAATATCAAGTGAAATCCTACCAATAGATGTAAAGGCCAGTTGTACAACAGACACCATTGACACTCTGCAATCTCACCTCTATGTGCACCAAAGTAGAGAGCATTACTAAAAAACACCTTATGTAGTAGTGTCTGAAAAAACCTTGATAAAATATGTAGACAAGGTAAATTAATGTCACTTATCAATTATTGACACCACTCGATGTAGGTTGTCACCAAATCAATCCACTAGGAAACCCCTTCAAATAAAATAGACTAGCCAATCATCATCGACCAATTTCCTTCATAAAATCTAATCAATCACACATTCGAAAAATATCTTCAATGATGGCGCAAACCATTAATGGAATGTCCCTCATATAATCAATGACTGACTTGGAAAATAAATACCCCCTAGACCAATTAATGACCCCAAGAGACTCCTTTGTGATCGAATTCAAAATTGAAATGTGTTACCAACTCCACCAATAAAAATTAATGCACTTATGTAGCAGTAAATATCCTCAGAAATCCTCCTATCGACCAATACCAACCTAGAGAGGAGCAGGAAGATCCATAGGAGCAAAGGTTTAGAATAAATACCATGTAAAACAACCAGCCAGTATATCTCAAATAAACCATATAAAACAACAACACGTAGTAGCTAAGATCCTTGAAAATCCCCTGATTGACCATTCCCAAACCAGGGAAGGAGCATGAAGATCTAAAAGAGAAAAGGTTCAAAAGAAAGACAATGTAAACAAATAGCTAGTGTGTCTCAAATATACCACATAGTATATCAACAACTAGAGTGGAAAATAGATTGTTATTAGTGTACCTTGAAACAAAAGAACTAGTAGAGATCCTTGATATCATTTAGAATCAGGATAAAAACTGAATCTAGCTCGGATAATTATGCTTAGAGGAATTGCACCAAACAACACCATTAATTGCACCAGTAAATGCTACATTTAATCCATCTACCTCCACACTTACAACCAAAATTACCTCCCTTGTGAATTTTGTGATTAATGCTTCCATAATCCTATCTTTTATCCTTGACGTCAGTTTCTCGCAAAATTTGTCGTAGAGATTGCATATTGTCTACCAACAAATATTTTGTAATTTGTCTCCACCATCCTTTAAGTGAATCTAATCCATGTTGTCAATGATCGTCAAAAGTTTCAGCACAATAATGTATTGATAGGAGCAACCAAAAAATAGAAGTAACATTCAAAATAAATGAAACAGCCAAAAAACACAAATTAAAACACTATCGATGGAGACCCCAAAAAGTACTTCGACTATGTTATTGCCTATCCATGTTAGTGAAAGTGCGTATCTAACTCCTCTCACCAAGCACCTCTATTTTCGGCCTCCATTGCCCTAAATCCCATTAGTTTTTTTCGGCCTCCATCACTTTGCTTCCTCAAGAACCCATCAACAACATAAAGGAAAACCCCTAATCCTTTACTTTTTCCTTTTTTACTAGCGCCTCGTATCAAAAATTTCAAGACAAGATATTTATTTTATCTTAAAATCCCCCTCTATGTAGTAGTGTCGAATGAAACGACATAAAAGTTGTCTCTAATCATATAAATAGAGATCGAAGGGAGATAAGAGTTGGGATTGATGTCTGAGAAATCTTGCTAGGAAAAGTTGTCGCATTCTTTAGAGTCAGCTACCCCACCAAAACAAAGAGCCCAAAAAATTGTTGTCTTTATATAAGATAACATGAATAATAAGTGAAATAGAAACCTCAATATAGGGCGAGACAGTAGTAGCCTACACGTTCGCAGACTTAGGGTGCACTATTAGAGTCAATTTTTCAAGTCGTGTTAGATAATATTTTCTTCAATTGATATGGTTTTGTCTTAATTGTTGATTGGATTAAATGAATTTCGTCTCAATTTCCATTGTCTTAAGTGGCCATTGCCTTAATATAAAGTTTCGTCTTAAAATATTTTTGTCTCAAGTTGTCTTTTGTCTTAAATATAAAGTTTTGTCTTAAAATATTTTTTTCTTAAATTGTTTTTGTCTTGAAACATTTTTGTCTCAAACAATTTTTGTCTTAAATATAAATTTTTGTCTTAAAATATTTTTGTCTTAAATTGTTTTGTCTTAAAATATTTTGTCTTAAAATGTTTTTGTCTTAAATATAATATTTTGTCTTAAACTGTTTTTGTCTTAAAATATTTTTGTCTCAAAGGGTTTTTTTCTTAAATATAAAATTTTGTCTTTAAACACTTTTTGTCTCAAACTCTTTTCTATCTTAAATTTAATATTTAAGACAAGTCAATTGATATTAAATTTTAATTTAAAATTACTAAAATAAAAAGTGACTTTTTAAGACAAAAGATTTCTATTGTTTTAAAAAAATGTCTTAAAATTGCCTTCATGTAGTAGTGAGTCAAAATCATTAGATATTATTTTTTTAGATTTAACTGTGTTTAAGGAAGTCGTTTAATTATTACTATTTTCCTAAAAGTTAAAGTTAGTTGTAACTGACTGAATTTTCATGATTTGATTTTTGAATTTGTTGAATAGTTTACTTAATATTAATATTAGTTATGCTCACCAGAGTGAAGAAACCCTCAGACTTAAATTCAAAAAAATCATATTGTGAGGAAAATTACAGTGACTTACTTACCCAACGGTCAAGCAAGAATAGAAACACAAAGATCAATACAAATGAAAGAATAGATAGCCGGCTTCCGCCTCTCAGCTTTTCCCACTTTAAGTTCCCCATTCTGATCTCGCTAAGCGTTTTAACCATTTTTCCATTCTCCAAATTGGGCTGACAAATAGAGCACAGACAAGAGAATCGGTTCAAAGCACAGACAAAAGAATTAGTTCAAAGCACAAGAAAACGTGAGAATCATGATAACCAGAAATTAATCTAAGAAAAAGTTTTTCGGATAACCAGAAAGTTCTTTGAAAAGGTAAGAAGATGTTGGAATTTCTGAATGATTCCAAATACACAGAGGAATAAAAATAATTCCTCAACTCAACACAGAGATTCAATTAAAAATGATTGCTGGACTGAGATGAAAAAATAACATCTATTTTGTTAAGCATAAACTATTACAAAATGAAAATTCCTTCAGAACTACGTTTTGGATTTATAAAGGATTAGCTGCTATAGACACAACGTTTCAATTCTTTCTCTGTCTCATTGTCTGCCTTCGGGCATTAAAAAACAATACACAGTCGACTCTCTGTCACACATTATTTTTTCTTACACTATATCTATACAAAAAAAAACATTACATATATGAAAAATAGAAAACCTAATCTAATTCTTCAATGTGGTTGTTTAACCCGTACTTGGGTCAACAGACAAACCCATTTCTTCATTAAAATCGGCATGCAGGCCATATACCAAATACACAGTAAAAACATGCAAAAACGCGTTCAACACTCAATAAGGCAGAACTCAAATTTTATCAAATCCAGCTGAGTTCTCATCGCGTCCAACTCCATTTCGTAGATCGGCAATCGGTGATTTTAACACTCAACTGTGCGGAACACAGATAAACTTAAATATGTGCGAATGCGATAATGACGTGGCACTTATCGCATCACAGTCCATATAACTTAGCCTATGGGCGGTCTGGGTAATAAAATTAGCATCTTGTGCATGCAATATGCTATAGCGATATCGCATCACAAGTGAAACATCATAACTTTGCAGTTGCAGTGGGAAAATTTAAAATGTTGCAAAGTGCAAGTTCAGCAGATGGGGTTGGTGTGGTGTTAGTGATGGTTGGTGCTGTAGTTTAAATAAAGGGATGGTGGCACAATTATTCAATGCTGAGACAGGCCTACGGCCTTGAACCAAAAATATAAACTTGCAGGTTCATTAAACGCAGAATTTAAGTTGTAGGCTCGATGGTGTGTAAACAAAATCTCCTATGTTGTTGTCCTTTTTCCTTCTGCACGCTTCAGTTTCAGTTTAATATTTCAACACTCCCCCTTAAACTCAACTGCTATATTTTCTTCCATACTCAACCACTTTCTCAAATAATTAAAACTTTTCTGCCGCAATGGTTTTGTCAAAATGTCAACAAACTTCTCTTCAATTCTGCAATGTTGCCAAAACATTTCACCATTGTTCACTAAATACCTGATGTAGTGATACTTGGCATCAATGTGTTTCGTTATCTTGTGAAACACTAAATTCTTTGATAATGCTATTGCTGAGCTATTATCACAACAAATAGTTGTTCCTTTTACCTGTTCATGACACAAACTCCTCAACATTCTTCTCATCCAAACTGCTTAACATGTTGCTGCTGTAGCTACCGCATACTTTGCCTCTACTATAGATAAAGCCACAATTGGTTTTTTCTTAGAAGCCCATGAAATGGCTCGTGAACCCATATGAAAAACATAACCAGATGTACTTTTCTGATCATCTATACTTCCAGGCTAATCACTGTCAATATATTCAATCAATTCAGAATTTTCTGAAGTGGTATATAGAATTCCATACATTTTTGTTCCTTTCACATACCTTAGAATTCTTTTCACTGCTTGCCAATGTGCCTCCTTTGGCCTTTCCATAAATCTGGAAATTAAGCTCACAGCATGCATAATATCAAGCCTAGTTGCAGTCAAATACATGAGGCTGCCAACTATGCTCTTGTACAAAATAGGATCAAAATCCTTGTTGTTGTCCTCTTTGCTGAGTTTCAATCCCATCACTGTAGGAGTAATTGTTGTCTTGCAATCCTACATGTTAAATCTTTCCAAAACTTCATTTACATATTTAGCTTGAGAAATAAAAAATTTATTTTCATTTTTCTCTACTTCTATTCCTAAGAAGTATTTCAGCAATCCCATATCAATCATCTCAAAGTCATCCTTTATGACTGATTTAAAATTCTCAATGAGATAATCATAATTACCTGTAAAGATCACATCATCAACATATAAAACAACAATCAACATCTTACCATCTTTCTCCTTGATGTATAATGTGGGTTCTCCTTCACATCTTTCAAACCCATTTTCCAGTAGATAAGCATCTATCCTACTGTACCATGCTCTTGGTGCTTGTTTCAGCCCATAAAGAGATTTCTTCAATCTGCATACTTTATGCTCTTGGCCCTTTTTCTCATAGCCTAGAGGTTGTTCAACATAAACCTCTTCCATCAATACTCCATGATTTAGGAATGCTGATTTCACATCCATTTGGTAAACCTTCCACTTATGTTGTGCTACTATGGAAAGCACTGCTCTCACTATTCCATTCTTGCAATAGGTGCAAAAGTTTTCTCATAATCTCTTCCTTGTTGCTACTTGTAGCCTTTGACAGCAAGTCTGGCCTTGTGCCTTTCAATCTTACCTTCAACATTGCTTTTGGTTTTATAAACCCACTTAACTCCAATTACTTCCTTGCCTTTTAGGAGATCAACCAATTCCCATGTTTTATTCTTCTCCATCGCATTCATTTCTTCATCCATAGCATCTATCCATTTTTTATCCTTTATAGCTTCTTCAAAATGAATAGGATCATCTACATGACAATATAATGCAAATAAAGAGTTCATACCTTCATTTGCTGCCTCTTGCACATAAATATCATTCAAATTTCTAAATCTGGTTCCTCTTTCATTTGGTGTACTTGTGCTTGAAGAAGCACTCAAATCTGCTCCTTGTGGTGTGCTTGAAGAAGCACTATCATTCCTTCTCAAGGGTGTCCTCGTTCCTACTTGTGGTGTCCCTTGCTATCCTCATGTTGGTGGAGGTGGTGGTGCTAATGACGGATGTATTTCAGCCATCTCATCCTCATTATCATCATGGAGACAAACAACTCTTCACATTAACCGTTTTCTCAATGCTTCCATCCCAAACTTCTTCCTCAATGAACTAAACATCTCTTCTTATAAAAAATTTCTTGATGGATGGGTTATACAATCTATATGCCTTGGATTCTTCATTGTATCCAATAAAAATGCACTTCTCTCCCTTACTATCCAACTTCTTCCTTAGCTGATCCGAAATGTGTGCATATGCCACACAACCAAAAACTCTCATGTGGGTGACCCCTTGTTTTATGCCACTCCATGCTTCTTCAAGAACTCTGTTCATTTCTGCTTTGGTGGGCATCTATTCAAGATGTATGCTACACAATGTACAACTTTTGCCCAATAATCATTTGGAAAATGTTTTTCCTTCAACATACTTCTTACCGTGTCCATGATGGTCCTATTTTTCCTTTCAACAACTCTATTTTGCTGCGGTTTGTACCTTGCTGTAAATTGTTTGTGTATGCTATTTTCTCTACAAAAACACAGAAATTCTTTTGAGATATATTCACCTCCTCTATTATTCCTTAAAACTTTAATATGCTGCCCACTTTGTTTCTCTATAAGAGCCTTAAAGTGGCAGAATTTCTCAAACACTTCACTTTTATGTTTCAAGGAATAAACCCAAGTTTTCCTTGTGTAATCATCAATAAAAGTCAGCATATAGTGGTTGCTTGCTAGTGATGGTGTTTGCATTGGTCCACACAAATCTGAATGGAAAATTTCTAAGGGTGCCTTTGCCCTTATGCTCTTTCCTAATGGAAAGCTTTCTCTATGTTGTTTGCCCAAGACGTAGCCTTTGTTAGCCCCCTATAAATTCCTTGACAAGCAAGCAGGGGGCTAAATTGTTTTTGAGCCTTCAAGGAATGCATTTTTCTTGAAAAACACATTGTCCTTGAAGCCTCCTTGTGCCTTGTGTCCTTTGATAAAATCTCCTCCACTGTTTTCATCCACAAAACCTCACTGATTGTAAAAATTGTGCTCCAAAAGGCCTTTATTTACCCCTTGTACCACTGCAGAAATCTCAATTTCATCCCTTTTTTCCCTTTTTTCAAAGCCTCCCTTCCACCCCAAAATCCCTCCCCTAGTCCTCCTAAACCATCCTAAAATCCCCTTTAAACCACACATACACCCTTGGTTTGGCCAAGCAACCCCTTTTTCCTCTATCGTTATCCATATTTGGCTTTGATTTTTATTAAAAACGAGCCAAAAAACCCATTTTCTACCTTCGTAACGGGCCAGCCCCCTTTGGCCAGCTCCCTTGACCTTTTCCCCATGTGACCCGAGCGCCGAAACCAGGCGCTAGCTCGAAAAGCGCTTAACGCTTTTGGTTATCGGGAGAATTTCTAACCATTGATTTTCCGGCCATTCGACGGTCCATATTCATTCGCCCCGGTGGTCCCCGTGCTAAAACACTGTGCAAAAACCGGCAGTATCTATCGCACCGCCTTTGGGAGGTGGGCAGTATTTTTCATTTCAGAGCGATTTCACTCATCGCATGACGTGTGGCTCCGCGCACTATTCATAAACCGCCCTCCATCACGCATTAACGTTCGTCCACAGATCCGGCGTGATATTGTTGTACACCGTCCGATTTGGGGCAGGCCATCCGATGGTAGTCGCACCACGAAGTTGCATGGGAGTTAAACCAAGGCAAATAGATCCCCTGGCCCACCATCTGTCACCCTCCGACGCATTTTCGGCCGTCGATCTCCTCCTGAGATCAGATGGTCCAGACTAAATCCACGCCCCGTCATTGAACGGGTCCCGCCACATCACCCATTCCACGTGTTTTCATCACTTTTTTCGTTCGTCCCCTTTATAATTCATTCAAAGGTCAAATTTTAATGTTTTACGTTAAAATTTCCACCTCGCCGTCCTCTAAAGCATCTCCTGTTGATCCACTATGTTCCTCCATAGTATCCTCTACATTCATCGTCTTCATCCATGCCACGTTTCCATTTTTGCAGTTATCCACACCACCCTCCCCATGCATGTTTTTCTTAACGTGTTTTCATGTTTTGCAGGGTTACAGGCAGGCGGAAAACTGCCATGATTCATATGCACTATCAGAAGGCACAAAGGCACGTAAGAAGCCCAACAGGAGTCCGATATTGCCAGGAAAATGTCCCAGTTAGCAACCGCAACATAAATTTCATCAAAGGAAAGAGTTCAAACTCTGCAAAACCTCTCTGACGCCATTAAAGCTCAGATTGCACAGATAGGGACAATACTGGAGCAGCGAAGGGTGTCAGTGAAATATCAGAGAATTTAAGGACGGTAATCAAATATTTTTGAAGCCTTAATTCAGTAATTGAAAAGAAATGTACCAGATCGAGTAACTAAAGACAAACGTAGAGGTCCGTATAGGGCCTAGGGCACATAAAACAACACCAACAGGGTTTTCACCATCAGCAGAATGTTCTTTCCCGTGAAAGGATGAAGTGCCCATGTAGTTTTCATTCTATGACGTGTTCTAGAGGGGTTCTCTGCCCTAAAAACAGTCCTGATGCTATCGGAGCATTTTTTATGCAGTATGGTGGACTTCATAGTCATTTTTTTTACCTTTTTGTTTATTCACCAAAGTACTACAGAGTACTGCAGCCAAAGTACATCAGAGGCATACCGGAGTAAATGGAAGCCTGGAGAAGACCACTCTTTCACCCAAAGAGTGCCATAGATAAATGCACAAGATTTAAATAGAATGGGCTTCGGCCCTCTTTCTTTTCTAAGTTTTAATGCTTCATTTAGTTTTTCACCTACCTCCTCTGCTCTCTTCAGCTATAAAATTCATGAAGGAACTCATTTTAATGGTTGTTGATCGGATATCTGAGATTTGCAAGTTGTTTCCTTGAGACACAGTCTCTGTGTGAAGTTGTAAGATAGGCTGAGGAAGATGTATCCAGACTAAATATTCAAAGCTGTTGGCAATGTTGTACATGACTAGTGTTGCTCTTAATATGACAAGCACATTTCTTTGGATAATGATTTAAAGCAGCTGGTGATGTTATCTATCTCTCTGTTTTATTTCGTTTCATTACATTTCTTCTGGCACGCATCAGATATCTGGCATAGGATTTACCCTTGATAGGTACCCTATGTCTTTTCTCTCCCTGCCTTTAATGCTTTTGTGCTATATGTGTATCTGAGGATTGATTTCAATCGATTTAACCAGTGTAGTGGTTAGATATATCACTAGTTGATGTATGAATTAATGAGGTCGATGTTTTAGATGTTCTTGTTAAGGTTTGATTGAATGAATTGGGAACACTGGGAGGTCTAGAATTTGGTTTCTGTCTTAATAGGATCCTTTTCTATTGATTAAACTCTGATAATTTCCCTTAAGCTGGAGGCCGAAGCATTGAGAGTTCAAAGTCTCTCTCTGATCTTAGGTCTTTAACTTCGTGTTATAAATCTTTAAAGTTCCTTGTCTGAAGAGTTTACCTTTTAGGTTTTGGATCACAGGCTGTTCAATGGTACATCCTATCCCTGGATCTGATTTCTAAAAGGTCACCTTGAAGGTTTCCTTTCCTTTCACTTTCTTTCTACCTTTCATGCCACACTATCATCTTTAAGATCCAAATGCTTTAGATGACTAGCCCAATTGAAAGCCTGCATATTGAATAGCAAGTAAACCCTTTCCTCACTCCATTTTCCCAATGGTCTTGAATGTTCCCTGAAATATCTCTCCTTTGCCTAAAATCCTCTTTGCTCAGCCTTGTCTCATTTTAAACCCTTCTTTCCTGATTCCTAACAACCAAAAAAAAATAAAACAAACAAACCCTGTGCCCATAACTAGCCTAATATCTTACCTTTGAGCTTCAAAGACAAAAACCTTTGCTCATATAGGAGATCCCTCTCTGGACCCAGGAGGGCTAGATCCTGAGGTCTGAAAGTGGTTCTGATGTTGTCTCATCTTTTGGTCTTGCCAATCTGGCCAAAACATGGGAACCCCAACATAATGGCGACTCCACTAGGGATAAAGACCAGTTATCCTAGATTGGCTTTTAATTGCTGACGGTGGACAACAGCCTACTCCAAACAGTCAAATTCATCCACCTGGCGACTCCACACTCAATAACTCCCAAAATACCAAATGACTCTAGTAGAATACTCTGAATTGGTTGAGAATATACAATGACCTCTTTCTAATTTACAAACATGCTTCCACACATACAGAGAATATATGCCCTGATGAGTAGGGAGCATATCCCTGGATTCCCACACAAAATGCCTGAAGTGGACTGGTTAGAAGACAGGCCTACCTTTCAGGGTGAAAACGTTGATGACCCCTTGCTACATCTCATCATGTTTCATATACATGTGTGGAAATTTAAAGTTGAATGGCATGAAGACTGCCTAATGAAAATTTTCATGGAAACATTAGAAGGAAAAGCTAGGGTTTGGTATGAATGGTTAGAACCTCGGAGTTTGTTTTCTTTAAGGGACATGCACCAAGTATTTTACAAGAATTATAAAGGAAACTCTCCATCCTTATCATGGGATTGTTGTGATCAATCTCAGAATATCATACAATACCTGTTAGATATTGATGAGGATTTAGTTAATATGCCTCTTGAAGATCTATTAACAACCATTCAAGATTTTCATATGCATCCTAGCTATCACAAGAACATGGATGAATCAGTTGAGGAAGAAAAAATTCAAGAGACCGTAGACATTCCTCAAGATATTCCTGAAAACTCAGATGCTGATACATCATCCCTTGAAGTTGAGGCTTTAGATGACATTCTGCCTCAACTCTAGTCTTCAAAGGAAACAGAGAGCTGCTACACTTCTGCACAAAGGAACACAAGACCATCTTCCCCTTTGACAGAAGAAGAAATAGATCAGATCATCAATAGACAGCCAACCTCTGAAATTTTTTACAGATCAGACATCCTTGTCCATTCATCTGGTGAGCTTTGTTGTACAAAGTTGGAAATATCACATGTAAATCAGAGTGAAGAAAAAGCTACTGATAATCCAGTATATCTGATTGGTAGCATTACTTACATTCATGATTCTCCTATTTTTGATCTATCTGATGATGATGTTCTCCAAACAGAAGATGATCTTGCACAGTCATCATTAGTAGATTTATGGGAGGAAAATCAGTTCCCTTTACTTCCAGAGAGTAATGAGCCAATGCAGGCTATTTATGATACTGATGAAGAAAGCTTTAAGAGTGCAGAAGAGGGTGAAGGATCTCTAGATCTTTGCTTCACTCCATTACAACTCATCAGTAATGGTTTTCACATGATTGGAGGTCAACAACCTTTCATCTCAGAAGATGAAGAGGAAAAAAAGGAAGAGATCTTTGAGTAGTTTGAAAGCAAGGAGTTTTCTCTTGAAGAAGAGGAAGCAAAGGAACATACCCCTACTCAAGAATACATGGATCTCTTCACAGAGCTCGACCCACCTGATCAGAACATCCCGGAGCTCCAAGAGGACAGCATTGCCATATATGATGAGTCCTCTGGTTCATAAAATGAAGAAGTTGAGGGAGATTATCTTTCTCAAGAGAGTCTTATTCTTGATCCAGTGGAAGAAGAAGAAATCCTGGTTGAAGCCTGCTTGTCAAATATTCCTAGCTCGGTATCATTTCATGATCCTTATGTTCATTTCCTGCACACATTTGAAGAAGGATCAAGGGTCTTTTTGAGCAGCATGTTGCAGACAGCAAGAAATTTTTTTGTAGCTGCTATTGTGGAACGAAAAGAGTGGGAGCGACCCTACCTATCCAGCATGCTCAAAGAGTTGAGCAAGAAAGACCAGTCATGGGATCACTTGATGGACTGGTTGCATTGGAAGACAATGATTGTTAGCTAGACTTGTAAATAGTATAGTTAGAGTAGGGTAGGTAGGAAAAGCTAAATAAAGCTCAGTCTGTGAGCATCTAGTTAGTTTTTTTTAATTTCTGCAAAGTCCAGCAAGCCAGAAAGTATAATATTGGCTTGGTTGTTTTTCAATTTCTGTCTTATAATGTAGAGAAGAAATCTGCTAGACAGTCTAATCCTAGCAGATAGTAGTGTAGGTAGAGAAAGTTATGAGGCCAACAGTCTAATCTGACCTCATGGAGCAATAAGGGTAGAAATAGAATAGGTTTATTTTCTTGTTTGTAAAAAATAAATGATGTAAAGGGTCTGCTAGTCCAAATGCACCCTGGAAGAAAAAATGCTAGGATTGTAGGATGGGTAGGTAGATTGTTTGAGAATTTTTCTGCTGATTTGATGTCTTCACAATTTGTGGCAGTTCATCCAGGAGAGAAAATGGATGGGTCAAGCAGTAGGCATCTAGACTACACCAAATATCATTTTTGAATTCTTGACTCCTTCAAGAAGAAGCCATCCCCATGTGGAGCCACTGCTAGCCCCCTATAAATTCCTTGGTAAACAAGCAGGGGGCTAAATTGTTTTTGAGCCTTCAAGGAATGCATTTTTCTTGAAAAACACATCATCCTTGAAGCCTCCTTGTGCCTTTTTCCTTTGACGAAATTCCCTATGTTGTTTCCAGTTATAAAGCCTCACTGATTATAAAAATTGTGCTCCAAAAGGCCTTTATTTACCCCTTGTACCACTGTAGAAATCTCCATTTCATCCCTTTTTTCCATTTTTTCAAAGCCTCCCTTCCACCCCAAAATCCCTCCTCTAGTCCTCCTAAATCATCCTAAAATCCCCTTTAAACCACGCATACACCCTTGGTTTGACCAAGCAACCCCTTTTTCCTTTATCATTATCCCTATTTTGCTTTGATTTTCATTAAAAACGGGCCAAAAACCCATTGCCTTTGTAACGTCGCCCCGATCTTTCCCACGTGACTCGGCACGAAACCGTGCACTAGCCCGAAAAAGCGTAGTGCGTTTGGTTATCGAGAGCGTTTAACCGTTGATTTCCCGGCCATCCGCATTCCATATTCATCTCCGCCTTGGTCCCCCGGTACAAACACCGTGCGTAAACCAAATATATCTATTGCAATCGCCCCTTTGGGAGGTGGGCGTATTTTCATTTCTGAGCGATTCCACTCATCGCATGACGCGTGGCTCCACGCACTGTTCATAAACCGCCTCCTCCATCGTGCATTAACATTCATCCACAACCGGCGATATTGCTGTACACCGTCCGATCTAAAGGCGGCCATCCGACGTAGTCGCACCACGAAGTTGCGCGGGAGTTAACCCAAGGCAAACAGATCCCCCGGCCCACCATCTCCGTCGCCCTCTCTCGACGCATTTTCGCCTTTTGATCTCCCTTCCTGAGATCGGACGGTCCGGACTAAATCCATGCTCCATCATTGACCGGATCCCACCACGTCACCCATTCCACGTGTTTTCATCACTTTTTTCGTACGTCCCCTTTATAATTCATTCAAAGGTCAAATTTTATTGTTTTACGTTAAAATTTCCACCTCGCCATCCTCCAAAGCATCTCCCGCTGATCCACTGTATTCCTCCACAGTATCCTCTACGTTCGTCGTCTTCATCCATGCCACATTGCCATTTTTGCAGTCATCCACACCACCCTCCCCATGCATGTTTTTCTTAACGTGTTTTCATGTTTTGCATGGTTACAGGTAGGCGAAAAACCACCATGATTCATATGCACTATTGTAGTGGCACAATGCACAGAAGAAGCTAAATTTAGAGCCTGATATTACAGGAAAATGTCCGGAAACTTGTCTACAACATAAATTTCATCAAAGGACATAGTTCAAACTCTGCAAAACCTCTCTGGTGCCATTAAAGCTCAAATTGCACAGATAGGGACAATACTGGAGCAGCGAAGGGTGTCAGTGAAATATCAGAGAATTTAAGGACGGTAATCAAATATTTTTGAAGCCTTAATTCAGTAATTGAAAAGAAATGTACCAGATCGAGTAACTAAAGACAAACGTAGAGGTCCGTATAGGGCCTAGGGCACATAAAACAACACCAACAGGGTTTTCACCATCAGCAGAATGTTCTTTCCCGTGAAAGGATGAAGTGCCCATGTAGTTTTCATTCTATGACGTGTTCTAGAGGGGTTCTCTGCCCTAAAAACAGTCCTGATGCTATCGGAGCATTTTTTATGCAGTATGGTGGACTTCATAGTCATTTTTTTTACCTTTTTGTTTATTCACCAAAGTACTACAGAGTACTGCAGCCAAAGTACATCAGAGGCATACCGGAGTAAATGGAAGCCTGGAGAAGACCACTCTTTCACCCAAAGAGTGCCATAGATAAATGCACAAGATTTAAATAGAATGGGCTTCGGCCCTCTTTCTTTTCTAAGTTTTAATGCTTCATTTAGTTTTTCACCTACCTCCTCTGCTCTCTTCAGCTATAAAATTCATGAAGGAACTCATTTTAATGGTTGTTGATCGGATATCTGAGATTTGCAAGTTGTTTCCTTGAGACACAGTCTCTGTGTGAAGTTGTAAGATAGGCTGAGGAAGATGTATCCAGACTAAATATTCAAAGCTGTTGGCAATGTTGTACATGACTAGTGTTGCTCTTAATATGACAAGCACATTTCTTTGGATAATGATTTAAAGCAGCTGGTGATGTTATCTATCTCTCTGTTTTATTTCGTTTCATTACATTTCTTCTGGCACGCATCAGATATCTGGCATAGGATTTACCCTTGATAGGTACCCTATGTCTTTTCTCTCCCTGCCTTTAATGCTTTTGTGCTATATGTGTATCTGAGGATTGATTTCAATCGATTTAACCAGTGTAGTGGTTAGATATATCACTAGTTGATGTATGAATTAATGAGGTCGATGTTTTAGATGTTCTTGTTAAGGTTTGATTGAATGAATTGGGAACACTGGGAGGTCTAGAATTTGGTTTCTGTCTTAATAGGATCCTTTTCTATTGATTAAACTCTGATAATTTCCCTTAAGCTGGAGGCCGAAGCATTGAGAGTTCAAAGTCTCTCTCTGATCTTAGGTCTTTAACTTCGTGTTATAAATCTTTAAAGTTCCTTGTCTGAAGAGTTTACCTTTTGGTTTTGGATCACACAATGTTGATAGTAGTCGATCCCTGGATCTAATTTTGAAAGGTCACCTTAGAGGTTTCCTTGCCTTTCACTTTCTTTCTACCTTTCATGCCACACTATCATCTTTAAGATCAAATGCTTTAGATGACTAGCAATTGAAATCTAGCATATTGAATAGCAAGTAAACCCTTTCTTGACTCCATTTTCCCGATGGTCTTGAATGTTCTCTGAAATATCTCTCCTTTTTCCTAAATCCTCTTTGCTTTCGGCCTTGTCTCACTTTAAACCCTTATTTCCTGATTCTAACAACCCAAACAAAAAATCAAACAAACAAACCATTTGTGCCTGTAGCCCTAATATCTTAACTTTGAGCTTCAAGGACCAAAAACCTTTACTCATATAGAGAGAGATCCCTCTCTAGACCCGGAGGGATAGATGTGAAGAGTCTGAAAGTGGATTACGATGTTGTCTCATCTTTTGTTCTTGCCAATCTAGCCAAAACATGGGAACCCAAAAATCTACACTATATTTATGACTTTTCTAGACCTCAAGACTGTAATCTATTGGATGTGATTTTCGAACTAGCAAAAGCTGTCTTTTAGTTTTCTCCTTGGTTTCCTCTTCATCTATGGTTGCCATTATGTTTAGGTGTGGAGTGACCACTATATTGGGTGATGTTTCATTGACTAAATCTTGCTCCTTAGGAATCTGTCATTGTAAAGAATGAATTAGTCAAGATTAGTGTGTATGGAATAAAGAAGAGTTTTACGGTCTTTCTTGGTTACTCACCATGTATTTCATGTGTGTTTCCTATAGAGTCTTCTATGTTGAGCGAACAATGATAGTGGCGAAGTCATATCCATACATAGTACCTTGCAATTTGGCACCGATGATCTTGAAAGAAGCATGCCATATTTGGGGGTATATCGGCCACTACAATGTCCATCGGTAAGATTTTGGCTAGAATTTGGGCCAAGAGTTAACACGGATCTTTTATGGGCCTAGGAATTTTGCTCTCTTTGAGTCAAATGAGTACAAATATTTCTATGGTATGGTCACCTCTAAGCCTAATCTCTCCATTATTACTTTGGGCATGAGGGTTATGTGATGCTCTGAATCAAGCATGGAATTGTGCAAAATATTATCATGGATGTTCAAACTAATGTAGAATGGAGGGTAGTTTCTTCTTGAATTTTCCTTCAATATTAGGACCAAACAAAGCTCAGTGATGTCATCATTCAAGTTGACCATCTGTGGTTTATTTTATACTCATAGCTTTAAAAACATGAAATCTATATATACATTACGAGTGATTAATTGAGTGAGTGGAATGAGAGATTTTGATTTTGTAATTTACTTTCTAGGCTAAGGGAATCGATTTTTCAAAATTTTTGTTTTGACCTTGTTAGTCACTCCTTTGTCGACAAAATTAGCTTGCTAATTCTTTGCTATTCTGACGATCAAAAAATGGTTTTTCGGGAGCATTAGGCGAAGTGCTAGTAACGCTGGGAGTCTACTTTTTTTCATTGATTTTTGTGTTTTCCTTATTTAGATCAGAACTTTATTTTGCTATGTTATGGTTTTGTTGTCTTTTGGGGGAAACATCTATAGGGCGGTTTTGGCTGAATTATCATAGGTTTCTTTCTTGGGAGTTTCTTTATTATTTTTACTTCTTAGGGTCATATTGTTTAGGTGATCCTATGATGGAATTTTAATTCTGGTTCATAGTATTCAATTTACGGTCTTATCATCATAGGGTGTATATAGACCTTGTTTTATTCATAGGAAATTAGAATCCTCATTTCTTACTCCCAACATGTTTATGTGGTCATATTTTGTTTGTTAATTTTTTCTTCATCCTCATTGAAATAATTTTCTTAAAAGGAGTGTGATACGGTGATCGACATCTCTTTGTCTGTCCCAGTTGATTTCTCTAAAGTTCGATTTTGGTTTTGGGAATTTGATTCCTATTCTAAGAATTTGCTTGGACAACTAACTTCTCCATCCTTTTTCCAACCTATCCATGTTCTTGGCTAGATGGTCTAATTTTGAGTCGAGATATGGAAGGTGCGAGTGTCTCCCTATATGATGCCCTCTTCTCAGGTTCTCATTCGTCTCTTCTCAATCATATTTGTTTCCACACTACGAGCTCCCATACGTATATCTTCTAAAGTTAAGGGATCACTTTCTCTTAGTTGATAGGCCATTTCATGATGAATCCTTCGAGGAATTTTTCAAAGGCAGGCCTTGTGGAGGTTTCAAATCTTGGGCTAGTGCATTATAAACACTATTAAAATCTAGTGCAATAATCTTGAACACTTTCCCAGGAGTGTTTATCTTGAGATTCTTGTAATACGAAAGTATTTGGAGAGGTTCTTTCTAACTTGCCATTTTTTATGAGATTTTTGATGGAAAGCTTGGAGATCATTAATACTATTAGGGGTTAAAATTTTGAACCATTTTCTTGCTTCTCCCCTAAACTTTGAGCAAATGTCTGAGTTTAATGGTCTCATCATCTATCTAATTTTTATCAAATAGTCATTCATCTTGTCCACATGTATTTGAGAAGCGAGTAATAGTACCACTAGAAAGTCATATAATGGGATCTTGGACTGATAGTCTGTGGAAAATTAGCTAAAGGTAAAGGAAGGACTAGGGCATACCATGCGGCCATGATAGGAGGTTGTGGAAAAAATGAAGGGTTTACAGATGGATGGTTTATGAAGAAGGAGGAGGAGGATGGAGTGGAGTAGTTTGAATAGTGGGTGTATGGAAAACAGAGGTACTTGAACCGGCAAAAGCATTGAGAAAATCTAGGATGAGAAAAGGCAAAGTTATGAATGAAATGAAGATTAGGTGGAGTGGTTTCTCTATCATTATGTTGACCACTATGTTGAGGTGAATGTGAAGGCTAGTCTATCGATCTATATCTGCAGTGACAGTTGGATGGGTTTCTTACGTCAAGAATTGCGTATCTTGCGGAAATTTGAGAGGTTTCGAATTGTAGAGTTAGCTCTATGAATTGGTTTTACAACGGAGTTGAAGTGTTGGATTTAGGAGATTTCTAAAGGATATTTGGGTTAGGATAGGCTCTAGTATAAATCTTTCTCAAAGCCACTATGTGGTGTTTTCAAACCCAATAATAAGAAAAGTTTTAGCCAAGTATGATAGTCTTTTAAAAGGCCAACTAATATTTTCAAAAGAAAACTCAATTCTCAAAGTTTTCTTGGGTTTTTACAGATGATGTTTGCAAATAAAGGATTTCCTTAGTGGAGTCTTAGGAACAGCTAGTGGGGTGTGAGCCTGCGAATACCAATGGAGTCGCCAAGTGAAGGATTTTTACTTGTTTTGAAGGATTTGGTTGTTGTTCACCATAAAAATCCATAATAACTTGATCTTGGTGACACTTGTTTCATTTAAAAATAAGGGTTCTTTGAGTTGTGAAGTTATCTATTACTCAATATTGTTTCTCCCACAGTAATTCGCCGGTATGTTAGGGTCTCTGTAGTTTGCAAGATTGGAAAGAAAAACGGCTGCAGGCCTACATCAAAACCACTTTGGAATCCTAGGATCGAGTCCTCACGGACTCGAGAGAGGGATCTCTATATATAAATGCTTTCAAAGATATTTCTTTAAGGCTTATAGTATGATATTAGGCTAGTTATGAAGTAGAAGTGTTTTGTTTGTTTTTGGTTGGGATGGATATCATCAAAATGAAGGAAGTATTTTTGAACGGTAAAGGTGTGAGTAGGTTGAAATAATGGTTCGGTGATAGGATCGGTAATAAATAGTGTCAATCCATTGGGCTATGTAGAGTCACAAAAGGATTTAATTACTGTCAAGTTTCAATTGCTGGTCTATGGGGCAAGTCATCTATATCAAGGGTCTTTTTAAGTTAATTTTGTGATATGGAACATTAAAGTGTTGTGAAAGAAGAAAAGCTAATAATCATTCAAGAATCTATTAACTTCACTAAACAAGAAAGCCTTTCAAAGTAACTTTTAAAAAGCCGGCCAAAGACGAAAACCATGGGAATTCTTTGAGGAAAACTTTACTAAAGCACACTTTTGAGATAACAATCTGACAATCTAACAGAGATTACCTTGAAAGTAGAAACATATAATAAAATGAGAGCTGACCTAAGTCAAGTAAGGACTTTGAACCTGTCACTACTTGGCATACTCTCGGGGATCTTTTCAAAATTTTGGAGATAAACTAGAGGGCGAGGGCTAGCCATGGGCTTTCCTAGTTCAACTTTACTTAGTAGACTTTTGAGAACTTTGAAAATATCTCAAGTTGTATTGAGGAAACATGGGCTTACCAATACTTCAATGGTTATACTCTATAGAATTATCCTCAAAATAACAATTAGAAGAAAACATAAGAGATAAATATTTATCAATGAGATTTAGGGTACTTTCTGATAAATCTAATCTATATTTGTTGTTCTTTGCTCGGAGAAAATGGGCCGAGTGTGGAAAACATGAAGAAAAATGAAAATTACGGTAAGAAAAACATCACCATTGACATGAAACAAAGGATCCCATAAATCAAGCTTGTATATTTGATGTTCAAACCGGTTAATCTTCAAGTCCGATTGGGTCTTTTACAACTTCAAAACTCTCTTGCACTTAGCCTATATTTCTTCAATTACAAAACAAAGCTACATTAGCCTCAATAGCTATTTACATTCAAATACTCTTGACCAACCCTTGCAATGTGTGCTCCTCCTTGAGTTTTATAGAGGAATGAGGAGGTGGAGTGTAAGAAGAGGTTCATTTGTTCAATTAATGAAGAGTGAGTGCTTCTCGGCCTTTGGGAGGCCCGATTGGAGAAGAAATAATATGTAGTAACTCTTATTAATTGATTTTTATACGATGTGTATCTGCTTATCTTGCTTTTGTTGAATTGAGGACCTTTGGTAGGATGGCAATTACTTTGAGTTGTCTTTAGAAATATCTCTGAATTTGCAATTAATATGTATTCTTTTTAGGTGAAATCGGTGGCGAGGTGACATTTACGTCTTCTTGAGGATTTATTTTATCCATAATGTGGCATTTGGAGGCTTCCTTTACTAATAATACGTCTTAATACTTTGCAACACTAATTTGACTATGATTTTGTGCTTTAAGGCTGATCATGCATTCTTTATTCTTCTTTCGTTTTCATTGTCTTTCCTTTTCTTGTTATGAACAAGTGGCTTTTAGTGCGTTGGAGGTTTCATTATATAACCAATGCTCATAAAGCACCAATCAAACCATGGAATTAAACCTGAGCTTCTGTGCATTATTTGGGCTTGAGGTGGTGATATTTAGCCATGTCCTTTATGGGATGTGGGAAGGGTTTAAAACTTCAAAACAACCATCGAGCCCTCCATAAGACAAGAGAAAAATGTTATAAATCCTACGGTATTTGGAAAAGCGCTTTTGGAGTGGAAGGCGGAGGAAGGATGTAGGTGGAAGGGAATTTAATGGCGAGGTGAAAACCTGAAAATAGGGTTCAAGTGTGAAACTGGCATGAACCCATGGAATTGCAGTTTTTGTGAATCATTGAGTGCCATTTTTTGTGACATTGAGCAGTATTAGTCACCTCTTGATGAATGTGTTCCGCCCATTGCACAACACACGTCCTTCGAAACTAGCGGTTTTACGTGACTTTTGGTTGTGGCTTGACAACAAAAGTTGCCGTGGAATGTAGGCCGTTGGATTTGGGGGTGCCGAGATCCAGCAGTGGGGGAGGAGTGCGATGGACGGAAAGGTGCTCGAGCGCGATGGTAGTGGGAGCGAGGTGGCGGGTGGTGGATGATGCTTTTAGTGGGTGGTAGGCTTAGAGCGCCATAAGCAATTTTGGTAGCGGGGTTGTCGGTGGGGTTAATACAGTGGGTGCGGGTCATGGGTTGAAGGTTGCGACATAGATGTGTTTATGGGGATGGATGAAAAGGACGGTTGGGAGAAATGAGGGTGAAGGGAAGTATGGTGAATGTCGGATCGAGGCTTGAGGCCTTTGATACATGGGTGAGGTTTGTCGGGGATTTTACAAGTAGAGCGAAGAAATAAAAGGAAGGGATTAAAGAATAAGGAAAGGGAAGGGTTCGATGAGGAGTATGGGACTTTGTAATGTTCCAAATTTTCACATAGAAATTTGGAACATTAAAAATTTTCTACTTTCACCTAGGAGAGGAATAAATGGGTAAGGATGCCCATGAAAAATAAAAATATGAATAATTTCCACCTTAATAGGAAGGGGATCACTTCATGAGCTGGAAATTTACACCTACAAGTGTGAACATGGGATAAATAGATAAGAACACAGTCGAGTTTGACTAAGTCAACATGTATTCTTGAGGAGGAAGAGATCACCTGACAATCTAGTTCAATGTGAACAAGAACCTAAGACACATATGTAAGCTGATTGAAGATCCTAGTGTGAAAAAAGGCATTGGAGGTGGATTAGTTGACCAAGTCAAGCAACACAACCCTGAAGGAGGGAAGAAAGCTAGGGAAAAACGGTTTGAAAAGAGGAAGCTTCATGAAGAAGTCACCTCAACATTGTGTGGGAGTCAAGGGTGAGGGCTCACCAAAGATAAAGGAAGGCATAGAATCAAGGATATTCATTGATGTATCTGAGATTTCTTGGTCTAGAGACCAATTTCATACTTGATTGTTTAGCGGAGTTGCTGCTTGCTTGAGTACGAGGATTCTGTGTAGGAATTCCATCCTCTCTTTGGATCAGAATTGCTTAAGGGATCGAGAGAAGGATTTGAAGCTAATTTTCAATGTTTAGCTTGAGGCCATTCATCTCCATTCGGGCGCGATACAGGTTTCCTTCCAAGCCAGCGTCCGCTTGGGGGCGGAAGGCAACAACAACGGTTTGCATCCTTTTGATTTTGTGCAAATCTTTGAGGAGGAGGTGCTCATTTCCCTCCGGAGTTCTAATTAGAGGCCCCTGGGGGCCATTTATTTGTATTATTATGATATTTCATGTCATATTTAGCCATTATAATACATATATGTAGTGGTCTGTTATTTTGTAGTGTTGTTGGTATTCATGCATTTTGCGGAAGCCTTAGCTGAGTGTCTTGTTTTTGCGTATGGCTTTTTAAACCTCCATTTATCTATTTTTTCTTAATATGAGATGCATATCAGACTCCTTTCTTCATTTACTATAGAAACCCTCATGATAATAATGCATTCCTTGCTTGATGATTCTTTGCATGAGCTAGATTATGGGGTTTTGGGTTGGTTTAAATTTGCATTAACTTGGGAGATCTGTTTATATGAGCTAGAGAGTTATTTATTTCACCTAAAATTATATAAGTTGTATATAATGTATTATAAGGATCCAATTCCACTTATCACTTGTATTGTTGGAAAAATGCGAGAGGGGGGTGATCAGGTATTTAGAGGCGGCCCGACAAATTTTAGTTTCCCTTTCTCTTAAAACCACCATATGTTACATTCTTTTGCATCCAACTTGTATGTCCGGAGATCTTATCATGTCTTTACTTAGATCATTGCATCATTTATTCATCGGATAAGTAGCAAGCATGAATAGAAATAAGCATGCAAACCATCAAACATAAGCAACACATATGAACACCGGGGATTTAGGTGGAAACCCAATTCGGGGAGAAAACCATCAGCTACTTTGAAGTCTGTCTTCAATATTTTATTCTGAAAACATATTACAATTTAAATGTTGGCCATGAGACTTATATACCAACATATGACCTCCCACTATGAAGGCTACAACCTTCTCTCATTTACCGGCCTCTCTTGGAAGGGAGCTACAACCCCCGATCATAACATCGGCTTCTATATACGGGGCTTTGCTTAGTCGATCCAACAGAGACCACCTTTCCATCAATTTTCACCTTGGTTCAAAAGCAGGTTTCAATGCAACCTTTATTCAATTATCAACAAACATATTTAGTAATTCTTCATAAGTAGCGACCACGTAACCTATACATAAGAAGTAATCCGAGACTTGAGAGAATATATGCATTCAACATCCGAGTGTATCATACGTAATATATTAATCTTGAGAAACCCCATTTGTCATATGCACTTTCAATGTAGATGGCTCGCATATATATATATATATATATATATATATATATATATATATATATATATATATATATATATATATACGTGTTGTTCTTGTATAGACTGTAATAATAATATGTTTGCGGGCGGACGGATCTACAAAAACTTGATTCATATGTGTTCTTTTAGCGAGACATGCTTGAGTTCTTCATGACTTCGTCAGTAGTTTAAGACCGAGGTTCATTTAGATTTTCTGATTAAACGAAATTGGCCCATCCCAGATGTTCCTTCGAGAGCTTCATTCATTTCATCACCCTTATGCATGCATGTTCTTCATCCTTTTGTTATTCGATCTAATCATTATATTTTTCATGTTCACCATCGATTCGAATATATCATTATTTTACTCCTTGAGATATCTCCAAGGAGATTCATTTATCAACAACAGCACACCTTCTTCATAATTCTCATTACTTTATATAGTTTCCGCCCTTATTAAAAACCATGGGTCAAAACTATTTTAATCGCTAATGGTAATCCTTTTACAATATTTTCATTAGTTTGGCCCTTGGGGTTTTTATGTTTTATATTAATTTGTTTATCAATTTCGAAGAAATTGACAAACAAAAACAATATCAATGCTCAAATAGATTAATATTTCAATAAACCTTTGACCCACGGCCCCACATATGTGCCCCTTCATTCCAAAATAAACTTCGCGCAAGTCCGGTGCCCGATCACTAGTTGGATTGCGAGCCTCCAAGATCGACGGATATTGCTTGCAGGAAGAATTGCACGAGCAATATGGCCAGCGATGGCGCGTCGTACTTGTGTTATTATTTTGCGCATCTTGATTAAAATCAAGACAAAATCCAGACACACAATCATAGTCTGATTTCCCCTTTGAGATCGGCCGAAGCAAATCCAATTTCAACTGAGGCGAATCTGATACGGGCTTTAACGCACGGCGCATTTTAAAGGGTGGTTTTGAAATTTCTCTTGGGACACGTGTTGAAGATCTTGAATGGAATTCTTTGCCAATTCGTAAATACCTATCATCAAAGGTGGTGTGAAGAAGCTTCGGAAACCACCTTCACTATTCACTCGCGGTTTTTTAAACGGTGATCGTAGTCCAATAAACAGTACTCCGGGTTACGTTTAATAATCTGCGCCATCTCAAGCTAAACTTTGTTTTAAGTACTCTTCGCGGGTTAGCATATATATATAATGTGTTGTACATACAAAATGCGTCCATGGCTCCCTTTGTCTGAGACCTTAGAAACTGGAGTAAAGCACAGATCTATCCATAGATATTCATCTGAGTTGCGGAAATTTCGTATGAGAATTGAACCAATCAAAGCCTCAATTGCTGCTCACGGGTATTTCCAAATAGCAGTATCACAGCTTCTGACCATACCGAGATTTCTTTTCTCCTTCATACATTATGCCCACACATGAATTAAATTTTGCGGGGATTATAATTCGGATCAACCTGTCTTTGGACAATTCTCCTTTAATGTCTTGCTTGTCTGTAATGCATTTTCTTCGATCTCTGTGCGAGATCCTGATGCCGTTGATCTCTGCAACTACGCATGCCTTTGCCAATTCCTTTGCCACATCCTTTATGACAATATTCGATGATCTTCCCCATGTCATTATTGTCTTCAATACATTACCTTCCACGGTATGTTTCAAAGTTCTTCCCACTGTCCGCAGTTTTGCAAGTCTTCATTAATTAGGTTTTCCATCCAAGGACAACACATGGCATCATATGGCCAACATTCACTGGTCTCCTCCAAGCATCCTTCCTTTGTGAATTGTGATGTATTCTTTAGTTGATTAATGAGTTAATAATTAGTGAATTAATCAATAATTAATTCACACCACTCACAGCAGTATCAATCAGTTAGACTAGATACAACTAGCTCAGCTATGTTTCTAACTCGAGTTTAAAGCGAACACAACTCGTGAACTTCTCAATCAACTCCACCAAACTCTCTCACATGAGTTCTAATGGAAGTCTCCATGCAATAGCTCCAATTAACCCTCAGGAATAGCGTAATTCCTTTGTCGGCTCGTGCCACATACGTCGTGCTCTTAACTAAAGTGCTCCAGAGAATAAGATAATGTTTATAGTCCAAATATTATTAAGAGCTAATATTATTTACGACATATCTATTTTTAGGCGGCAATCTAAAAATAGATTACTGATCAATATGTCTAAAATAGAAGTCCATCTATTTTTCCAACTTGACTAACCATCCACAAATTGCATCACCGCAACTCATGGAATATGATCGACATGTCTAATAGTAGACATAGTCTAAAAATAGACTTTGCGCTAAAAATGGCTGCGTGGGCCCACTTAGTGAAAGGCGGCTTTCTTTCCACTAAGCTCATCATCTTGTTGCAATCTCAACAAGACTAAGATAGAGTAGGCTAGGCTGGCCTAAGCTAGAGTAGGTTATCATAGGATCAAAGTAGACTAGCCTAGAGTGGGCTAGGCTAGGCAAAGATACACTAGAGTGGAGAAGGCTATGCTATAGTAGGCTGAGGCTAGATTAAACTAGACTCAAAAAGTGGGCTACACTAGGCTAGAAAAGGCTAGAGTAGTCTGGGCTAGCATAAACTAAGCTAGGCTAGGCTACAATAGGCTAGGATTGAATATGCTAGAGTAGGCTAGGCTATGATATAATTAGCTAGGATAGGTTATGCTAGGAAAGAGTAGCTTTGGCTATGATATGAAAGAGCGTGCTAGAAAGGTAGAGTAGTATAGATTCAATATGCTAGAAGTAGGGAGGCTAGGATAGAAGTACGCTGGGCAGATTAAGCAAGGAATAAAAATGCTAGAATAGGGCTCAACTAGGATAGAGTAGGCAAGTCTAGGTTAGGCTAGGAAAGAGTAGGCTTGGCTAGGCTGGGATCTGATGGCTCATATGCTAGAGTAGGCTAGAAAAGGTTAGGATAGGATACAATAGGGTAGGATAGCCTAGAGAAGGTTATGCTTTATATTAGGCTAGACTAAATATGGCTAGGACTCGGCTAATGTAGGCTGGAGCTGAGGCTAAAAGTAGGCTAGTAGGCTAGAGTAGACTAAGCTAGGTAAGCTAAGCTAGAATGAAGTAGGCTAGAGTAGGCTAGGTTATAGTATATTTGAGTGAGGCTAGATGCTTTGAGGTTAGGTGGGGTATCCAGAGTGTAATTAAGGCTAGGTTAGGCTTGGCTAAAGTAGAGCTGGGAGTAGGCTACACTAGGGTAGGAAAAAGTACTGCTGGTGCTACAATAAGCTAAGGTAGGATAGGTTAGAGTAGGCTAGGCTAGGCTAAGATAGAGTAGGTAAGGCTAGGATAGGGTAGGATATCCTAGAATAGTCTAATCTAGGACAAGTATTATCAACTTTGGAAAATCGGCCAAGCAAAGATGACATTATTAAATGTGAGGCGGAAGGATTTACGGAAGTGAGGCACATTAGAGGATCTGAAAAGTTTCAAAGGAGGAGGAATTGGCATTCATGACCAGGCATAACTCGACCATTGGAGGTTGTGAAGAGAGCTCGCTACGCGTTTGGGATATCTTTGAAGGAGAATGTTCGAAGATGTTAGAAGTTCTCATTACATTGTGGAAACAAGTCGAGGAGAGAAAATGATGGAAACTCTTCACCATCATCTTATGGTAGTGCATTTTGTAGAGAGAGAGTTGAGGCAAGCTCTCATTGCCATAATTAAATCAAAAGGAAAACAAACATTGTTGAACTCACCAAGGAAAAGGATTGATGGGAAAACTTCACCATCATCTCATGGGAAGTGCATGTCGCAATAGAAGAGCGGGCAGGCAAGCTCTCATCGGCATGATCGCACTAGAGACCACTAGGAAAGGTATAAGAAGTCTCGATATTCACACGTTGATTTTGATTATAAGCATGTTGCTAATCATGAACGTATATCATGGAATAAGAAAAATTTTCATTTTTGTGGTGTATATAACAATGTCATTCTTTCGAGTGTTGGGAAAGAATGACAACACAAAAGGAGGATGCGGTCCTTCCTTGCAGGATCTCCGCAGGTCTGCACTAAAAATGTGCGGACCGCGGGTAATTGTGTAAAAAAAGTTTCGGCCTTTTGCTTTTGGCCTCCTCATTGGTTTTGCACGTCCATGGATCTCCGATCCTTCCTCACCTACAATACCAATTTTTTGGAGAGACAGAGGATTCAATCACACAAATAACACGAATAGTTATTCACAATGTACATGTTACACTACGTTAAATATTATGAACTATGTTATGTTATGTTGAACTATAAGGTTATGGGTTGAGTTACAATAATTTATTCTACCCTTTCTTTTCTCATGGAAGAAATTGATTTTTCCCAAAATAAACCAACCAATTCGGTCTCTACCCAAGTTGTCCAGGGGCTCTAGGAACTAGTAACTCAACCCACCAACCCTGGATCCAAGTACTAGTAACTCAACCCATCAAGGGCTCTAGAGTTTTTTTTCCAAACCTAGGCTCTAGGACTAGTAAGTAAACCCAAGTTTTTTTTAGGGATTCCATAGAGTTTTTTTCAACCCACAACCATAACGGGTCATGAGAACCAACCCTGAAAACAATCAAGTGGAAAAAAACCCACAACATCATAGCTATCTAGGAAACGGTAAGGAAAGGCTAACACCACTATCAATCCAAGAAGATATCCATGCTAATGACAACACATAACTAGAAAACCACATGCATCTACCATGCATCTATAAATCAGCAAGGAAATCACATATGCAACATGTTACCTTCAAAGCAATCCAGTTGTATATTTTGATCCACCTGTTCCCTTGTGCTTTCCTACTTTCCTTTGCCTTCTTTCTCCAAATCTGATGTATGCCAAACTGCTCCAAGGGTTCTCCAAGAAAACTGTAAGTGTGCAAGAGTATGAGAGAGAGAGAGAATATAAGAGAGCTCCAAGATAGAATTGAAAGAAGGTTGTAAATTGATCCTCATAATCCTTTTTTATCATTGAGGCCTCTAGTTTCTTCAATTTTCCTTCAATTTCCTCTCATGAAAATATGTGACCTTACACCTTCCTTTTCTCCAGTTTTACTTTATTTCATAAATAAAATTTCAATTAATGTCACTTTTCCTTTACCAACTCCTTTGTCGATTTCCACAACCATTAATTAATCACCGGTGATACACAATCACTATTTTTTACTCAACATTCAACTTGAAATACATGTCTCATGACCTTGGTCTATTTTTTTATTTACATAGGAAATCAACCAGGGGTTGTTACACCTTAGCTCCTAAATAATTATTTAAGTCATTCAAACCTCTAAAGAAGGTTTTGAGGCATCGAAAACTCTAAAGATAGATTTTAAGCATCTAAAGAAGGACATTCTATAAATGCGCCAATTTTTTTCTCTAGGACCTAATTCATAACCTTCTTACCTAGATCACTTCCAAGGCCCTTGGACACATACCAACTACATAAATCCACTTAGTAGCATTGAATCCTCCAATAATAGGGAAAGGATGCCCTCAAAGGGCCATTTTTTTATTGTTGGGGGCATTTAAGGAGCATTCAACTTATTTACCTATAGCTTACCATGTTCGTTCATGAAGGGCTTTTTCAAATTGTGAAAAATAAATTCAATATGTCATTGATACTAGGTGAGGGGGGTAGTGATGAGGAGTAGGGGAGAATTATTTTTTAATATGGAGTATAAAAAATTAGTATTCAATAAAAAATGAAGGATATATACTAAAAAACATGGGTTATTTCTATTTAAGAGATTTATAGGGATGGGATTCAATTGAAGTATTTTAGGAGTTTGTTGTCAATATATAGCGAGGTTATGGATTTTGTTTAATATCCCATGAATATAGGAACTTTGGTATATCTTTACTAAGTGGATACCATGTGGAGGCATCCTTCCTGACTTTGGATGGATAAAGGCTTCCATTGTGGCCTAAGGTACATGTTTCTTCTCCTTAGAAAGTATAAGGCCCCGTGTACCTTAGGTGGAATTATTGGTCGTAAAATGTTTAAATTCTTTCTTTAGGGCCTAAGAAAAATTTTTTTTCCTCATCCAACCATGTTTAGGGAACCGTGACCAAAATCTAATGCTAAAAAAAACTTACAATAAGGTCCATATCACTTATAAATTCCATAGAAAGGTCTTATGTGGTGGTCCAAATCCTTATTCATGTCTTTTTAACCTAATAAGCTACCTTCAAAGCTTGAGGTTTTCTTTTCCTCTCTTAACCATGGTCAAGGAAATGAAACTCGTGCTTAGAGATCAAACCTTCTAATGATTCCCACATACCAACTAAGAGGGATAAAATACCCTCAAGATGTTATACAAGGTGGTTTGAGGCCTTATTATTGAAATTGAATATCTAGGAGCTCCACTTACATCCCGATGATCGATGTTCCTCCATTGACCATGTATATTGCCTAATCACTTATGCTTGGTGATCAAATCCTTCTAGTGGTTTTTATCATCAATACCTACACTTGGAGTATATGGATATGCTCAAGTGTTCATGTGTAGTGGATCAAGGTGTCGTTATTGAACATTAATTCCTAGAATATTCCTTTATGAAGCAAGGCAGATATTTCCACCTTCAAAGATGTCTAGTGAATTGAGAGTGATGTTCCTTGCCTGAACAATTCCCCTAATAGCACCCATCTCCCTAAAAAAAGTAAGTCATTGCCTTGAGAGGTCTTTGGTGGTGGTTTGAGAGGTTTTTCATTACATGTATTCCAAAAAGATAACTTTAGGGTTTAATCAATGTGTTTCCTACCATGACCATGAAAAGCGCCTCATGGATCATAACTATGGATCATAATATTCTAGTGATGCACATATATTTACTTGTAAGATAAGGATGCCCTAAAGATGCCAAGTGTGGTGATTCAAGTTGTTGGTCTAGAGAAATCGATACTTATAATAAACCTCTATGGCCTAGGGCATAATTTTCCTCCCTTTACCATGTTAAGGAACCTATTACCAATATGCAACGCTAAAATCCTCTAATGCCATTAATATCCCTAGTTGAAGAGGAGGGATATTCGTTGGGAAAAACAAATTGTCACAAAAGTGTGCATGCATTCTTGAAAGCGTGCACAAAATTTCAATAGTGTGCATACGCTTTGAGGAGCATGTATGTTCTTTCAATTGTGAGTGTGTGATTTCAATAATATGCCAATGTTATTTTATATTTAAATTATTTTCAAGTGGGTGATGGCTCTAGCATATGTGTTTGTTAAGTTGGGTGTCTCTAATATAGATACATGATTGAAAGTATGGGATATTGATGAAAAAATTATACTTATGAATACCCCTTATTATCTCTATATTTGATGTTATTTTTTCTATATAACACACACATCCAATGACCATACAACTATAGAAATATTTAGAATCGACTATGTACATTTCAAACACATATTTATATTTTTTAAATATTAATATTCTTTACAATTTTATTATGTTTTTTTTCTTGACATATGAATCTTAAAATCTATATATATTTTATTTCTTCTATAATTTTTTCACTTAACCATTTAATGAAAAAAAACTATATGTTGCATTAGAAGAGATTTAAATATACCATTTAAAAAATATTGTTTGATAATCTTAAGACCCTTTTACTTATCATTAATGGAAGGCCTTGTAATTTAAAATATATAATGAATTCTTTGATTTCATAAAATATAAAATTAAAAGTAGAATTTTTTAAAAAGAAAATTGGGCACAAGAACAATGTGTTTTCTATAATTATATAATTTATAAGGAAGCCCAGTTGTTTAGGTAGTAAAAACTAGCACGTAACCACATGCAATATATTTTCCAAGAAAAATAACATAATAATTTTAGGAAAATTCAAATTTCATGTGATCATACACAGTTTCTATATAAATAAAAATTATATGTTTGGAAAACTAATTCATTTTCATTTTTTTACACCAAAACTCGTAGGTAAATATGTGCATTATTATTTCCAAGAAAAATAACATACTAATTTTAAGAAAATTCAAATGTCATGTGGTCATACATAGTTTTTATATAAATAAAAATCATATGTTTGGAAAGCTAATTCATTTTCATTTTTACACCATATTCATATTAGTTGTGGAAGTGCCTCAAACCAACCCTCCAAGTTAATTGATTTTTGTTTTTCCATGTTTGCATTACGACTAATGTGCATTGAATACCATCATTAAGATGCCCCCCACCATACAACGTATAAATCAACAAATGGATATGCATATTATAAGAACCTTGTAGTTGGTAATCTCCCATTTTGTAATCATCAAGATATTTGTAATTTATATCACAATATCATGACACTAGAACTACGATGTTTTTCATAAAGAGTCAATACACCTATGATTTTCCTCTCATCATGGGTTGCATGGGGGGATAACCTTTGGTGAAAGGGGGTTGGGCCACCATTCCCATACAAATTTATTAGAATAGAAACAATTGTTTAATATAATTTTGTGTAACATATAATTTATGGAGTGATCCTTTCATGGGAGGAAATATGTGAAAACAATGGCCAAGAAAGACTTGTGTATTGACATGTATTGGCGGTTTTGGTATATGGCATTTTTTTTCAAACGATTATTTTTTATAATTTTATTGTACAACTATATTGCATGGAATTAATAACACTTTTTGAATAATAAATTCTAAAATTACTAAAAAATATAGAAGTGTTTTTTTTCATCATTTCTTTATTTTTTTATTAAAAAAAATATAAAACCTCGTATTAGTTTGTATAGGGAAAAAATATGACCAAACCCTTTTTTACTTGGTAGCATGGGTTGAATTGATATTTTGTAAATATGTGAAGAAATGAAATGGTGATTTTAAGAATAAAACAATAAGAATTAACCATTTTATGATATAACCAACTATGCTTAATTATTTTACAATTATAGGATATATCTTGTGCCTTAGTATCTCACAAATATTCCAATTTTCCCCTAAATAATAACTTCTTATACAAATTCTCTTTTATCTAATCATCGAACTTCAAAATATATATATATATATATATATATATATATATATATATATATATATATATATAATTCTCTTGTATCTAATTATTCAACTTTAAAATAAATATTTTTTACTTTTTTCATCTTAAAAAAATAAATATTAACATAAATAAATAGGTCATAAATTCTAAATATAATGTCAAAAAAAATAATAACAAATAATTTCATGAGACATTTAGGAAATGTAGAATAAATTGGTAGCAATACTAATATATATAATACTCCTAACATTTGTTTGTACAAGTACCTTAATCTTAACCTAGTTTACTTATTTCATTGATTTTGGGTATATAGATGCTTGCACTCTTGGTGTTTTGTGTATATAAATACCTATACTCTTCATGTGTGTGTATGTATATTCTTAACATCCTTAACATTCATTTATGCAACCATCCTAATCTTAACCTATTTCACTTTAATCTTAATCTGCTTTAGTCATTTTACTAAATTTCAATGTAGATTAATTATAAATAAAATTTACATATTTCATTAATTTAGCATATCTGAAATTTTGTTAAAAAAACCATAAAAAATGAAAAAAAAATATGAAATAACTTTTTTAAAAAACCAATCATATTTTAACAAAAAAAAACCTAAAATAACCTTTTTTAAAAATCAATCATATTTTAACATTTTTATGGAATTAATTATATTTTGATTTTTGAACATTTGATTAAAATTATTTATAATTAAATTTTTTTATTATTTTATTACAACTTAAATGTTTTGAGTGAAGTTTAAGAAAATTTCAGCATATATCTTTAAAAAAAACACAACAAACTTACACAATCATATTTAAAAAATTTATCCAAAATTTAAAGAATTATATCCTCCTTCACCAATAAAGATATGTAATACATTTTTATTTTTATAAATAAATAAAAAAAACATTTAAATCCTATGAATAATCCATGAAGTCAAGTATTTATTCATGCATTCCATGCATTAACTGCCGCGATCAAAACAAATATTCTGCCACTGTACGTGACATGTGAGTCCCTAATGGTTTTGGCTTTCCCTCGTGTTAAAATTGTTTACAACATGTACGACTCTGCACCTTAGAGCAAAGCTACTGAAAATTTTCAATAACACCACATAGAAGACCAAATTTATCTCAAGAAATTAAGGGAAAAAAAAATACCATATTTAAACCATCTTCACATCTCCACTATCAATTAAGAAGCGTTTGGGTGTAAATAGCAGCATCGGACATGGACATATAAAAGTCATCGCACATGGACATATGAATATAAGTACATGGTGAAATATAACGCTCAAAATTATAACCCTGGAGTGATACATGATTCAATAAACATAGTTCGGGATCGGGCCTCATACTTTTAATACCGTAAAGTATTTCACCATACCATAACTCATACATCGATTCGCACCGGCTAAAACAGATGCCATAATACAAACATGTGCAAATATAATCATCATATTCCTAATACTTAGTAAAATAAAGCATCCGCATATTATAAAGTTTGAACGGAAACCAACGATCCGCAACCATTAACGCGGATCGGGCACATATGATACCACAGAGAGTAACCACCGAGTCTTGATAGAGTCATGGACCGGAGACAGGGCTCGCTTGGATTTAGCAAGCTGGCTTGCTTGTCGATCCCATATAATTTTCCCATTGACCGCAATGTTATCACAGAGGAAGCTATCCAATAGGAGGTCTCCACAGAAATGGCTGAAATCGGTGTTTCTTTAGGGAAGTATGTATTCAAGATTAATTAGACCTCTGCAAATAGCTTTCCTGTAGCTGAAAGCTATCGTCGATGTTAAAAATACCAAGCTTGGTAACTCTGAGTCAAGAAGTCGAATAAAAAATGCCACAAGCTCGTCGCGACGACAATGGGGTAGACGCCGGAGCGTAAGACACCATTTGTGTCGAATCTCATCTACGCCCTGCTCCAACTTTACGCTTCAAATTTCTAATAAAAAAAAACAAAATACAACAGGGCGGGTTTAAAAATTCAAAATTCAAAGTTGAATGGAGAATCCCACGCGCCAATATAAAATTCAAAATTTGAAAGAGAATAGTATTAATGGTGACTTGACAACGTTGTTGTAGCCAAATCCACCACGAAATCCACCCGAATAATTAACTGGTCGCCATGAAGTGAAAAGGACATCAACATTATCCTTTGACAGGAAGCATAGGTTTTTCAACGAGCAGCGTTTCCAGGGTAAATCGCGGCCTAGCTAGACTACTCCTAAGAATTACCTTCATCTTTGTTAACACCCAAGGCTCCATTAACACCTACTAAAAATATTAATACCAAATATGCACCTAATTTATATAAGTCCAAACTCGGAGAAAAAGTTGGAAGTGGAAGAAAAAAACCCTTATACAATGTAGTCTAATCATCACATTGGATAATACTCATTAATATAAAAATTAATATCATAATAATAGGATTTGACAAGGTGACTAGTCACGGCCATCACTTTCACAAAAAGTACAAACAGAAACCCTTATACACTATATCACATTGGATAATACTCATTAATATAAAAATTAATATCATAATGACAGGATTTGACAAGGTGACTAGTGACGGCCATCACTTTCACAAAAAGTGCAAACAATTACCAGTCAAAAGGAACGTGTCAATCTTATGAACTAAACGAAGCTTCCCACTCCATTTCCGCTTCGTAGAAAAAGCCACCACTCCATTTTCTTTCCATAAAAAGGCAACCACGCCACCTCACTCAACTAGCAATTATCTTAGTTGATTTAAAAGCCAGCAGACAATTACCCATCACCCATCATTTTTAGAAAATGACCTACCTCACTCAACTACCAGTTATCTCAGTTGATTTAAAAGCCAACAGACAGTTACCCATCACCACCATTTTTAGAAAATGACCTGAAAAAACAATGTTTAAATATTTTCAAAAGGAAAACACAATAATGAGTTTATTGTTCAAAACAAAAAAGAGCATTTACTTCAGTTTGGTAGAAAAATACTTTACTGTTACGCTTTTTGCTCGCACCATAAGCTGAGCATATATGTAAAGGATGGATTTTTTCCTCTTATGTGGTGGCCACTCCCATATTCACTGCTCTATCTTTCCAATGGGAGTATTTCTCTATTGGCCAATATATGTGGTTTTCTGGCTATCCTCCAACAGCTTGAGATTATTTTGACTATGTACTGCTTATATTTTTAATATAAACAACGTTTTTTTCTTCTGAAAAAAAATAAAAATAAAAAACGTTATTTCAAAAATTGCAGCAGTCTCTCCATCCTCACTACCATGCAACGGTCATTCCAATTATCTTCGTTGATTTAAAACGTAGCAAATAGTTACCCATCTAAATAATTATCATCCATTAAATAAGAAATCTAGATTTAAAGCTCATGACACAACGATGTGATTATTACATATTACATCATTATTCTAAAAATAGCACCTTCCAACTCCACTTCAATTCCTTTAAAAAACACCCACTCCATCCAGGGCTGGAAATTGACGTCCTACCAGACGTATTTTAATTTTGAGGACGTATTTTAAAGTACCCATGCCAAATTCGAAGTGTGTATTAAAACACTATATAGTAAGGAATGGGAGGGTGAGGTTGCAACGATGGGAAAGGTCGATTTCTGTGCGCTGAATCTATATAACATGTGTAACTTACAGAGATATATATATATATGGAACCCAACCCAAACCAACCTTTCTGGAAAAAGAAAGTATAGTTGAACCAGAAGCCACTATACCTTTTCTCCGTCATTAGCTGTTGCAATAACTTTAAGATCTCTCATAGGAGCATTTGTAAACACAATCCTTTGACTTTGGAGCATTTGTTTAAGTTATGTCGCCTTTATTAAATCATCGTAGTATGTCAATATATAATACGGTTAAAATTAAAGTTCAAATTTCCAATGCGTTTTTGGTTTCTCCATTAGTACAGGGAGATGTAAGAAGTAGTTTTTACTGTACATGTAGTTTTTGTGTAATTTTAGTGTAGTTTTATTTTATTTAAATTAATTAAATTTCACTACCAATTTTTTTTATTTAAATAAAATTCTCACTTATGTAGTTTGATCTGAGTATTGTTTTTAATTATTAAAATGAGGTGGTGTAATTCTTTTATTTAAATAAGATTCACACTTATGTGGTGTTGTTTGGTTGAGTATTGTTTTTAATTATTAAAATAGGTTGGTGTAATTTGTCACTGTCAAAATCATTTTTTCATAGTTTCTCATTTTTATCATTAAATTTAATTTCTCCAACCGTATAGTTTGGATTAAATGGGTTTTTCCAAAAATATATGTGAATTATGTTTTTATATTTAGTGAATATGTTTTAGTTTATATCTTCTAATTGTATATCTTAAAATTTTCTTTTATATAATTATTATAGTTATATTTTTATTATTAAATTAGATATAAATGCATATCATTTTTTTAAATAATTTTGGTTGTAATTTTTTTTATTAATATTATATTTTTTTATTTTAAATCATTTTTTATTTATAATTTTTTTTATGATTTTAAAATTTAGATAATTAATATGTTATTAATTTCTATATTTTAATATATTTTTTAAATAAAATAATGTAATACTTTTTTTCATTAATTATACATAATATAAAGTAATATTATTTTTCTACTAAAATTTATATTATAAGATTATATAGTAATGTAAATGTTTATTAAGTTTAATTTTGAATATGTGTTTTACTAATGTTGATGTAAAAATTCTTATAAATTTGAATAGGGCTTAATAGGGTTTAATTAAAATAAGATAATGTATAATGAAAATATGTTTGAATTATATAATATAGAATGATAATGCTTTTATAATTAAATCTATATTATAAAACAAAATTGTAATGTAAACACTTTTTAAGATGAATTTTGAATATATTATTCTTTAGTAATCTTATATATATATATTGACTGAGGGTAGGCTAGGTATGTATACTAAGCTAGGCTTAGGCTAGAATAGACTACCTTAGAGTATACTAGCTTAGGCTACGCTAGGCAAGAGTAGGCTAAAGTAGGCTATGCTAGGCAAGGCTAAAATAGAGTAGGCTATGGTAGGCTAGGTTAGGTTAGGCTAAAATAGAGTAGGCTATGGTAGGCTAGGTTAGGTTAGGCTAAAATAGGCTAGAGTAGGTTAGGCTAGAATAGTCTACGCTTGAGTAACCTAGGATATATTAGGCTAAGCTAGCCTGTAGTAGGATAGACTAGGCTAGTCTAGGCTAGATTAAACTAGAGTAGGCTAGAAAACGTTGGGATAGGATAGGTTAAGCTAGGCTAAGGTAGAGTAGGCTACGATAGACTAAACTATAATAGTTTAGTCTACACAATGATATAGTAGGTTATACTAGTCTAGGTTAGTATATAGTAGGCTATAGTAGGCTATCGTAGAGTAGGCTAGACTAGGCTAGGCTATAATATACTAGAGTAGGCTAGGCTAGGCTAGTAGGATAGAGTAGGCTAAGCTAGACTAGGGTAGGCCAGGTTAGGCTAAGATGGAGTAAGCTAAGTTAGGATAGAGTAGGCTAGGTTAGGCTAGGCTAGGCTAGGCTAAGTTAGGCTAAAGTAGACTAGTAGGCTAGAGTAGGTCAAGCTAGGCTAGGTTAAATTAGACTAGGGTAGAGTATACTAGGCTAAGATAGAGTACGATAGCCTAGAGTTGGCTAGGCTAGGCTAGGATAGAATAGACAAGGCTAGGCTAGGCTAGTCTAGGCAAGGGTAGTGTAGGTTTGACCAGGCGAGACTAGGCTAGGATAAGCTAGGATAGGCTAGAGTATGCTAGGATAGATTAGGCTAAGATTGAATAGGCTAGAGTAGGAAAGGTAAGGATAGAGCAGGCTAGGCTAGGTTACGCTAGGCTCGGTTATCCTAGGAAAGAGTAGGCTAGGATAACCTAGGATAGAGTAGGATGGAATTGGCTAGGATAGATTAGACTAGGTTAAACTATGTTAGCGTGGCCTAGGTTAGGAAAAGTTAAGCCAAGCCAGGATAATGTAGGCTACGAAACGATAGGGTAGGCTAGAGTAGAGTAGGATATAGTTGGATAGGCTAGTCTAAGATATGTTAGAGTAGGCTAAGCTAATGTAGGTTTAAAGTATGCTAGGTTAGAATAGAGTAGGCTAGGCTAGGCTAGGCTACACTAGACTACGCTAGGATAGAGTAGGCTAGTAGGTTAGAGTAGGCTAGAAAAGGTTAGGATAAGATAGGCTCGAGTAGGCTAGAGTAGAGTATGCTAGCTTGGGCTAGGTTGGAGTATGTTAGAGTAGGTTAGCCTCATGTAGGTTATTCTATGTTAGGCCAGGCTAAAGTAGGCTAGCCTAAGCTAGGCTAAAATAGGCTAGTAGGCTAGAGTAGACTAAGTTAGGCTACACTAAGCTAGGATACACTAGGCTAGAGTAGGCTAGGCTACACTATCCTAGTGTAGGCTAGGATAGTTTATAGTAGTCTAGGCTAGGTGAGGCTTGGTTAGACTAGGCCAGGCTAGGCTAATCTATGCTAAAGTAGGCTAGTATAGGGTAGGGTAGGGAAAATTAGTCTTGTAGGATAGGCTAGGCTAAGGTAGGCTAGGTTATAGTAAAATTGTAGAAATTATATAACTGATATTTTATACATCTGAGATTCTCCTGATCACACACTATTTGACTTCATGCACAATACAGAATCTCTTCCACCATTGATCATTAATTTCGGAAATAAAATCAATTGCATACAAACATTAAAATCATAAACATTCACACATATTAACACAGTATTTTATGGGAAATCTTAAAGCTAAAAACCCCCAACTATATGTATATTATATGTCATAGAGATCATGCAAAAATCATCATACAAATCTCCTCACAAGCTCTCAGTACAATCTACAATTGCTACACACTAATCAGGTCCGATCTAGCAAATCACATGCTCCAATCTCTGCCACCTGCTAGCCTGCCTCTACTGTGCAATCACTGCTGAAGAATGGCTCTAAATGAACTTCAGTTGGTCTAGCCTTGCTCACACAATCCTCATTGGCATCTCCATCAATGTGTGGTGCAAACTCATGCACCAGTATAGTCACAACTGATAGTCACACTTCTCTTTCACCTATCTCTTCACTGGTCTCCATTGAAACTGTCCATGCACTGTAGTTAACCGATGTATTATTTAGTTGATTAATGAGTTAATAATTAGTGAATTAATTAATAATTAATTCACACCACTCTCACAAGTGTATCAATCAGTTACACTAGATACAACTAGCTCAACTATGTTTAACTCAGTTAAACTGAACACAACTCCATTAACTTCCTCAATCAACTCCACCAAACTCTCTCACATGAGTTCTAACTGAATTCTCCATGCAATAGCTCCACTTAACCCCCAGGAATAGAATAATTCCTTCTGTCAGCTCCTGTGCCACATCTGTGCTCTTAACTGAAGTGCTCCCAAGAGAATAAGATAATGTTTATAGTCCAAATATTATTAAGAGCTAATAATATTCGACATATCTATTTTTAGACTAGCAATCTAAAAATAGATTCCGCCCAATATGTCTAAAAACAGAAGTCCATCTATTTTTTCTGACTTGACCAACCATCCACAAATAGCATCCTGCAACTCATAGAACATGATCCATATGTCTAAAAATAGACATAGTCTAAAAATAGACTTTGCGCCAAAAATAGCCTGCGGGCCCACTTAGTGAAGGCGAATTCTTTCCACTAAGCTCATCATCTTGTTGCAATCTCAACACTCCCTCTCAACAATATAGGGATTATCTGCTACCCCGACCCTGCCTCTGTGGTATTCGAATTTGCTCCTGGTGAGCGCCTTAGTCAATATATCAACATCATAATCCTTCGTGGGAATGTATGAAAGTAACATGATCTTCCGCTGCACACAATCTCTGACATGATGATACCGGATGTCAATGTGTTTAGATCTATCATGAAATACATGATTAACTGAGAGTTTGATGCAACTCTTATTAACACAATATATCACAGTAGGATCTAAGTGTGAACCGAACAACCTAACCAGGATCTTCCTCATCCATATAGCCTCACATGCAGCCAAACTCGCTACCATATACTCGGCCTCTGCTGAACTGAGTGCCATGGATCTCTGCTTCCTTTTGTACGAAGAAATTGTTGTCGACCCGATACTGAAAATCCCTCCAAATGTGCTCTTTCTATCCGTTGGGCTCCCTGCCCAATCTGCATCCGTGAAGCCACACAGCTTCACCTCATCTAACTGTCTGTACCAAAGTCCATATCCCAATGTGCCTCTGAGATATCTCAATACATGCTTGCCTGCCTTCCAAAAGAGCTTGGTATGCTTAACCATAGCTTGTGAACACTGGTTAATAGAGTAGCATATGTCGGGTCGTGTATTGACCAGATACATGAGCGACCCCACCAACTGTCGGTAAACAGTGGTATCCACTACCTCTGCCGATGTAGCATCCTCTTTCCTCCATCCACCAGGAAGAGGAGTGTCGATAGGCTTGCAGCCATGCATGTTGAACTTCTCCAGTATCTCTCGGGCATACTTGCCTTGAGAGACAAACAGTCCATCACTGCGCTGCCAAATTTCCAATCCCAGGAAATAATGAAGGAGGCCCAAGTCCTTCATCTCAAATTTTTTTGCAAGATCAGCCTTGCATGAGAGTATCAACTGTTCATCACCGGTCAGTATCAAATCATCTACACAAAGTACAATGATCAGCAAATTACCCTCCACCACAATCTGGTATAGGTTCGGATCCGCCTCACTCTTGGAGAATCCAAATCCGGTAAAGTAACTGTCGATCCGTGTGTACCAAGTATGAGGTGCTTGTTTCAACCCATGCAGCGCTCTTTTGAGCCTGCACACATGTGACTTGCTACTGAAGATCTTGAAACCTTCAGGCTGCTCTATGTACACCTCCTCCTCAATCACTTCGTTGAGGAACGCAGTCTTCACATCCATCTGATGAATGTGCCACCCCATCTACGCTGAGAGAGCAAGAATCTTCCATATGGAAGAATACATTGTGACAGGTGCAAAGGTTTCCTCATAATCGATCCCCTCAATCTATGAGAAGCCCTCGGCAACAAATATTTCCTTGTACTTCTCGACACTCCCGTCAGCCGCTTGCTTCACTTTGTAGATCCATCTCGAACCTACCACCGATTTCCCTTCCAGCCTTGGGACAATCTCCCATGCACTGTTTCTGACAATCGAATCATACTCTTCCACCATGGCATCTACCCATGCGGGATCCTCCACGGCTTCCTCGAAAGAAAATGGCTCTGTCACGATACACTTGCTCATAAGAGCCATGTATCCAGTATACCGGTCAGGTGACTGTCTCTGTCTGCACTGTGATGTAGGTGCTCCTACAATCTTCTCTCCATCCTGAATCAGTCGCTCAGCTTTTGTAGTGTGCTTCCGCCCTCTGATGGTTGGCGCTGCATGAGTGGTCTCTTCCACTCCATGAAACTCCTCTTGTGGCTGATCCACATCCTGAGGCTCATCCTTAGGAACCAATAGCTCCTCATCTGCATGCAAGTGTGGCTCCCTCTCAAGTGAACACTTCATGGCTTTCTCCTCATGAAATTTGATATCCCGTCACACAACAGTCTTGCGACTGTCTAGCAAATACACATGATAGTTGTGGGGTGTATCAGTGTACCCCACAAATATCCCAACCTCTGCGATCGGCTCCAGCTTCTTCCTGGCATCCTTTGTCACATGAATGTAAACAGGTGAACCAAAAATCCTCAAATGGGAAATATCAGGCCTCTTATCAGAAAATGCCTCCTCAGGTGTACTCATGCCAAGTATCCTATGAGGACAACGGTTTTTCACATAAACCGTAGTATTGCATGCCTCGGCCCAAAGTGAATGGGAAGGCCCTAATCATGCAACATCACTCATGCAACACCCACGATTGTTTTGTTCTTCCACTCAGCGACCCCATTCTGCTGTGGGTTATGAGGCGCTTTGAGCTCTCTTCGAATTCCTTCTGCGCTGCAAAAGTCCTTGAACTCACCATAGATGAATTCACCACCATTGTCGCTCCTAAGAGCCTTCACTTGCTTCCCCAATTCTTTCTCAACCAGTGCCTTGAACTCACAGAAATTTGAGTATGTCTCTCTCTTCTTCTGCATGAAGAAGATCCAGCACTTACGAGAAAAATCATCAACAAATATCACATATTACCTGTGCTTTGCTATCGAAGCTACTGAGAAAGGTCCACACACATCTGTATGAATTCTCTCAAGGATCGTCATGGAGTGACTATCCTTCTCGTGAAAGGTGGCTTTCACAAATTTTCACAAAGTACATCCCTTGCACTGATCTGACTGCGCAAGTGTACCTTTGGGAAGCCCAGTAAAAATCTATTGCAAAATTTTCAAAGCACCATGGTGAAGATGGCTCAATCTCCTGTGCCATAGCTCACCATCATCCTAGCTCACCACTCCTTCTGCCTTGCCTGCCATTGCTACGCATCCATCTACCTGCAACTGATAAAGGTTCTTAACTCGAACCCCTATCCTCCAGGTTTCACCAGTTTCCTTACTGAGCAGGAAAGCCTTTCTCTCGCTAAAGACAACATCATATCCCTTGTCTTCTAACATGGCCACTGAGATCAGATTCTTCTTCAATCCTGGAACACGCATCACTTCCTTCAATACGAAGGGTTTACCAAACTCTCTGTCAAAGGAAATGGTATCGATACCGGTTTCACTGTATCTACCATCATCTCCCATCTCGATGTGCACTCCAAGATCTTTCTCATCCAGATCAGTAAACAAATCTTTGTCTCCAGTCATATGAAAAGACGTACCACTGTCAAGAAACCACATTGAACCCATCACACTTGAGACCAAGCATGAGACCAGCGAAAAATCTAGCTCAAACTACAAGGCTAAGGCCTCTCTAGCTGCAGATCCAACAACCTGCTTATTTTTCTTCTTCTGTGGACAATTGGTGGCGTAATGTCTGTGTTGGTGATAATGAAAGCACTTCACCTTGGACATGTCCTGCTTCTTACCTTTCGCACCGGATTGAGAAGCATTCTTCTTGCTCTTCCCCTTCCTTGATTTGGCAGCCAAAGCACAATTTTCTTCATCTGCACTCTTCAATGAAGATTCTTCCCTGGTATTCCACCTTATCTCCTCTTGCACAAGATCCGACCAAAGTCGCTCCCATCCTGGCAATTTCACCCGACCATTGACAGAGTCTTGATAGGAATGCCAACTCTTCGGAAGCCCAAGGAGAGCCAAGCTCACCATGTCCTCATCATCTACAGTAACCCCCACACTTCCCAGCTCATCCCTGCACTGGAAAAATTTCATGAGGTACTTGGGTATACTGTCGCCTTTCTCCATTTTTATGTTCCTAAGTTTATCCTTGAGCGCCAACATCCTCTGGTCGCTCTTGCTTTGGAACAAGTCTGTCAAAGCTTTCCACATCAAGAATGGAGAAGCTTTACCATGAAGGCTGGACACTATGTGATCCTTCACACCTTCCAAAAGAATGCTTCGACATTTTTCTGTCTTCTTTTGCCATGCGTCAAGTGCGGCAGCATCGCTAGAAGCAGGTTTTGGAATTTTTGCATCTATGAACTCTTTCAACCCATTGTCATCCAGCACCGCCTCCATCCTGTCCTTCCATGCAATATAATTCGAGCTGCACTCAAGGGAATACTCCAATCGTAATCCGTTGAAGGACATCTCAACTCCGACACCAAGAAAACACTGCTGCAAATTCAAATTCCACCAGCACAAAACTCAACCACTTCAATGCTTTGCAATTGCTCCAATGATCAATAACTCTGATACCATGTAGAAATTATATAACTAATATGTTATACATCCGATATTCTCCTGATCACACACTATTTGACTTCATGCACAATACAAAATCTCTTCTACCATTGATCATTAATTGCGGAAATAAAATCAATTGCATACACACATTAAAACCATAAACATTCACACATATGAACACAGTATTTTATGGGAAAGCTTAAAGCTGAAAACCCCCAAATATATGTATATTATATGTCATAGATATCATGTAACAATCATCATACACAGCTCCTCACAAGCTCTTAGTACAATCTACAATTGCTACACACTAAACAGGTCCGATCTAGCAAATCACATGCTCCAATCTCTGCCACCTGCTAGCCTGCCTCTATTGCACAATCACTGCTGAAGAATGGCTCTGAATGAACTTCAATTGTTCCAGCCTTGCTCACATAATCCTCATTGGCATCTCCATCAATGTGTGGTGCAAACTCATGCACCAGTATAGTCACAACTGATATCCACACTGCTCTTTCACCTATCTCTTCACTGGTCTCCACTGAAACTGTCCATGCACTGTAGTTAACTGATGTATTCTTTAGTTGATTAATGAGTTAATAATTAGTGAATTAATCAATAATTAATTCACACCACTCTCACCAGTGTATCAATCAGTTAGACTAGATAGAACTAGCTCAACTATGTTTAACTCAGTTAAACTGAACACAACTCCATGAACTTCCTCAATCAACTCCACCAAACTCTCTCACATGAGTTCTAATGGAAGTCTCCATGCAATAGCTCCAATTAACCCTCAGGAATAGCGTAATTCCTTTTGTCAGCTCCTGTGCCACATATGTGCTCTTAACTAAAGTGCTCCAAGAGAATAAGATAATGTTTATAGTCCAAATATTATTAAGAGCTAATATTATTCGACATATCTATTTTTAGACTGGAAATCTAAAAATAGATTCTGCCCAATATGTCTAAAAATAGAAGTCCATCTATTTTTCCAACTTAACCAACCATCCACAAATAGCATCCTGCAACTCATGGAATATGATCGACATGTCTAATAATAGACATAGTCTAAAAATAGACTTTGCGCCAAAAATAGCCTGCGGGCCCACTTAGTGAAGGCGACTTCTTTCCACTAAGCTCATCATCTTGTTGCAATCTCAACAAGACTAAGATAGAGTAGGCTAGGCTAGCCTAAACTAGAGTAGGTTATCATAGGATAAAATAGACTAGCCTAGAGTGGGCTAGGCTAGGCAAAGATACACTAGAGTGGAGAAGGCTATGCTATAGTAGGTTAGGCTAGATTAAACTAGACTAAAGTAGGCTACACTAGGCTAGAAAAGGCTAGAGTAGTCTAGGCTAGCATAAACTAAGCTAGGCTAGGCTACAATAGGCTAGGATTGAATATGCTAGAGTAGGCTAGGCTATGATATAATTAGCTAGGATAGGTTATGCTAGGAAAGAGTAGGCTTGGCTATGATATGAAAGAGTGTGCTAGAAAAGGTAGAGTAGTATAGGATTCAATATGCTAGAGTAGGGGAGGCTAGGATAGAGTACGCTAGGCTAGATTAAGCTAGGAATGAAAATGCTAGAATAGGCTCAACTAGGATAGAGTAGGCAAGTCTAGGTTAGGCTAGGAAAGAGTATGCTTGGCTAGGCTAGGATACAGTAGGCTCATATGCTAGAGTAGGCTAGAAAAGGTTAGGATAGGATACAATAGGGTAGGATAGCCTAGAGAAGGTTATGCTATATTAGGCTAGACTAAAGTAGGCTAGGATTGGCTAATGTAGGCTAGGCTAGGCTAGGCTAAAGTAGGCTAGTAGGCTAGAGTAGACTAAGCTAGGTAAGCTAGGCTAGAATAGAGTAGGCTAGAGTAGGCTAGGTTATAGTATATTTGAGTAGGCTAGGCTAGGTTAGAGTGGGGTATCCAAGTGTAATCAAGGCTAGGTTAGGCTTGGCTAAAGTAGGCTAGGGTAGGCTACACTAGGGTAGGAAAAAGTACTCTGGTAGGCTACAATAAGCTAAGGTAGGATAGGTTAGAGTAGACTAGGATAGAGTAGGCTAGGCTAGGCTAAGATAGAGTAGGTAAGGCTAGGATAGGGTAGGATATCCTAGAGTAGTCTAATCTAGGACAAGTATTATCACTGGAAAATCGGCCAAGCAAAGATGACATTATTAAATGTGAGGCAGAAGGATTTACAGAGCTGAGGCACATTAGAGGATCTGAAAAGTTTCAAAGGAGGAGGAATTGGCATTCATGACCAAGGCATAACTCAGCCATTGGTGGTTGTGAAGAGAGCTCACTACGCAGGTTTGGGATATGCTAAAGGAGAATGTTCGAAGATGTTAGAAGTTCTCACTACATTGTGGAAACCGTCGAGGAGAGAAAATGATGGCAACTCTTCACCATCATCTTATGGTAGTGCATGTTGTAGAGAGAGAGTTGAGGCAAGCTCTCATCGCCATAATTAAATCAAAGGAAAACAAACATTGTTGAACTCACCAAGGAAAAGGATTGATGGGAACACTTCACCATCATCTCATGGAAGTGCATGTCGCAATAGAAGAGTTGAGGCAAGCTCTCATCAGCATGATCGCACTAGAGACCACTAGGAAAGGTATAACAAGTCTCGATATTCGCAAGTTGATTTTGATTATAAGCATGTTGCTAATCATGAACGTATATCATGGAATAAGAAAATTTGTCATTTTTGTGGTGTATATAACAATGTCATTGCTGAGTGTTGGGAAAGAATGACAACACAAAGGAGGATGCGGTCCTTCCTTGCGGATCTCCGCAGGTCCTGCACTAAAAACGTGCGGACCGTGGGTAAAAAAAAAAATTTGTGTAAAAAAAGTTTCGGCCTTTTGCTTTTGGCCTCCTTATTGGCTTTGCACACCCACGGATCTCTGATCCTTCCTCAGCTCCAATACCAATTTGTTGGAGAGATAGAGGATTCAATCACACAAATAACACAAATATTTCACACACGAACAATGAGCTGCTGCTCTTCAATTAATCACAAAACTCTGAATCATAAAACTCTCTTACTCTCTTAAAACAATGAACCCATGAAGGGTATTTAATCTAATTAACATGCACACACTGTCACTCATAACTGAACTTAATCAACTCACTTAACTCACTGTCTAACTCGCTCACCAAATCTAACTGTAACTCAACTCAACTAACTCCACTTAACTATTTGTCTAACTTCTGCATGAGGAAGTAATTATATATTTTAACAGGTAACCTGAGTCGAGAAGTCGAATAAAAAATGCCACAAGTTGTCGCGACGACAGCGGGGTAGACACCATAGCGTAAGACACCATTTGTGTCGAATCTCACATACGCGTTGCTCCATCTTTCTGCTTCGAATTTCTAATAAAACAAAAACAAAATACAACAGGGCGGGTTTAAAAATTCAAAATTCAAAGTTGAATGGAGAATCCCACGCGCCAATATAAAATTCAAAATTTGAAAGAGAATAGTATTAATGGTAACTTGACAACACTGTTGTAGCCAAATCCACCACGAAATCCACTCGAATAATTAACTGGTCGACATGAAGTGAAAAGGACATCGACATTCTCTTTTGACAGGAAGCATAGGTTTTCCGACGGGTAAAGTTTCCGGGGTAAATCGCGTCCTCGCTAGAGTACTCCTAAGAATTACATTCATCTTTATTAACACCCAAGGCTCCATTAACACCTACTAAAAATATTAATACCAAATATGCACCTAATTTATATAAGTCCAAACTCGGTGAAAAAGTTGGAAGTGGAAGAAAAACCCCTTATACACTCTAGTCTAATCATCACATTGGATAATAGTCATTAATATAAAAATTAATGTCATAATAATAGGATTTGACAAGGTGACTAGTCACGGCCATCACTTTCACAAAAAGTACAAACAGAAACCCTTATACACTATAGTCTAATCATCACATTGGATAATACTCATTATTATAAAAGTTAATATCATAATGATAGAATTTGACAAGGTGACTAGTCACGGCCATCACTTTCACAAAAAGTGCAAACAGTTACCAGTCAAAAGGAACGTGTCAATCTTATGAATTAAATGAAGCTTCCCACTCCATTTCCGCTTCGTAGAAAAAGCCACCACTCCATTTTCTTTCCATAAAAAGGCAACCACGCCACCTCACTCAACTAGCAATTATCTTAGTTGATTTAAAAGCCAGCAGACAGTTACCCATCACCCATCATTTTTAGAAAATGACCTACCTCACTCAACTACCAGTTATCTCAGTTGATTTAAAAGCCAGCAGATAGTTACCCATCACCACCATTTTTAGAAAATGACCTGAAAAAACAACGTTTAAATATTTTCCAAAAGAAAACACAATAATGAGTTTATTTTTCAAAACAAAAAAGAGCATTTACTTCAATTTGGTAGAAAAATAAAAAAACGTTATTTCAAAAACCTCAAACAGTCTCTCCATCCTCACTACCATGCAACCGTCATTCCAATTATCCTCGTTGATTTAAAACGTAGCAAATAGTTACCCATCTAAATAATTATCATCCATTAAATAAGAAATCTAGATTTAAAGCTCATGACACAACGATGTGATTATTACATATTACATCATTATTCTAAAAATAGCACCTTCCAACTCCACCTTAATTCCTTTAAAAAACACCCACTCCATCCATGTTTCTTATTTTGGAAAAATAAGCCACTCCCTCCATCCTGACACAATGACGATGTTTCAGTTTTCCATAAAAATCTATCGATGTCATCAATTGCCGAAAACGACGGGACCAATTGCACGGTTGGATTTATCTGTTAAAGAATTGATATATCACTATCAAGACGGTTATATATCAATATCAGTATCATAACAAATCAACCGAAAAGGGAGAGACTATTGCCGAAAACGAGAGACCAATTGCCCACTCCTGCACGGTTGCACTGATAGGGAATCTCTAGGAAAGGGTTGTTCAAAAAAAAAGGCATATAGACGTTGAAAGCTTTTGCTCTTTAAATGGTTGTTCAAGAAACGATATATATCCGTTAATAGATATATATCCGTTTAAAGCAACAATATATCAAAATATATAGAAGATTGCAAAAATATTATCATTTGGTCTGGGTGGTTTGAATTCCTCCTCTTCATCATGTCTATGTCTTGTGTGATCTGGTGTGCATCTGGGTTTGTGTGAGTCTCAGTGTATTCAAGTAGGTCATGTTATATTATGTGACAGGAGATAAGGCGAACAGTTTCCCAACTTCAAAGGAATGGTGGCAGAGCAACAGTCACTGTTCTATCTCAGTAATGGATTCTTTTAATTTCAGGTATATATTATTATTTCATTTCCACTCTTCTTTTGTCCACTAGCTGCATAGATCTTTTTAATTTCATTGCAGTGATTGCAATATATATCCATATATATCAAATCTCATGCGAATTATTTGCTTTATCTCAAATGTCATGCATTCCATTCATTTATGTAAAGATTGTTCGAGGGATCTGTTCGATTAGTTTATGGATAGGAACAAGCTGCGCTGAGCTGGTAAAGCATGATCATTGCTACTCGAATCCTTCAATTACAGGCATGTTTTCCTTCAACTCTTCTCTCAAGGAAAACCCTAGTCATTTCGTTTCAGGTTTTATTCTTTTAATCTTTTCAACCTTGTAATGATGGGAAGTGGGGCTTTCTATTTCAAACCGCACCAGAAATATTTTCTTTTATTTTTTGGATGTATTTTCTACCACTACGATTCTTGTTCCATCTTCGTTCCCATACTTAGGTCCACTGGGCTTCATTGGAGTGTTCCTGGAGTGTTCCGAGGAGAAAAACTAGACGATTAAACACTCTAGTAAGGATTAACGTCTTATCATAAGGAATTAAGCGTTCAATTCTCCTGGTTCCATCTTAGTCAATTCTCTTAGGGGTCAAACTCCCATACTTTGCGTGTTTGTGGGAGAAAAAAAAAATTACTGTACACGATTAAGGTTTCTGATTATATATCCCAAAATCTATGGAGATTAATGCTGCAAAAGGTTTTTGGTTTTTAAAGTACCCATGCCAAATTCGAAGTGTGTATTAAAACACTATACAGTAAGGAATGGGAGGGTGAGGTTGCAACGATGGGAAAGGTCGATTTCTGTGCGCTGAATCTATATAACATGTGTAACTTTTATATATATATATATATATATATATATATATATGGAACCCAACCCAAACCAACTTTTATATATATATATAACACCTTTCTGGAAAAAGAAAGTATTGCCCGAACTAGAAACCCGCCATGCATTTTTCTATGAAAAGTATACCACAGAAAGGAGAGACGACTCCGCAAAAATATTCACCTGACTTCGTGTGGGACTTCTCCGTCATTAGCTGTTGCAACAACTTTAACATCTCTCAGAGGAGCATTTGTAAGCACAATCCTTTGACTTTGAAGCATTTGTTTAAGTTATGTGGCCTTTATTAAATCATCGTAGTATGTCAATTTATAATGTACCGTTAAAATTAAAGTTCAAATTTCCAATGCGTTTTTGGTTTCTCCATTAGTATGGGGAGATGTAAAAAGTAGTTTTTACTGTACATGTAGTTTTTGTGTAGTTTTATTTTATTTAAATTAATTAAATTTCACTACCAATTTTTTTATTTAAATAAAATTCTCACTTATGTAGTTTGATCTGAGTATTGTTTTTAATTATTAAAATGAGGTGGTGTAATTCTTTTATTTAAATAAGATTCACACTTATGTGGTGTTGTTTGGTTGAGTATTGTTTTTAATTATTAAAATAGGTTGGTGTAATTTGTCACTCTCAAAATCATTCTTTCATAGTTTTACTTGAGGGATATTTGGAGGGATGTTGAACACCTCCCCATGAACATCAATGTCCTTGGTGGCATCTTTCACCACCTCCGAAGAATTTGGGCCTCTAACCTCATGCCTCCTGACCCTATGTATGAACTGTAATATGTGGCTATGTGGACCTGACCTCTGGTATGTCTCGTTCAACCTAGTCATGTTATCCAACATCAAAGACAATACAAGATGAGTCAGTGAATTGGCAAGGATATTCTTTATCTCTATTGTGATATGTGTATGACAGGTCGTAACATCCTCTAATGTGATATGAGTTTTAGTGTCATCCCACAGAGGGATTGATGCTAGATCTAATCCTTAGCTTTGTCCTATTGTGGACCTGTAAATCATAAACATAAGTTAACATATACATAATTAACAAACTAGAATCATAATAACATATACATTAATTTCAAACACGTCAGTTGAAGAAAATTTCAATACATAAACAGATAAAGTTTAAAGAGGATTTAAAAATGAAAGAGGTGTACCTGAAATGGGCAAAGAAGGTCCACTAGATGTAGCATGGTCATCAACAGACACATAAACACTGCCTCTGACACTTTGACTAGTATCAGAGGTAGACGTTATGATGGGAACATGAACTCTCGGTGGGCTAAGTGATCTATCATGAACCCGGCCACGTATAATAGGACCTCTCACACTATGATGGCCTGCAGTTGGGGTACATATATGGGATGCATAAACATATTGTGTATAATACATATAAACTAATTCAAGAATTTTTTTTGAAAAAAAAGCATTTCTGAACTCAAGCAAAATAATCTAGCATGAAGTCCTAAACTCTAGAGTCTATTTTTTGATAATTTATCAACCAAAGTACATTGAGTTCCATGTAAACACAATCGAAATAAGTGATCAAATATACCATCACAAATTTTCTCCTTGAGTCTAAATGATTTTATTTACTAAGACCAAATACACTTTCATGATGTGTTTAATGTATCTATCATTGATACATTGTTGAAACATGAACATATATATATATATAGTTATAGTTATATTATGTTATATTATGTTATAGTTATTCACAATGTACATGTTACACTACGTTAAATATTATGAACTATGTTATGTTATGTTGAACTATAAGGTTATGGGTTGAGTTACAATAATTTATTCTACCCTTTCTTTTCTCATGGAAGAAATTGATTTTTCCCAAAATAAACCAACCAATTCGGTCTCTACCCAATTTGTCCAAGGCTCTAGGAGCTAGTAACTCAACCCACCAACTTGGATCCAAGTACTAGTAACTCAACCCATCAAGGGCTCTAGAGTTTTTTTCCAAACCTAGGCTCTAGGACTAGTAAGTAAACCCAAGTTTTTTTAGGGATTCCATAGAGTTTTTTTCAACCCACAACCATAACGGGTCATGAGAACCAACCTGAAAACAATCAAGTGGAAAAAACCCACAACATCATAGCTATCTAGGAAACGGTAAGGAAAGGCTAACACCACTATCAATCCAAGAAGATATCCATGCTAATGACAACACATAACTAGAAAACCACATGCATCTACCATTCATCTATAAATCAGCAAGGAAATCACATATGCAACATGTTACCTTCAAAGCAATCCAGTTGTATATTTTGATCCACCTGTTCCCTTGTGCTTTCCTACTTTCCTTTGCCTTCATTCTCCAAATCTTATGTATGCCAAACTGCTCCAAGGGTTCTCCAAGAAAACTGTAAGTGTGCAAGAGTATGAGAGAGAGAGAGAATATAAGAGAGCTCCAAGATAGAATTGAAAGAAGGTTGTAAATTGATCCTCATAATCCTTTTTATCATTGAGGCCTCTAGTTTCTTCAATTTTCCTTCAATTTCCTCTCATGAAAATATGTGACCTTACACCTTCCTTTTCTCCAGTTTTACTTTATTTCATAAATAAAATTTCAATTAATGTCACTTTTCCTTTACCAACTCCTTTGTTGATTTCCACAACCATTAATTAATCACTGGTGATACACAATCACTATTTTTTACTCAACATTCAACTTGAAATACATGTCTCATGACCTTGGTCTTATTTTTTATTTACATAGGAAATCAACCAGGGCTTGTTACACCTTAGCTCCTAAATAATTATTTAAGTCATTCAAACCTCTAAAGAAGGTTTTGAGGCATCGAAAACTCTAAAGATAGATTTTAAGCATCTAAAGAAGGACATTCTATAAATGCGCCAATTTTTTCTCTAGGACCTAATTCATAACCTTCTTACCTAGATCACTTCCGAGGCCCTTGGACACATACCAACTACATAAATCCACTTAGTAGCATTGAATCCTCCAATAATAGGGAAAGGATGCCCTCAAAGGGCCATTTTTTATTGTTGGGGGCATTTAAGGAGCATTCAACTTATTTACCTATAGCTTACCATGTTCGTTCATGAAGGGCTTTTTCAAATTGTGAAAAATAAATTCAATATTTCATTGATACTAGGTGAGGGGGTAGTGATGAGGAGTAGGGGAGAATTATTTTTAATATGGAGTATAAAAATTAGTATTCAATAAAAATGAAGGATATATACTAAAAACATGGGTTATTTCTATTTAACAGATTTATAGGGATGGGATTCAATTCAAGTATTTTAGGAGTTTGTTGTCAATATATAGCGAGGCTATGGATTTTGTTTAATATCCCATGAATATAGGAACTTTGGTATATCTTTACTAAGTGGATACCATGTGGAGGCATCCTTCCTGACTTTGGATGGATAAAGGCTTCCATTGTGGCCTAAGGTACATGTTTCTTCTCCTGAGAAAGTATAAGGCCCTGTGTACCTTAGGTTGAATTATTGGACGTAAAATGTTTAAATTCTTTCTTTAGGGCCTAAGAAATTTTTTTCCTCATCCAACCATGTTTAGGGAACCGTGACCAAAATCTAATGCTAAAAAACTTACAATAAGGTCCATATCACTTATAAATTCCATAGAAAGGTCTTATGTGGTGGTCCAAATCCTTGTTCATGTCTTTTTAACCTAATAAGCTACCTTCAAAGCTTGAGGTTTTCTTTTCCTCTCTTAACCATGGTCAAGGAAATGAAACTCGTGCTTAGAGATCAAACCTTCTAATGATTCCCACATACCAACTAAGAGGGATAAAATACCCTCAAGATGTTATACAAGGTGGTTTGAGGCCTTATTATTGAAATTGAATATCTAGGAGCTCCACTTACATCCTGATGATCGATGTTCCTCCATTGACCATGTATATTGCCTAATCGCTTATGCTTGGTGATCAAATCCTTCTAGTGGTTTTTATCATCAATACCTACACTTGGAGTATATGGATATGCTCAAGTGTTCATGTGTAGTGGATCAAGGTGTCGTTATTGAACATTAATTCCTAGAATATTCGTTTATGAAGCAAGGAAGATATTTCCACCTTCAAAGATGTCTAGTGAATTGAGAGTGATGTTCCTTGCCTGAACAATTCCCCTAATAGCACCCATCTCCCTAAAAAAAGGAAGTCATTGCCTTGAGAGGTCTTTGGTGGTGGTTTGAGAGGTTTTCATTACATGTATTCCGAAAAGATAACTTTAGGGTTTAATCAATGTGTTTCCTACCATGACCATGAAAAGCGCCTCATGGATCATAACTATGGATCATAATATTCTAGTGATGCACATAGTGATCTCAACCCCCGGTTTTTGCAATGTGTTGGGGCTGAATGCAGAGTGTGCTTGTGCTTCTCAAGGTGTTCCTCTCTCCATTTGAAGTGTTCATGGGACTGCCTCTATCCTTGGGCTGAAATAGTACGGCCTCCAAGAATGGCCCAAGCCACCCCATCAAGAAATTCAGCCATGAAATGCCTCTGCAAATTCTCCAAGTGGTCCCTCCCACAAGAAGTTACAAGTAGCAATGTGGCAATCATGGTTTGCCCATGGTGTCTCCTGCAACATAAAACATGTATAATGGGGAGAATCTTTCTCCTAATGGGCTATACATACAGTGCTCTCCAAATAATGCTCCTCAATAGATATACAACATCAGAAATATATATAAGGAGAAATATGCAATAGAAACAATTTGTCGAATGATAACCAAAGAGTGGTTCCAAATCCTACTCATGGAACCTGCACAGTGCGTCCTTGGCCTGCCTTAAAATCAAAAGTAACAAATGCTATACTAGCCACTTGTTTGCTGCCACAACATTTCCTAAGATGTAAGCATGAAATAAAATTTGGTGCTAATGGTGCACACCATGAAGCATGTGGCTTCCCCCACAAACCATCATAAGAATAGCCACAATCAAGGCTACAAGTAGTTGCAAGTACATCATACCAAATTCAAGAAGGGATGATCCTACTTGATGAATATGCTACTCATAGGAAGTGAAGAGGTACCAAATGGAAAAGTATACCTCCTCTACCATGTACTTGAGATCTTGAGCTGAAATGGCTCATCTGAATGCTCGCCCTCTCCTCCAATGAGTAAGGGAATGGTTGTGCCAACCTCTCCAAAAAAAACAAGGCTATGAATCTATCCACATGCTGATGTAGATAATACTAAATTCCCTCCCAAGTGAACTCCTCTAGCAAAGAAAAGTATGCATCCAAATGCATAGCTAGGAAGTCCTCATTTGCTGCATGCAAATAATTTCTCCTTGAGACTAGAATCCCTAGTCAAGAAGAGTTTGCATGATGATAGATGATCATATCATCCACTAAGTATCTGCCATCTTCATCAAGGCCATCCAAGAATCATGCATGCACCAAGATCCTGGGGAATACTCAACCAAATCTGAGTCCTCCATCCTGGATCGATCATCCACATAGACAGTGTTGGTGTTCTACAATATGGTGCTCCATCACGCTACTGCCTGCTACCTTGACATCCCCTCATCCCAAATTCATCCACCAAGTTTCCACCATGCCCATCATGAAGCTACTCATGCTCAAATAGAAATGATGCTCTCTGAAAATGAGCCTCCCATGAGAGACTATCACCTCCAAAGAATCTCCTGATCCTGGGCATTGTAAGCATGAGTGGCATCCATCTACTCCAATGCATGAAAGAGTTCTTCCTCAAAGGAAGTATCATCTCTCTCACAAAATCTATGGGGAAAACATCTTGTATCATGAAGATGCTATCCTCCATCTCTACAGCAACTGTATCAGCGCAGTATAACTAATGAGTGGGTGATGCTGAAAATGAGAGAGTGTCTCCCTCCTCCTTGAGTCTATCCCAAACTCTCTGCGCTGTGCTGAATTCTCCCAAGGTTTCCACCCTCCTAAAATCAAGGTGTGAGGCCCCAAAATGTGGAGCATCCAACCTCCTCTACTGATCTAGTGGTCTCCTTGGTGCAATGTCTCCATGCAGTGAGACACCATCATCAAGAGATGACTGAATGTATGAATGGAGAAAACCCTCCATGCTTCCACTGCGCAATCCAACCATCATCTTAGGTGCATCAACCTCATAAAATAGACAGGGGTGTGTGCTCCTCATCCCATGATGCTGATCATCCTCCCTATCTCTTCCTTCTATCTCCATAGCTCTACACCCTACCTCCAATGGCACAGATGTTATCATGAGTTGTGCCTTGATCTCTACATGGGAGATCCTGGGGAATTTATTGCAAAGACATAAGAATCCCTCTATGTGGAGCAAGAGCTCCTCTTTCCTCTACATGAGGTACTGGATCAACTCTAGCTATACCAGCGCAGTTGCCCTCCTCCTCATCAACATGTAGGGGAAACTTCTCTAAAATTTGTTATCCTTTTAGAAAAAAGAGACCTCCATGCTCTCTTTTGAAAGAATATAAGATGGATACCTTGCCTCCAACAAGGTATGATGCAATATGTCAGCCTTCTCAACAATGTTATGAAGTGGAACTGAGTTTATGTTTCCTCCCTTTACATGCAAAGTCTTGGTTTGTTTCTCTGCATGTGTTTCAGATTTTATCCCACCAAATCCTTCCATCATTTTTCCAATGAATCTGAAATAGGAAGAAGTATTTGCATCCTTTAAATAACATGACTCAAATATCCACCATGCATTGGTCTTACCTCTAAAGTGCAGTGCTGTAAATCTGATAGCATCTCCTTTGGATAATTTGTGAGCCTGTTGCAACATGGTCTTCAGCTCCTTTCCCCATGCTTTGGCTGAACATGTAGGTGAACCCCTAAAAGTAGATAGAACAAATCTATCTTGCTGTTGGCTTCCCTTCACCTTAGACTTGCAAAAATCCATGAAAGTGAGATGATCTCTGAATGCCAGAGTTTGAGACTCATACTCTCTCAGAAAATCTCCAAGAGTTTTAATCTTGATCACCTCTCCTTCTTTCCCTTATTTTCCATGACAAAGTTGCACATGTGACTACACTGTGCATCAAAGGATGTGACTGCATGTTCACATTCCTCAGTAGAAACCCTAGAGTTTGTTTCTTCTTCAAACCCTTGTGGAGATTCTTCAAATCTCTCCCTTTTCTTTTGCTTGTGGCTCCCATGAAAGCCCTAGGTAGATTTAGGGAGAAGCTTGGCTAGCTCATCTCCTTTTTCCTTCTCTTTCTCCACAAAGTGGAGTCTTCCTCATCTTCTTAGATGGCATCTTGGCTAAATATCCATAGGCTGAGCCAAGATTATGCTTTGATACCACTGTAATGTTCCTTTTTCAGAAACATTGTCAATCGATAAGAAAATATATTCCAGAGATAGACTGAAGGGGCATTTACTGGATTTGACATCTTAATAAATAAGGATGAGCTCCAGAGGCTTCCTGGCCCACTATCAGACTCTGTCTATAGATTTTTGTCAAGGGATAATATCCCCAAGAGGGAAATACAACAAGATTGGGAATCTTGCAAGATAACCCAAAAATGCAGCTACAACAATATAAAGACATAAACTGGAAATAGCAGTAAATAACATCATGCCAAAATGTATGCAAACCCTTGAGCCATTTTATTATGAATATCAGCAGCAAATGATACAATGGACATCAAAAGAATAAGGCAAGAAGCCTTTCATGAAAACATATGCCAAAATATAAAGTGCTGCTCCATAGCAGAATGCCCATGAATAGGGATTGCGCAGTCATAGAAGGGAGACTGTTGTACTGAGTGAAAAACATCATGGATCTTCATATACATGGCTCATACATAATTTGGAGAGAATATCTAATCTCCCAATCACTACCTCAAGTCAATCCTAGAAGGATTGGCTGAAATATGCAAAAATGCTAAAATGCCAGAGTTGTTGGGTAGCAGTAGCAACTCAATACATGGAATGGAATGGAGAAGGAAGAATGGCTGAAGCTGATGAATTTCCCTTCTCCTATGGAAATCTGAAGTGAAAGGCTGATCCCTACACCAAAGATCTCACCCTCTGAAATGCATGCAAAACCCTCACTGCAAATGTGCTTCCACTAGAACGCAGTATATGAGAGGGCCTGCGTTGTAACTAATGGAAGTGGTTGGCCTCCTTCCAATGATAGTGGAATAAGCTTGGAAACCATCCTCACTAACCTCCTAGAAGTAGAGAACCTCCCTCCTCTGAAAGATCAGTTCTAAATGGTGTCTAGGAAACCTCCCAGCAACACCCAGCAACATTGCACAATATCTGCTACAGAAATTGCGCTGATGAAAATGGATGATGCTATGGCCTGAATGCAAAAATATGGAGGATGAGTGCAATCCTTCATGAGCTCCTCAAGAATGAGAGGAAATCCTAAACAGGACTCCCTTGTGCCCGAGGGCACTGCCACTCTGCTAAACAGTAAGAGGCAGCAATTTGTCTGAATAGAAAAATAATCAAATGATCCAAGATAATCTCAATGGGCTGCCTTGATCCTCTTTTAAACACAATGAAGTCTCCTCCTTCCTTCCTCTAGAAGTTTCCTCCCCCATGGAATATTCCTCCACTAAAACTACGTTGTCCCACTTAGTGCTTACCAACTCATGCCAACGCAGTTTGACTTGGTCAACTAGGCCTTGTCCATTTGCATTTTAACCTCTCTCACACATGAGGGTGTGAAATCTAGTTCCATGATGATCCCTTTTCACATTGTAAGGGATTTTGTTCCCATTTATTACATTAATGGGTCACTTTACCCATTTTTATTCAACAAAATGAAAATATGCAACTATAATGTTCCATTTTAGTTTGAGGCTAAAATTGGGAACATTACAAGGTAAAAAGGTAGGGAAAAGGGGTAAATATACTCCCACTGGTTATGGTTATGAGGAAAAATAAGGAATATAAGTGTAGGAAAAATGCACAAAACTAACACCCAACATCTCCCCCCAACTAAAATACTTGCATGTCCTCATGCAAACTCATCTCTCATGGAAATATCTTCGGTGCAGGTCGGTGAGATCATAAGCACCATCTGTGTCTTGATCTGCAGACCTGTATCCCTGATTGGCCATCAACTATCATACCCAATATTCTCACTCATACTTACTCAATTCGTAATTGATCTTGTAATCCTCAATGGGAAACCACATCAAAGGAAACTTGAACTTCAATCCTAGCCACAAAGCACCAAGGGATTGTACAATTTGTGCGTAGGCTGGCACATGTGTAAAAGCCACCACAAAATTATGGAATTAGAATGGATCCTCCTTCAATAGCTCATCACTGCCAACTTTCGTGTGTTTTAAGCACCTTGTCAAAGCTTGGCTCTTCATCATTGAGAACTGATTGAGGCAGAAGTTCACAATTCTTCTTCTATAGGTGGTGGCTGGTTCTTTAATCCCAGGGGTACTCAGCATTCTCCTGAATTATCATCTCAACTAGGTAGCTTTCCCTGGTTCTTCCCGAACCCACAATGTTGTCTTCTCCTCATTAGTCTCCATATATTTAATGGCCAGATGCCATTCAATCTGATTCTTCATGAAGGACGCAAAATCCCTTAATTGAAGATTGATTCTTAAGCATTACCATTATAGCCCACTTCTCCCCCATACGACGAGTGAAGAATGACCTTCCCTATAGGGGAAGGTAATTATTTCAATTAGTCCTCATGATCCTCAAAAGGATCCCTAAGTTGTTTAGAGGGTTGCCCAAAACTTGTGCTTTCGGAGACGAGAATTGCACTTGCTTCTAGATTGATTTAGTGAGATTTTATTGCCGTTAATATGTAGAACAAAAGCTTCCTACTCATTCATGGCTACTCGCCCCTTCCACTGGTCATCTTGCTCCGCCATCCAACCTTCATTTACCCCTACTTACCTAGCATAAATTCAATATGTCCCATATAATAGAATATTGTCACAACCATCTGCATACTCACATGTTCACAAATAATGTTGTGTAAGAATAATTCACAAAGCAAAATTTGCTCATCAAAATCGGAAGCACGGAAAACATCTAGAAACGTACAAGTGGAAGAACATAAATAAGTTTTGTCGTCCATAATGGTTTTCAATTGAAACAAGAAGTAACGTTCCCACAGAAAAATAGGATAGGATGGAGAAGGCCGCCTACAACCCAGCAAGTTGAGGGTGAGGTCATGAAGTTTATGCTTATCTACGGTGAGGTCTCGAATCTTCTCCTGTAACAACAACAGCTATTCTCGTTGTTTCTTTAGAGCTCCCTTATTCTTGTAATTCTCCCACCCTTTCTTCAACTCTAATTCCATCCACATTTCATGTAAAGTGTCTATTTCTCTCTAATGTTCATTTAGAAAAATCATCCCATCCCGAAGGGAGATTGTTTCTTGTTTCCACTTTTTTAACTCAAACATTAATAGGATTTTTCAGAACTCCATCCCAAGATGGGACTCGGCATTCTCCTACATTCAATCCCTTCATCAACAATGGGTGTACTAGCCTCTACTTCACAGGGTTGTTCCACCTCTACTGTTGGTTCTTGTGTAACATCAACCTCTTCAGTGGGTTCTTGTGTGTCAACCCCTTTTTTTTTATCTAGAGTCGCCTCTGTGTCCATTGTTGTTTCTTCTATAATAGGAGTGGCCTCCACAGGTTCTTGTGGTTGGCTTCTAGGTCAATTATTATAGAAGGCTCTGCTTTAATTGCTAGTTCTTGTGTAACAGCAGTATCATCAGCAGGTTCTTTGTAACAACCTCCTGTTGTTCTGTCTCTGCTTTGATTGGGCTGATATTTTCTCTACGGGCCTTATATCCCGCTGTTGTTAAGTCTTGAAAACATGTCATGCATGCAGACACTGGGATTTCCTTTTCCTTAGATAATTTTCACTTCAATTCCTCATTTTCCTTTCTTAGATTTTAATATTCTAAAAACAAGGCATTGGTTTCATCCTGACCTGATGAGGAAGGTTTCCTTTCTTCCTCTAAAACTTCTGCATCCGTCTACCTTTCGGCCGTAGGCAAGGGTTCTGCAGGTATGCTGAACTTCACCCTTTTTTTCATTCTTCTATCCCTAATTGGTTCATCAATAGGCTTCTTCCCAATCCTAACTCCAGCAAGCCGAGTCTGGGTCTCTAGCAAGCTGAGTCTGGGTCTCCACCTCTTCCTGACTTCCTCCTCAGGGTGTGGTATATTTCCCCGGGCTTGTCCTTGGCCTTTTTCTCTTGAATTTTTCCCAAGTTTTTTCTTACTGGCCTAGGGAATCCAGCACGATTAGATTAATGATTCTGTGATTAGTCATGCATGCCTCAGGGTGTATTTTTTTTTCACTGTTGTTGCCATATGCTTAATGTTCCCTAGCAAATAGAATGGAAGATTGATTCTTTTCTCGTGCCGAAGGTGGTTAAGCAGATAAAAGTGATAGTTGAACACTATCGTGGATCTTCCATCGCAAGTGATATATTTGATCAAGCCCGGGGAAAAATTTTCCAAAGGATGAGGAAGTGACAATCTGTTAATTCCTCTTCCTTTCTTGTCCAGTTTTGCTTCCCCTACTAGGAAATCCTCTTTCAAGGAGGGGTCATTTATTTTTTTGTTAAACCATCTCTGTCCCTCTACTAGTAAGTGAATTACATGGGCAATTATCTCTTCAGTCACCTCGACTTGCATGCCCCTTACTCGGGTTTGATTATCGTTCAAGTTCTGAGAAAATTCAATTGCCACTGCCTCGTTTGAGCCTTCAAGCTTCTGGAAAAAATCAACCCATCCAACATCTCTGAATATATGGTAAGCTTCAGGGAAATTATGCAGGGCATTAATGGAATCCATCTCATGCCTGACCGCTGCTCCACCCATCTCTGCTGTTTTTCTAAATTTTCTTCTTAATGTCCAGCCACATTGTAATATCACTGAGTTTCTTAACTCACTTATTTTTTCTTCAGTCTTTCTGTAACATCATTGTGTTGTTGGCAATATGTTTCTTGTATCCTACTATATGATTGTCCTTGATGGAAACTCTCTGACAAAGGATGCAGATAATGAATGTATGAAGAACTCAGAAAACCATCAGCAGTTCTAGACAACAAAAATATAAGACTGAATGTAAATTGAGATCAATGTTGCGGATTGATTTCGGTATGGTCTGTGCCTTTATTGAATTGAGCAAGTGTAATTGTGAATCCCTGCAACTAACATGGAACTCGGTGACTGAATTATGTGAGTATAGGCCTTCGAACTCTCATTGGAACAACACTTCGGAATTACGAACGGAACCTGGAAGGAAAGTGGTGGATCATAACAAAAGGAAGTGCGACGGAACCTGGAGTAGAAGGGTGGAACCATGAAGGAGGAACAATAAAGGCATTTTCTGGTTTTTATCGCACCACCTTTGCACGATGAGTGGTATTTGAGGAGGGGGGAGCGATTCCATAGATCGACTGACGCGTGTCCTTGAGCGACTTTTGGAAAATCGCCTCCACTGCACGCCATCGTGCATTATTGTTCGTGCTTCTACGCCGTACGATATCCGTCCGATCAAACGAAGCGGCGCGACATGCTCTCAGTCGTTGGACAGGCACACGGATTTGACAAGGTTATGTTGTGTTATTGTTCGTGCACCTTGGTCGAGCGATATCTGTCGGATAATTTGAAGCCGAGCGATGTGCTCTCCGCCATTGGATGTGGAAGGTTGATAGCATGGGGGGGGGGGGGGGTTCTAAATTACATTAATTGGGACCTTTTTTTTTAAACTAAGGTTTGTGGGGTTAATAAAGGATGTTGAATATGTGAAGTTGGCGAAATATGAAACCTGTGATGTAATGAACGTGGGTTAATATATGCGTTGATCTCATGAACACATAAACTTGGGGTCGATATATATATATTCCTTGGGGAGTTCATAACTAAAGGAGAAATTGGATTAATATCTCAATCTCATATTGAGATATTAAAAAGCCTTAGATTAATTAATTTCCAGACCAAGAAAATAGAACAATGAAAAGTTGTTTGGGGCTTGGGTAGACCCCGCTGGATTATCTATTTGATCTCGTCCAGGAATACCATCAATGTTTGAGTGGTTTTGACTCCTGGGATTAATAAAGGCTAAATCTATATAAGGAGAAGAGGATGATAGTTCAATGTGTACACGTGGAGGGGTTGTTAATAAAGAAATCTCCTTAAGAGATATCTGCATGATTGAACTCTGATAGATCTGAATCTATGATGCACCTATGGATATGATGAAGGTTCAAGATCTCTAGATCTAGAAATGATGAATCTCTAGGAAGATTTGTAAAAGAAATGATGAAGACCTAGCACAAGTCTGATGAATAAATTGAAGAAAGTTGGTGGATCTGAGGGTTGAAGCCTTCAGTATGAAAAGTGGAAGCTTTCTACCAGTAGAAGCTGATGCTAACATCAGGGGGTTGTAGCTCCCTTCCAGGTGAGGTTGGTAAACGAGATCAGGGGTTGGAGCTCCCTTCCAGTTGTAGCTAGAAAACGAGAGAAGGTTGCAGCCTTCTGCAGGTAGAAGCCTACGTACTAATATAAGTCTGCATCAGTACAATGTTGTAAAAGGTTTTCTTTATAATAAATATTGAAGATACAGACAACAGCAGTGGTGGTTTTCTCCCGAATTGGGTTTCCACCTTAATTACTGGTGTTCATGTGTGTTGCTTATGTGTGATGGTTTACTGTGTTATTACTGTACATGCTTACTACTTACTAAACATCCGATGAATGAATGATGCAATGATCTAAGTAAAGAATTAAATGCATAATAAGACCTTTGGACATATGCAAATTTTCTTAAGGATATCCGCGTGTATATGCGAGTTGGGTTCAGTAATGTAGCATATGGTTTTGAGAGAAAGAAAAAAAAAACAAAATTTTTCAGTCAACTCTAAATACTGATTCACCCCCCCTCTCAGTATTTTTCTTAACAATTGGTTTCGAATCAGGTCCTTCTGAAAAGCTTAGCCGCTAGAAGGAAGATCAATCAAGATGAGCAATCAAGATGGAACATCATCTATCAGGCCTCCGCTCTTCAACGGAAACAATTTAATCTTATGGAAAACAAGGATGAGATCCTATCTTCAGTCTCTAGGAGCAGATGTATGGGCTATTGTTGAAGCAGGATATCGATATCCAGCCGCAGTACCAACAGATCCAACAGAAAGAAAGAATTATGAAACAAATGCAAAGGCGGTTAATGCTCTATTGGGAAGTCTCATTGAATCAGAATTTGTCAAGGTCATGCAGCTGGATACTGCAAAGGCAATATGGGACAAAATCATTCTAAGTTATGAAGGAGATGCAAAGGTAAAAAGTGCTAAACTCCAAACTATCAGAATTCAATATGAGAATCTAAAAATGTATAATGAGGAGAGCATTGCCAGTTTCTTTTTATGTCTTGATGATATTGTAAATTGTATGAGAAATATGGGAGAAACAATAACCGAATCTACCTTGGTTGAGAAAGTTTTAAGATCCCTAACGACAAAATTTGAGTCAAAAGTCTCTACTCTTGAAGAAAAGAAGGATCTTCAAAATCTTATTGTGGTGCAACTTCATGGCATACTAACTGCATGTGAAATGAGAAGAGGAGGACCATCTGAAGTCAAAGAAGCCGTCTTTAGAGCTTCTACAAAAGGGAAAGAAGTATAAGAGATAGAAGGATCAGGGTATATCTCAGAAGATGATGAGGTAAATTTTGTAAAGAAACTCCAACTTGGCACAGGACGATTTAGAGGTAAGATTCCTTTAAAATGTTTTGCTTGTGGAAGAGTTGGTCATTATGCTGCTAAGTGTCCTCATAAAGAAACACATGAAAAAGGGAAGGAAGTAGCAAGAAGGAATAAGAATCGGTTTAGCACTAGAAAAAGTTACTATACTCATGAAGACAGTGATGGGTTATCTGATAGTGAGGAAGAATGTGAACAAGATCTTAGAATTCTCATGGAATTTGAAAAAGAATCTAGAGAAGAAAAAGATACTTTTATGGATGCTTTAGAGGACAATGATTTTCTTGATGAAATCAATCAACTCAAAATATGCTTAGAAGAAAGTAAAATATCCATAGAAACTCTGAAAAATCAGCTTCAAGAAAAGGAGAAACATAATGAGAAATTAGAATGTGAAATAGTAAGTCTAAGAAAAGAAATTGAGAAAGTAAAGACTTTGAATCTTAGATTTGCTAAAGGATCTGAAACCTTAGATGATATTATCAAGGTACAACGTTCTCCTCTTCTAAAGATAGGTCTTGGATATATCGGAGAATCTTCTCAGGCTTCAGCACCAAATTATCTAAAAGAAGCTACAACCAGTACACAACATTCTGCCACTCAGCAAGGGAATAAAGAATATTTATAGCTAAAGCATGATTATCTCAATTCAAAGAACACTAACAGGAGTACCTTTCAAAGAAACACAATCAATAGGTAAATTCAAGTAGAGTATTTCATGGTCACAGAAATTTCTTCTTCAATGGGCAATGTTTCTCATGTCCCAATTTTGGTCATAAAGTTGTTCAATGTGTCGCATATAAAACCATCATGACAAGAGAAGAAAGAAAGAAAAGGATTGATATTGGAACAAAGAAGAATACATATAACAACTTTTCTACTCTTAAAAATGAAGTTGAATGTGCTTATTGCAATAACTTTGGCCATGAAGAATCTGAATGCAGGAGTAAAGTTCAGCCAAAAGAGAATTTTCCTTCAAGCGCCAAAGTGTGGAAAAAGAAGGAATTACAAGTTGAAAATTGTGGCATAGCTTTATTTTCAGAAGGTGAAGAAAATCAATGGTACATTGATAGTGGATGCTCAAAACACATGATAGGTGACAAAAACAAACTTCTTTCATATAGTGATCTAGAAAAAGAAAAGAATGTTACATTTGGAAATGATACTCCTGCTGTCATTAAGGGAAAAGGGTCCGTTTTTCTACAAGAAAAGGTGAAAGCCAATAATGTCATGTATGTGGATGGATTAAAGCATAACCTGTTAAGTGTAAGTCAAATGTGTGATCAAGGAACTGAAGTTGTCTTTAGTTCAAAAGAATGTGTAGTATGTGATCTTGATACAGGTAAAACAATTATAAAAGGAAACAAAACTCCAAGCAACCTGTATGTATTGAAGACCTGCAAAGAACAATGTTACTTGAGTAAATCTTCAGAAAACTGGCTATGGCATAGAAGGTTGGGGCATCTGAGCTTCTCTCAAATCAACAAATCAAGTAGAATTAAAGTTGTTCGTGATCTTCCCAATATTACTCTACCTGAAAGTATCATATGCAAATCTTGCCAATTCGGTAAGCAAACCACCATGCAATTTAATGCCAAGGAAGGATCATCAAGTAAGCCTCTTGAACTCATTCATACTGACATATGTGGACCTCTGAGGAAAAATTCACCACGTGGTGAACAATACTATATCGTATTTATTGATGATTTCTCTAGAATGTGTTGGATTGGTTTGATTAAACACAAAGATGAAGCATTTGAGAAATTTCAGATCTTCAAAGCACTGGTTGAAAATGAATTTGATCTAAACATCAAGTGTCTTAGATCTGATCGAGGAGGAGAATATACATCAGATGAATTCCCTGAATTTTGTGAACAACATGGCATAAAAAGACAGTTTATTGTAGCTGGCACTCCACAACAAAATGGCGTAGCAAAAAGAATGAATAGAACAATTCAACAAATGGCTAGAGCTATGCTTGATGATTCCGGAACACCTGACACATTTTGGGGAGAAGCAGCACACACAGCGGTAAATATTCTTAACAAGGCACGTGTTCATGTAAATAGTGATAAAACTCCATATGAACTCTGGTATGGTGATCCTCCCACTGTGAAGCATTTTAGATTTTTTGGAAGCAAATGCTTTATCAAAAATAATGATGAAAAACTTGGCAAGTTTGAACCCAGAGCAGATGAAGGAATACTTCTTGGTTACTCCTCTAGGAGTAGAGCATATAAATGTTACAATAAAAGATTTTGGAAGATTGTTGATGTATTGATTTTGTTATTGATGAGTCTCCTGCAACTCCAAAAGAAGAAAGACAAACAATAGATGAAGACGATGGTGACATATATCCTTATACATCAAATAGAAATGATATAAACAGTGAACCCAACGAAGAACCCGAAGATGATTTATCTAAAAAAGCTCCATCTAGATATGTTCAAAAGAATCATCCAGAATCTCAAATTTTGAGAGAAAATGGATCAGGTGTACAAACAAGAAGGACTCTTGTGGGATCTTCTAGCTATCTGGCATTTCTATCCACTATTGAATCACATGATGTCAATCAAGCTAGCAAAGATGAATGTTGGATTCAAGTCATGAATTAAGAGCTTGATCAAATTGAAAAGAATCACACTTGGGACTTAGTACCAAGACCTCATGACAAAAATGTCATTGGAACTAAATGGATATTCAAAAACAAGTTAAATGAGAATGGGGATGTTATAAGAAATAAAGCCAGGCTTGTTTGCAAGGGGTATGCTCAACAAGAAGGTATAGACTTTGAAGAAACTTTTGCTCCTGTAGCTAGACTTGAAGCCATAAGAATGTTTCTTGCTTTTTCAAGCTTCCAACAAATCAAAGTTTATCAAATGGATGTTAAATTTTCTTTTCTCAATGGTGATCTAGAAGAAGAAGTTTATATAGAACAACCAGAAGGATTCATTTTGGGAAATGACGAAAAACTTGTTTGTAGACTTAAAAAGGCTCTATATGGTCTCAAACAAGCTCCAAGGGCATGGTACTATCATCTTGACAAATATCTTCATCAATAAGGATTTTCAAAGGGGTCTGCTGATTGCAACTTATACAAAAAAACTGAAAATGATAAACTATTGATTGTGGTTGTATATGTTGATCATATCATTTTTGGAAGTAATGAAGAGTCTATGAGTCAGAAATTTTCTTCTGCTATGTAGCAAGAATTTGAAATGTCTTTACTTGGGGAACTAACATTCTTTCTTGGCTTGCAAGTGCAACAAGCAACAGATGGCATATTCTTATCACAAGCAAAATATCTTAAGCAAATTCTGAAAAAGAATGGCATGCAAGAGTGCAAACCTATAAGTACACCAATGATAACCGGATGTAATCTCAGTTCTCATGATGATTCTCCCACAGTGAATCAACCAGAATACAGATCTATGATAGGAATTCTACTTTATCTCACTAGGACTAGACCAGACATTATGCATGCAGTTGGGATTGTGGGACAATTCCAAGCTAATCCAAAAGAGTCTCATCTTCAGGCTGTCAAAAGAATATTAAAATGTCTGCAAGGAACTCAAGACTTTGGACTATGGTATCCAAAGAATGTTGATCTCACTCTTCATGCTTACACTGATGCAAATTGGGCTGGAAATATTGATGATCGAAAAAGCACTAGTGGTGGTGCATTCTATATGGGGCCCCAGTTAGTATCTTGGTTCAGCAAGAAGCAAAGCTCTATTGCCCTATCTATAGCAGAAGCAGAATATGTGGCTGCAACATCATGTTGCACTCAACTTCTTTGGATGATGCAAACCTTACAAGACATTCAAGTCAAATGTTCACCTCCTATCTCCATTATGTGTGATAATACAATTGCCATCAGCATTTCAAATAATCTTGTTATGCATTCCAAGACCAAGCACATTCCCATCAAGTATCACTTCTTACGTGAACAAGTGCTTGAACAAAAGGTGAAGTTGGAGTATGTTCCCTCCAAAAAACAAGTTGTTGATATATTTACCAAACATTTACCCAGGGAAGCATTCGAATATCTCAGAAAAAAGCTGGGAGTAGTCTCTGCCATGCAAAAGATCAGATCTACTTAAATACAGAAGATTAAATTGGATATGCGGATTTCCTGCAGGACAGTTGCGTATATACGCAAGTTTATACACAGAAAACCACATGCAGCATGATCTCAGGGGGAGCATGGTATTGTCGGTACAAAGGATCTTGATCTATCCTTTGCCCTTGATGTCAAAGGGGGAGAATATTACTGAATGTATTTTAGGTCATGGTTGCCATCAAGTCCAAAGGGGGAGATTGTTGGCAATATGTTTCTTTTATCCTATTATATGATTGTCCTTGATGGAAACTCTCTGACAAAGGATGCAGATAATGACTGTATGAAGAACTCAGAAAACCATCAGCAGTTCTAGACAAGAAAAATATAAGACTGAATGTAAATTGAGATCAATGTTGTTGATTGATTTCGGTATGGTCTGTGCCTTTATTAAATTGAGCAAATGTAATTGTGAATCCCTGCAACCAACACGGAACTCGGTGACTAAATTATGTGAGTATAGGAAGTCGAACTCTCGTTGGAGCAACACTTCGAAATTACGAACGGAACCTAGAAGGAAAGTGGTGGATCATAACAAAAGGAAGCGCGACGGAACCTGGAGTAGAAGGGCGGAACCACGAAGGAGGAACAGTAAAGGCAGTTTCTGGTTTTTATCGCACCACCTTTGCACGATGAGTGGTATTTAAGGAGGGGGGAGCAATTCCATAGATCGACCGACGCGTGTCCTCGAGCAACTTTTGGAAAACGGCCTCCACTGCACGCCATCACGCGTTATTGTTCGTGCTTCTACACCGTACGATATCCGTCCGATCAAACGAAGCGGCGCGACGTGCTCTCAGTTGTTGGATGGGCACGTGGATTTGACAAAGGTATGTTGCGTTATTGTTCGTGCACCTTGGCCAAGCGATATCCGTCGGATAATTTGAAGTCGAGCGATGTGCTCTCCTCCGTCGAATGTGGAAGGTCGATAGCGCGGGGGGGGGGAGGGGGTTTAAATTACATTAATTGGGACCTTTTTTTTTAAACTAAGGTTTGCGGGGTTAATAAAGGATGTTGAATATGTGAAGTTGGCGAAATATGAAACCTGTGATGTAATGAACGTGGGTTAATATATGCATTGATATCACGAACACATAAACCTGGGGTCGATATATATATATGCCTTGGGGAGTTCATAACTAAAGGAGGAATTGGATTAATATCCCAATCTTATATTTAGATATTAAAAAGCCTTATATTAATTAATTTCCAGACCAAGAAAATAGAACAATGAAATTTTTTTTGGGGCTTGGGTAGACCCCGCTGGATTATCTATTTGATCTCATCCAGGAATACCATCAGTGGTTGAGTGGTTTTGACTCATGGTATTAATAAAGGCTAAATCTATATAAGGAGAAGAGGATGATAGTTCAATGTGTGCACATGGAGGGGTTGTTAATAAAGAAATCTCCTTAAGAGATATCTGCATGATTGAACTCTGATAGATCTGAATCTATGATGCACCTATGGATATGATGAAGGTTCAAGATCTCTAGATCTAGAAATGATGAATCTCGAGGAAGATCTGCAAAAGAAATGATGAAGACCTGGCACAATTCTGATGAAGAAATTGAAGAAAGTTGGTGGATCTGAGGGTTGAAGCCTTCAGTATGAAAAGTGGAAGCTTTCTGCCAGTAGAAGCTGATGCTAACATCAGGGGGTCGTAGCTCCCTTCCAGGTGAGGCTGGTAAATGAGATCGGGGGTTGGATCTCCCTTCCAGTTGTAGCTGGAAAATGAGAGAAGGTTGCAGCCTTTTGCAAGTAGAAGCCTGCGTACTGATATAAGTCTGCATCAATACAATGTTGTAAAAAGTTTTCTTTATAATAAATATTGAAGACAGATACAACAACAGCGGTGGTTTTCTCCCGAATTGGGTTTCCACCTTAAATACTGGTGTTCATGTGTGTTTCTTATGTGTTATGTTTTACTATGTTATTACTGTACATGCTTACTGCTTACTAAACATCTGATGAATGAATGATGCAATGATCTAAGTAAAGAATTAAATGCATAATAAGACCTCTAGAAATACGCAATTTTTCTTAAGGATATCCGCGTGTATACACGAGTTGGGTTCAGTAAAGTAGTGTATGGTTTTGAGAGAAAGAAAAAAAGAAAAACAAAAGTTTTTAGTCAGCTCTAAATACTGATTCACCCCCCTCTCAGTATTTTTCTTAACATGTGTCTCTGAACTAGCTACTGCTTGGTGCCTCTACTTATCCCAATCGACAAGTTTACAATGAGAATAAAAGGTTTTAGTCGAGGAGGTTTATGGAAGGTTACGACTTTCACGGATTTACCGAATTGTACCCTACATTAATATTCATAAATGGCTTATTATGGAAAGTAATGGGATTTCATATAGACGCTCTTTTCCAACCGGATTTGGTCATCATTAGCAATTCATATTGCTAACAAAACCACCTCCGCCCCTCTACTAGTAATGAATTTACCTGGGAAATTACCTCTTCAGTCACCTCCACTTGCATGCCCCTTACTCGGGTTTGATTATTGTTCAAATTCTGAAAAAATTCAATTTCCACTGCCTCATCTGAGCCTTCAAGCTTATGGAAAAACTAAACCCATCAAGAATCTCTGAATATATGGTAAGATTCTGGGCAATTCTACAGGGCATCCATGGAATCCAGCTCATGCCTGACCACTGCTCCACCCATCTCTATTGTTTGTTTCTAAATTTGATTCTTAATGTTCGGCCACACTGTAATATCACTGAGTTTTTTAGCTCACTTCTTTGCTTTTCAGTCCTGTTATAACATCACTGTGTCTCTAAAATAGTTGCTGCTGGGCACCTTTGCTTATCCCAATCGACGATTTTACAATGAGAATACAATGTTTCAGTCGAGGAGGTTGATAGAAGGTTACAACTTTCACGGATCTACCGAATCGTACCCTACACTAATATTCATAAATCGTTAATACGGAAAGTAATGGGCTTTCATACACACGCTCTTTTCCAACCGGATTCGGTCATCATTAGAAATTCTGTTATTGATTAGGGGCATGCGAATTTAATATATATTTATGATTACAGAATTTTTGCAATGATTTCAAGTCATATCCCCTCCCCCACATTAATGGTGGTGACCGCCCACATCCGTCACAGGATCATCATTACTTTTAAAATTAATTACTGAATCATCAATGACAATAATTTACCTTTTTAATGACATACCTGAGGTGACGTGGAGGAAGAATTGAATTAACGGTGTCTTGCTTGCAGCGCTCGTGTTGTTGTGTTTAGCCGGAATGATTATTGTTGTTTATGGAATGAATTATAACGAACAATATTCGTGGCTGTAGGCCACTACACGTGTAACAACCAGGAAAATTTTTAAATTATTCTAAAAAAACATAATAATTAGAAGAAATTGGTACAAAAAAGGAAATTACATGAATACCATCATCCTATGAAATAGATTAGAAAGGGAAGATGATATTACAAGAAGAAAAACATGGGTGTAACAGCCACCATAAGAGTGGTTTTCAGTTGTTACTAGCTGTCTAACTACGCCCTGAAAAGGGGTTTTCACACTTGGATTTATTTTTGTTTTTTATTTTATTTTGTTATTTTTATTTTTGTTTTTTATTTTTATTTTTAATTTTTTTTAAAAGGTGTAACATCTGCCAAAAAGGTGGTTTTCAACTACTGCACTTATTGGAATTTCAAATTTTAAGGTTGCACAGGAGAATGTTCCCCTATTGTCGTAACATGAAGATTAGAGTCCGTGACAATGTTGACAAATGATTCCTTTGAAGAAAGTTAACGATATAACCTTATATGGTGCCCATTAACCAGTAACGACATCTTAGCACTATCAATGGTGACCAATTATACAGTCCCATTGTCAAATACTGTATCCACTTGGTAAGGACATAACCATCTGGTGCAGAGCTTGCCTTTGAAATATTTGAACCTTGAATCATACAAAAGAGCCCAATCTCCTTTCTGGAATTTTGTCTTCTTAATAAACCCATCATGCCATCCAACTCTTTGTTGCTGAATGTTTCTGTCTGTTGAATGGCAACTAGTCGTTTCTCTTCCAACTTATTGAGCTAGTTCAATCATTAAGTCTATGTTGTACTCAAATCCAGATCGACTTGCAATGATGTTCTTAATGTATTTATTTCAAATTCTATGCGGAATAAGGGATTCTTAACATACACCAATTCATATGGTGAGAAGCCTGTAGTATTCCTCCATGTTGTGTTGTAAGCCCACAGTACCTCTGGAAGTTTCTCAGCCCAGTTTCTTCGGTGGTTAGCTACTATCTTTATTAAGATTCCCTCAATGACTTTATTGGTTCTTTCTACTTGATCATTTTCTTGTGGATGATATGGTGTGGTGATTATATGATGGATTCCATACTTTTCAACCAATTTCTTGATCAAATGAGATGTGAACTGAGGACCCCCATTAGTCACTATCTCTCTGGGTATGTAATATTCCAAATATGGAATAACATAGAAAGCCTACTGAAATAAAGCACTCCTGGGATATTGATGTACATAAATGAGTTTACATCCCTTGGATCCCTTAGATCAAAATATTTGGAGTCTAGATCCAAAGGGGAAGCAAAAAAAAATCAACCTAGGTGTGGTAAACAGATCTCCCACCACCTAGTCAAGCTCAAAAACACCCTACAAGAGGGGCTGTAGCTATGCACAACAAACTACTTTAGAAATAACGCAGTATTGGAAACTATGAGAAAGAGGCCATAAAATATGATTAACTTATGAGTTTACAGCAGAAAATCATAATTATAATGAAGCTCTTTCAATATATAGTAGAATACATGAGACAATAGAGCAAGAAATCTCCAAAAAAGAGGGTTGCAACATATATAGAAACTGCAAAAATGGCTCAACAACATTATTTTGAGGAGCTGTAGCAGTTTAATATTACAACTCAGATCTAGGATAGATCTATGGAAAAAAAATCAAATCCATTTCAGATCTGGGAACTAGATAGTCTTATTTAAAATATCCCCTTAGGGTTTTGACCAAATCATGCATAAATAAGAGTAGATCTGAGTTTTAAGTTGCAGATCTGTAAAACGTTGTAGAAATTTCTGTTACACTAAAAAATGTCACCCTGACATTTTGCTGACTGTATGAGCTCATTGACACTCATACTTACCTCCTCTGCAAGTCTTACAACCTTTACTCCTCATGCCAAGCCTCAGAACTGGAAGAAAAACCCTAAAAATCTCTAAAACTCAGGGTATGCAGGTAACATGAGACCTTCTTGCATTTTTAGCTAGGGTACGCAGGTAATGTGAAGAGGAACTGCGTTCTAGAACGCAATTTTCCAGTGTGATGCCTACAGACTTCCTGTAAAGTAAAAAAAGCGCGAAATCAAAGTGAAAAAGTTGATTTTTGGTCAATTCTGGAGGGTTCTAGATGAGATTTTTTGGGGATGAGTACGCTTTAGTAAGGTGCATGTATCCCACACCTTAAGGAACTAATCCCTTGATGTGAGGATCCTATCCCTTTGAAGGAGGATTCTATCCCTTTAAAGGTGGAATCCTAACCTCCTCATCTGCTCTATAAAAAGAGGCATTGGGTAGCCTCAAGGGGTTAAGTTAAGTGAAGTTAAGTTTTAAAGTGAAGAAAACTATTGGAGGATTGAGGAGTTGAAGCTTTAGAATAATTGAGCTGAAGTGCTGTTGAGATTTAGACTTCTTTCTGCTAAGATTTTGAGAGGAAAGATCACATACCTCTTTTTGCTCCTGAAGGAAGAGTGCAAGACTTATCAAAGTAGAGGAGATTTCTGCTTCGGACCCCGGGAAGGCCTTTCGAACATCAAGGCTAAGGTTCTAAGGTTCTTCTGTTATTTTAAGATTAATACAATCAAGTTCTGTTTTTCTCAATAAATTGTTGTTTGATTTTTTATTTCAATAAATTTTCGTTTGATCATTTATTTCATAGATTCCTTGATCACTATGATAGGTATGTTTTATGATTATTTGTTATACAGGTGCTATTGATATTTTCTTGTTTGTGATTTCAAATCAATGAAAGATGATACTTTCTTGCGACAAAAGAGCTCTTATTGCGACGAAGGATTATTGATACGACGGAAGCACTACGACCGCGAATAAGCATTTGGATCTAAGGTAGGATCGACACCTTCATAGCATTTATTTGTAAAATGAATATATTTAGAGAAGGACAAACTTAGTTGTTCGTTTGTTGCTAGATTGTCTTCTAACACTAGGGAGATCGGTCTTGTCCGCAAGAAGTTTGGCCGGATAAATCGTTCTTGCGGACAAGACCGATCTCCCTAGTGTCAGAAGACAATCTAGCAACAAAAAAACAACTAAGTTTGTCTTTCTCTAAATATATTCTTTTTACAAATAAATGTTCTGAAGGTGTCGATCCTACCTTAGATCCAAATGCTTATTTGCAGTCGTAGTGCTTCCGTCGCATCAATAATCCTTCGTCGCAACAAGAGCTCTTTTGTCACAAGAAAGTATCATCTTTCGTCGATCAGCAATCACAAACAAGAAAATATCAATAGCACCTGTATAACAAATAATCATAAAACATATCTATCATAGTGATCAAGGAATCTATGAAATAAATGATCAAACGACAGCTTATTGAAATAAACAATCGAACGACAATTTATTGAGAAAAACAGAACTTGATTGTATTAATCTTAAAATAATAGAAGAACCTTACAACCTTAGCCTTGATGTTCGAAAGGCCTTCTCGGGGTCCGAAGCAGGAGTCTCCTCTACTTTGATAAGTCTTGCACTCTTCCTTCAGGAGCATAAAGAGGTATGTGATCTTTCCTCTCAAAAGCTCAGCAGAAAGAAGTCTAAATCTTAAGAGCACTTCAACTCAAATATTCTACCCATCAAAATATTCTTCAATCCTCCATTAGTTTTCTTAACATCAAAATCTTCCCTTTGAGGCTACCCAATGCCTCCTTTTATAGAACAGAGGATGAGGTTAGGATTCCACCTTTAAAGGGATAGAATCCTTCTTCAAAGGGATAGGCTCCTCACATCAAGGGATTAGTTCCTTAAGGTGTGGGATACATGCACCTTACTAAAGCGTACTCATCCCCAAAAAATCTCATCTAGAACCTTCCAGAATTGACCAAAAATCAACTTTTTTAGTTTAATTTCGCGCTTTTTTGATCTTACAGGGGTTCCGCAGGCATAACACTGGAAAACTGCATTCTAGAACGCAGTTCTTCTTCTCATTACCTGCGTACCCTAGCTAGGAACGCAGGCAGGCTTCATGCTACCTGCGTACCCAAGGCTTTTTTGAGTTTTAAGGTTTTTTCTCCATGTTTTAGGGCTTGGAATGAGGAACCAAGGTTGTAAGACTTGCAAAGGAGGTAAGTATGAGTTTCAATGAGCTCATACAGTCAGCAGAATGTCAGGGTGACATTTTTTAGTGTAACAAGTTTTCAGCACAGCAAAAGCAACAGTGAGTTGTTTTTGACATCATCAGCTAGTGGGCTTTGAACAAATTTTGTGAGTGGATAAAGGATGTTGATTTCATGCAAAGAACAGATGGATCCTTTTGCAACTTGGCACGTGATGGAGTTGTCAAGCGAAACTTAGAGTTGAATCAGAGATGCAGCTGACTCACAGTCTCCTCAGATTACAGTTTTTCAGCATCCAGCTTTGGCGGTTTTTCAGGAAATATTTTTGAGGATCAACATGAGAAAATTGAATATGGTTCCTCATTCTTATTTTGGATTTCTCATTGAAGGGCGAAATGTTAGTCTCTATCACAAAAACAATAATAAATCCAAACATAAATTAATTAATTAAATATTCCAAGTTAGGAATATGTGCCTAACTCTTGGGTTGTTCCTCAAATATTGGAGTTTGTTTAGTAACTCCTATCTTGGTGGGTTTTTGGTGAGAAATTATCTCAACCGAAGGACTCTAAGATAGCACGAACTATCTTAAGACATTTTCTCTCATATATTTAAATTGTAACTCTAAATTATTTTAATAAGAGAGAATGATGAGAATGCCATGAGGCTGAAGCCTCTTTTCCTCCATTTTTTTGTCTGGTTCAGTATCTATGTTTTCTGCAATCTGTTTATGAGTTATTTCGTTTCTAATAATTTTTCCAAATTTTTGAAAATACCGGAGTTAAGACTTGCAAAGGTAAAACCTCCACGACTATTACTTCATTAATAAAATATTCCATGTAAGATAAAGGAAATGGGTTTACCTTGAGTGTTTTAGAATAATTAATGTACAAAGAGATAGAAAGGTGGGCGAAAATGGGAGAGAGAAGTATACAGATTTGGTACCCAACAGGCATGTCCAATGCTCGTAATGTTGTGGCTAGTTAAAAAAAAATATTTGACAGATACATGTTTTGTCCGTGTCACTAATATGGTAGTGATCTGGTGATTGCTGACGACAACTGCTGATGCCCTCCAAGGTGTTTTTTCTTTGAAAATAGGTGGAATGTGGTACCCATATGCGTAAAATTTGTATGGCATATAGCTATGCATCGTACACATAGGTGTTGGCTGGGACCTTCCCGTGTAAGCATTGTTGAAAGATATGCTTCTAAAGGCACGCGTCTTCGACTAATTTGATCAAAGTGCAATGGTTGTAAGGTCAGATACCATATTGACATGAAAGCTTTTGTTGTAGTCTAATGTCAGGAGGATCGATGACATCTGTGGACAATGATGTCTCCCACAATGCCACCCGAGGATACCCCATTTATGGAGAGGGGTGATCCAAGGTACCGCTTCCTTTTTGGAAAATAGGTGTCAAAGTAAAAAAAAAAGGAAGCCTCAACTGAATGAGGCATTGCCAATGTGAGGGGTCGGGGACCTGGATGTGATGGGTTTAACATAGGCATGTTGGTGAGGGGTGACTGAAAACTAATGATGGGGATTCATTTTCCCATGTTCAGAGTATACTAAGCAACTTGGTAGTAGTCATATTTATTTCTGATGGGAAAATCCCTAGAGTCAGTAGGACTTCCAGGGTGGGTATAAACTGGCTATGATTTTCATGGTGGCTTGTGCATGGGGGTGTAATACTCTGACCAAGGGTGTTCAGGGACTACTGCCATGGGAGAAAAAGATGAATGAGAGGGTGGGGGACGTAGTGCACCATTTTTGGTCATTGTACACTTACCAAAAGAATAAAATAATGGGGTTTTGTTTGTACAAAACACAGAGACGGGTACCCCAAAACATGAAAGTATTCAATCACTAATGTTGTGAGGAAGGTGTTTTGATGAGTGTGGATGTCCCATTAGTTGGTCTCATGTGTGGGATTGATGAAGCGGATGAAAAATTATCGCAGATGGGATTATACCGGTGGGGGTATGGTGGGCCAAATGTGAGGCACGGTAGTGCACTTTTGATCTACTTACACAACCTGATCGTACGGGAAGGGGGTCTTATTATGTATTGTGAAACTTGACCTTATGCATGGTGGATGGATGGGGATGACGTGCTTTCCGGACTAAAGTGGTATGGCCATGGCGTCTCTTTTACTGTGATATATGATCTACTATGGGTGATCTGAAAATGGAAATATCTGTAATGCTATGCAAAGTATCCATTTCCATGTAATTTAGTGTGCAAAGTGTTCTCCATGACTTGCAGGTTAAACAAAGTATTTTTGGAAATTTTTTTGAGTTTTATGTGTGAGGTTTTGTTATTTAAATTTACTGTTTAACATATCACAGCAGAAATACAGAGCAAGTAAAATTCACCATAACATAACACAACAAATTATTGAGGCAATTCACCCCTCCTGGGCTACATCTGTCGATCCAAGGCTCCCCAATGGCATGTCCTTGCTCTACTAAATTTGATAAAAATGGTTACACAGTGAAAAATATGCCTAAACAGACAAAAAAAACTGTAAATTTGACTTTAGAAGATAGAAAATAGCTAGAAATGGCTTTTGTTTCACCTAAAACAATGAAATATAACCCAAAACAATGCCTCCTCCATGATGGCCCTGATGGCTCCTTCCTCTTCCTCGAAGAAAAATCTTTTGTAGATCACCTCTATTCACTCTGAAACCTATTCCAAACTCTCCAGGAGGTCGAAGAGACCGAAAATAAAATTTCATCTTGTTTGGTTGAAAATTGAGAGAGTTATGATTTCTGCAACAAAAATGCCCAATGTCCCCCAAAAACCCCACTAAAAGTGGGAGAACTCCAGTTAGCTCCACTAAAAAGGTGGATTCTCCAAGACTGGCGGAACCGCGTGCTAAATTTTTGGGTGACATTTAATTTAACTGTTTGTTTCATGGTGCGTTCACATGCGAAAAGGCAGACTGTTTGGGTAGGCGGATAAGGTTTGAAGACTGCCACATTTAACGTTATCAGAGTGGACACATAGGTGGCACTAACTACCACCGTAACCACCAGAAGTAGCCCTCGGTCTCCGCCACAAGTCACATGGGTGACGGCTTATCGCCTGGAGCTAGCCCCCTTCCAAACTTTGCCATATCAATGGATCTTAGCATGTGGTTTTGATCCCTAGTTACATTGCTACGAGGCTGTCCCTTGAGGGGATGGCCCCCAATTCCTCCACCCGATTCAAAGGCTGAAGACCTAACTACACATTCACACCCGCCCAAATGTTCAACAAACTACCACAGATGGGTCGGTCGGGTCCTTCTACCCGAGTTGCCGGGTCGGGGATTCAAACCCTATGAACCAACAAAATTTTGCACAGTCTTTTCAACCCTCGGCCTGGGGCCACATGGCAGCCTCCGGGTAGGCCACGTGGTACCCACTGATAGGCCCAAAATTTATGAATAAAAATTAACTTTGCCCATATATTTTTTTTGAAAAAAATGGCTAAGTCAGTTTAATTAAAAATTCATGTTTTGGAGTTCATTGGATGATTTCAAACCTCAGTAACTTTCACATACGACCTTGGTTTTGATAACCGTTCACGGTACTAGAATCGCAGTGACGAGGCCTTTCTGGTCGTTTATATTGCAACCATTTCTAAGCACTTCCATTTTTGAGAAATTTTTTAACTTGGACATGATCTTCTGATCACACCTCCCCATTGGGAAGCTTTTGGACCCCAAAAGCCATCAATTACATGTTCAGAAGATGATGGTATAGATCCCTCACCTTTTCCACCTCCATCCATTTTTCCTTACTCGGGTTGTTGCCTTTAAGACCAATCCGAAGATAATCGACACTTCCCCTCTTCAAAGTGCATGTCCTCCTATCAAGGATAGCATCCTCTTTCAGCTCATCCAAATATTTTGGCAAGAAATCCTCTATGGATGGTAGCTGAATGTCACTTTCATGATCAACAATTAAAGGAGGTTCATACAAATGTAAATGTTCCACATTCACAATGGAATACATTTGCATATATGAAGGAAAATCTAGTTGAAAAGCATTATTTCCAACTTTTTTAAGAATCTTGAATGGACCATAACGAATAGGCTTAAGCTTTTTACCTTCTCCTTTCATTATTTCCTTACTAGTATGCAGCCATGCCTCATCTCCTTCTTGAAACTTATGATCAAATATGTGTTTTTCATGCCTCTCCTTGTACTTGCCTTGAATTTTTTTAAGTTGTTCTTGAACTTGCTGATGTATGAGCTGAATTATTTTAATGAACATGCGAGCTTTCACTATGCCCATCAATAGCAACATCCTTCTCAAGAATTAAATCTAAAGGTGACTTAAGTAAATACCCAAAACAAGCTTCAAAAGGTGAAGTATTTGTAGAAGATTGCTTGGCCCGGTTGTAAGCATGCTGGATGTAATGAAATTGCTCATCCCAAAGTTTGGGATGCTTGCTGAAATAACCTCTCAATAGATGTACAATGGTTCTTTTCACTACCTTTGTTTGGCCATTTGTTTACAGATGGAAAGCAACACTCTTCTTCAACTTGGTTTCCATCATCTTCCATAAATTGGACCAAAAATTCCCAAAAAATCTGGAATATCTGTCACTAACAATAGAAGTAGGCAAGCCATAATGAACCCATACATGTTGAAAATATAGATCAACAGTTTGTTCAACAATTATATATTTCTTACATGGTATAATAATACACATCTTGCTGAATCTATCAACTACTACATAAAGATAATCATGCTTCTTTCTAGACAATGGTAGACCTCCAACAAAATCCATAGAAACACTTTCCCATGGTCTAGAAGGTACCGGAAATGGCGTATATAAACCAAGCTTCCTATTGCTAGGATTGCTTGTAGCACATCATGAACAACCTCTAATGAAACATGAAACACTATCTACCATGCAAGGCCAATAACAATACCTCTGTAAATGTGTCACCGTTTTTCTTACCCCGAAATGTCAAACAATAAGAGAAGAAAGAGCTTCTCTCATGACACTTAGTCTCTCTCCTTGTGGTATACATAACTTTCCCATATGAAACAACAAATTATTATGCAAGTGATAATCATTCTCCTCAACATGATTCCCTTCACTCAAGTTAGCATACACATCCTTAAAATCAACATCTGATGCATATTGTTCTATGTAACTCTCATGTACAATAGAATCATTCTTAAGTAAAGTAGTAGCACTAATAATAGGCCTTGAAAGAATATCAACAACTTTATTGAAAATACCTTTCTTGTACCTTATTACCAAGTGAAATTGTTGTAGGAAACCCATCCATCTGAAATGTTAGGACTGCTATAATTTACTTTGTGACCGCAAGTACTGTAAAGGCTAATGGTCGATAAGAACAACTATCTCTTTACCCATCAAATAATTTTTCCACTTTTTGACGCTTTGTACCAATGCATACAACTCCTTCTCATATGTAGGATAACTCACAACAACACCATTAAATGTCTCAGAATGAAATGTGATAGGCTTACCATGATGTAAGAGAATTGCACCCATGGAGTAATCACTAGCATCGGTCTGAATCTCAAATGGTTATCTCAAGTATGGTAATGCAAGGACTAGAACTAAAATTATCTTCTCTTTCAAAGACTCAAAATATTTATGTTGCTTGCCTCCCCATTGGAAAGCACTCTTCACACTTGTCACTACATGCATAGGAGATGTTATGGCAGAGAAGTTAGAAATAAACTTCCTCCAATACTGAGTTGCACCCAATAAACTTCTTACCTCTGTAATGGATTTGGGAGTAGGCCAATTCACAATGGCTTCTACTTTATAAGGATAAATTCTCAAAGCACCTCCTCCTAATATGTGTCCCAAATAAACCAAAGAAGTCTTTCCAAATTTACACTTTGACATTTTAAGAAATAACTGATTTTTCTTCAAAATATCAAGTACTTTCTTAACATGCACGACATGTTCTTCTCTAGTCTTGCTGAAAATTAAGATGTCATATAAGTAGACAATAAATAAATCATCAAGAAAAAGACGTAATACATCATCCATTACTCGCATGAAAGTTGCAGGTGCATTGCATAAACCAAATGGCATAACAACCCACTCAAAGAGTCCCTGTTTGGTTTTAAATGTTGTCTTCCAAATGTCACTTTCTGCAATTCTAACTTGATGATAACCACTACGTAAGTCTAAATTAGTGAAAAAATTAGCATCTTTCATCTAATCTAACAAATCATCTATCCTTGGGAGTGGGTAAAGATTCTTTACCGTTATCTTGTTCAATTCCCTAAAGTCCACACACATGCGCCAAGTTCCATCTTTCTTCGGAATCAACACCATCGGTGACCCACATGGAAAAGTGCATGGCCTTATGAAACCTTTGTCCAACAAGTCCTTAATTTTCCTCTTTATTTCATCATTCTCCATGATAGACATGCGGTACAAGCCTATGTTAGGAAGATGACATATTTTTGCAACTGTAGTTCATGTTGAATCTCCCTTTTAGGAGGAAAACCTGTCGATTCCTGAAACATCTCATGATGTGCATCAACTACATCATATAAATCTGATTTTAACTTGGAGTCACAATTTTCAAATGACTCATGATTCACATCAACCTTAGGCTTAACCATAAGAAGTACAAAACTCTTACTAGAATTCACTAGCCTTTTTACCTGCCCCGCATTTACCATCGCTATATTTGTCTTCTTGTGATGTGCTCTGACAATAAAATCCTTGCCATATTTGAAAATATGATACATATTTTCATGGCGATGGAAGATTGCTTTCCTGTCAAATAAGTAAGGAATTCCCAAAACAATTCCTGATATATCAAGCGACACTACATCAAGTTCAATTGTGTCAATAAAATGTGCAATAATTGTGAACCGCAATATTCATTTCCTTGAGACTTGTAAGTTTTCATCCTTGCATATCCAACCAAGTGGACATGTCTTTGGATGTGGAATGGTCTCAAGTTTAAGTTGTTTGACCAAGTCTTCTGACATGATATTTTCTTATGACCCATTGTCATACAGTGTGTCAATTTTGTATGTTTTGAGATTACCCTCACATGGAACAATTCAATTCTTTCTTCCTCATTTGGAGATTGTACATGACAGTTTGAAGTACTAGTGCTTGGCTTAGTTTTAGTTTCTTTACCCTTCATACTCTTCAAACCCATGGCTGTAATTTTGGTTTCGTCACCTAAATCATCACCTAAGTCTTGTTGTGTAGTTGTAGTAGCTGCAATTTTCTTCTTTCCTTTTTTTTTGTTAGACTGATTTCTTTTTTCAGGATGAAGTTTCCAACAGTTTTTCTCTTCATGGCCTTCTATTGAACAATGTTTACATATCACTTTCTCACCCTCTTTATTTGACAGATTCATTCTTTTTGCCTTTTCCCTTAGAGGCTTTGTCTTTTTTTTCCCCTTAAAAGGCTTGTTTCTACCCCCATCAAAAGTATTTTTCCCTCTAGCATATAAATGTGTGGCTTGTACACAAACCTTGTCTAGACTAGTAGGATTGAACATAAGGATAGTATGTCTAAGGTAGCTATGCAAACCACCTATATATTTCAGCAAAGTATCTTGACTTTGTAAGTCTACCCCTAATAAGAGTGCTATTCTCCTAAACTCTTGGGTGTAGTCTTGTACATTTTTTCCCTTAAGTTGTCTGAAGTTTTTCCAATTCATGATAGCCTTTTGTAAATGAGCTAATGGATAAAATTTCTTTTTAATTGCAGTAATAAATTAAACCCATGATAAAGTAATCTTACCATGTTTTTTAATTTCACCCTTGGTCTTGGATTCCCACCATACCAATGCTACTCCATCCATTCTCAAAGAGGCTAACTGTATCTTGGTGTCGTCACCATGAAGGTTCTGTATCCTCAAGTAAACCTTTAGTTGCCTTATCCAATTGTCAATTTTCTCTGCATTGACTTCTCCATTAAACATAGGCAACTCAAATTTAACATCAAGCTTTAAAAAAGGAATTTTACCAGTTTTTACACAGTAATTTGTCACTGTCCTTACCATTCCCCATCCCGCACAATGGAGGACCCATTCTGTGACCTGTGGACATTGTCATTCCTTGAAATCATCATCAATGTATCCCTTTGAACATGAGCTTCATTTGCCCTTGAGACATCTCCTTGCAGAAATCAGGAAAAACAGCCCTTTTGGCATTGGCGCGGGCAAGCAGTTCAGTCCTCGCGCCAATGGAGAAATTAATGCAAAGGGGTCGCGCCACTTGGCACTCTGTCATAGAGCCGTAGTCGCGCCACCCAATTTGGGAGTTGTTTTTTAAATATGGATGGCGGAAGTTGAGTTCTAACAAATCCACAAACCATCACCTATCTTGAGTTGGGAGGTTGGCTGCGAGAGTTCTATGGAGGGAAGTGGTTTTTCCACCTCCCATAGAACCTTCCTTGTTTATAGGGCCAATCCCATAATAATAGGGATCCCAACTCCTCCTTCCCCATCTATAAAAGCTTGCTCAAATCAATGGCAAGCTAGTCTTGAAGGGCCTAAGCTCTGAATCTCCATATTCCCAAGAGCCTTTGTGTTGTAAAGCACCCTCTCTTTCCCTTAAGGCTGACTCAAGTAAGGAGACCATTGTCACGAGACTCTGGAGATGTTTCCCCTTTCCTTGGCGAGCTTTGCGAGACGTGGACTACTGGAAACCCGTCCGAAGGAGACCGCGACGTCAGAACTTGGTTGTAATCTTTCTTCGCTGGTTATTTAATAGATGATTATGATTATGGTTCCACTCCGTTTTCCATCATGTTAATGCGAGTAATGTCCTTTCTGACTGATGTTTAGTTACGTATGTTGGTTTCTATGCTTGTATCTGTTCGTTTCTTCTGTGTGCAGGTGTTCATCCGCGGAGATCGTGGAGGGATTGTGATCTGCCGAGGCTGAAGAACGGGGACGCTTCTTCTTCAGATCCTAGCGTTGGAATCCAAGTAGGCTTCTATCTCCAGCCTTTTCATTCGTAATTAGGAACCTGCGTCATGACATTGTTTGTTTGTTGCTAGACCCCTGCTGGGCTAGTAGGGATCGCCTCTGTCCGCAGAGGGGATTTACCTCGTCAACAAATTGGCGACTCCGCTGGGGATCCAGCTTGTTGTTTGATTTGTAAACTTTAGACGGAGCCTGAAGTACAGCCAGATAGCCTTCGAAACGCTTCTGCTTTGCATTAGAAGAGTAGATCAACGCTACTTCAGTCGATCTCCGGTTTGGTTTACAAACTGAACGACTTGGAGTCTTTGTCTTGCCTTGCCGTTTGTATCTTGTTTTTCCTTGCTTGATGAACCTTCTGGGTTGGATTTTTTGTGTGTTTTTGCTTCTTGGATTGCTTAGCTTGCATTGGTCTGTTTCTGGAGTAGCTTATTTTTTTAATTTTTGTTGAGAAACTCGACTGGCGCGGTTTTTAACCCGACAGTCGCGCCACTAGCCTTCTGGCGCCAGTTTCGCGCTTACAGTCGCGCCACCCCTGTAAGCTTTTTGAGATTTCTCATTTTTGAGCTCTTCGAAGTTGACCAGTGTTTTTCTTCTTGATTTTCTGACTGCTTGAGTGTGTTGGAGTCTTGTTTGGCTGGGAATTCACCTCTGTCCTTTGGTTGTTTGCTTCTATCTATCGATTTCACGTTTCAAGCCCTAGGTCATCTAGTGGCTTGGTGTATCGAGCCCTCCTTGGGAGTTTTGGTGTTTGGATTGTCCCGTCAACTATCTGATTGATTCTCCACGTTCTCTGAGTAGTTGTTCATTGTTTCATTGCGATTTTTGGGTGATTTTTCATTGCTTCATTCGAAACTCGTTTGGTCTTGCTTTGGGCTTGGATCACACGGTCCATTGGAAGCTTTTGAGTCTTTTTCTTGCTTTGAGAGACTTCGGTCGATTTGGGGATCTGATTGCTTGTGTTGTTGAGTGAAGTGCGTTTGTTTCGCTCTCTTGGATATCATTTCTCAAGTTGTTCCATTCATTTTCAAGTTTGATTAGTGCATATTAGCCATTAAACATTGAAAATCACAAAAAAAAAAATCTCTTGTTTTTGTCAATTAGTGCAAATTGTAATCTTTTCCATATCACTAGTGATTAGTGTTTGAATGAAAAGTTGTCAATTGCATTAGTTGCATTATAGAGCTCATTGTTTGGTTTCCGTTCATTTCGTTTGTATAAAAGCTCTCAACTCTTCTCTAATTAGTTTTCATCGAACGAAATGTTGCATTGTGGCATATAGCTTTGCATTTAGGAGACACTACATACGATAGGGCCTGGAAATTGAAACTTAATTGAAGATCAACTGTAAAATTTATTCAATTAACCTAAGGCAAAATTGGAACTTAACGAAACATATTTAGAAGGTCTAGGCTAGAGACGTGTTCCGGCGTCGTTAAACCTAGCAGCTGTCGTTCGCCTGTTGGCTTTAGACAGCGCTAGTACGGACTTGTGCTCCCCGTACCGTCGCGTATATAAAGGGAGACCCCTCTAGGTTTTCAATCCTTTATCCACAGGAAGCCGAGTCCGCCGCCCTATACCCGTGATACACCGAACACAGCATTCGGGGAGACTACCTGCACGTACGGAAAGTCCTTGGTCGATTTCTGTTTCATTTTTGAAACCAAGGTGTATATTGCAGTTCACGGATATTTGGTACACCCTTTGTGCCTAGTTTTTCCTGAGCAGTCATTTGATCTTTTCTGACTCCCTAAACTTGAAAAGATTGTCAAGCGCTTGTCCTTTCACGCTTGTGTCAACTCTGAAAGAGACAGAGTCATCTTTTTATCGTTTCTCGACTCTTGAAACATGAAACGGTAGGATTTCTTACTTTCCAATGTGGTAAAATTAATCACCCACGATTACACGCCTGCTTAGATATTGCTTGTTGACCGTTTGATCGTGTGCCCTTAACTCTTTTTCAGCCCGTGTGTGGTTTTGAGTTTGATGGCAACCTTTTCAGAGTTCACCAACCAAGGAATCCCCTCAGAAGGGACTCCTGGTCATTTTCCTCCTTTTGGAAATGTTGGTGCTCCTTACATGGCGACGTTGTCCCTTCCTGGGTTAACTGTTGGGTTGCCTGTTTGGTTGTTCTCAACCTCTGTTGTCCCGAATGTCTCCACTACTGTTCAATCAGTTTCTCCACCTGAACAACATCATGCTGATTCCAAGGTGGACCTCTCCCCTTCTTCGCCCGTTTCTGCGTCCTCCTCTTCTACTTCGCCTGGTGAAAGTCTGGATTCAAGTAACCAGGTGGCTAAGAAGAAGAAGAAGAAGACAAAGAAGAAGAAGTCTCATAAGAGAGAGGCTAAATGTACGGCTGACCTCTCCCCTTCTTCGCCCGTTTCTGCGTCCTCCTCTTCTACTTCGCCTGGTGAAAGTCTGGATTCAAGTAACCAGGTGGCTAAGAAGAAGAAGAAGAAGAAGTCTGATAAACGAGAGGCTAAATGTACAGCTACTGTCTCTGAGATATCTCCTCTTGATAAACCTTCCAACCCTCCACGGAAAGTCAAGTTCCCTTGCCTGTTGTGCACGGGAGACCATCTTCTTCGAGACTGCCCTGGCATCCCCAAGGTGCTCGAAGCATGGTCCGATGGCTGTCCGCCATTGCCTTTGACTTCCGGGAGCCAAGTTGGGGGCACGTCTTCAACTGGTACTGATAAGGCTCCTAAGAAGCAGGGTAAGATCACCAATCCCTGTAAGTTGTGTGAAGGGCACCATGCCATTCACCTTTGTCCTTATATGGATGAAGCCAAGCGAGTCTTGGACAACCTGACTGTTTCTACACCACGCCTCCCGGCTGGTTATAAACAGCTTTCTTTGAGTCTTCCACCGGCTGATGCCGTGATTGGTCAAGAGTCATCCTTGGTCGATCCCACTCCCCCAGAAATTCAAATTCACGAATCCGTCCCCGACCAACCATTGGTCGTCGGATCGGTTGAACTGGCCCCGTCCGCGGTGCACCAGGTCTTTTCTGTCGAGAGTGGATCTCACACCCCCCATGTCCTTCTGATTTCTTCAGATTCTTCAGACTTGGAGAAAGACTCTCCTGTCCCTGTACTTCAAGAAGCTGCTCCTCCGCCTCCCATGATGGAGGCTCCGGAGGATATCCCTCCCGCCTTCGAGATGGAGGTTATGGAGGATGCTCCTTCTTCCGTAACATCAGGGGAAGACCTTCGCATGTCGATGGTAGCCCCTCCGAGTAGTTTGGTCGCTTCCTTTGATTGGAGTCGATTTGCAGGATTCCGCCTTCCGTCTTACGTGCCTTTCGAGATCACAGTACAGGCTCTTGGTCTGGTCGTACCCAGCACCATTATAGACGAAGGTGCCTCTGTTAGTATTCTATCCTCAAATACCTGGCAAGCTTTCGGTTCACCGCCGCTTGCGCTTGTTACGCAGAATCTGTTGACTTTTAACAGAAGGATGAGTCAACCGTTGGGGAGTTCAACCAGTTCCTCCGACGGAACAACATCATGTTGATTCCAAGGTGGACCTCTCCCCTTCTTCGCCTGTTTCTGCGTCCTCATCTTCTACTTTGCCTGGTGAAAGCCTGGGTTCGAGTAACCAGGTGGCTAAAAAGAAGAAGAAGAAGACAAAGAAGAAGAAGTCTGATAAGCGAGAGGCTAAATGTACAGCTACTGTCCATGAGGAATCTCCTCTTGATAAACCTTCCAACCCTCCGCGGAAAGTCAAGTTCCCTTGCCTGTTGTGCATGGGAGACCATCTTCTTCGAGACTGCCCTGGCATCCCTAAGGTGCTCGAAGTATGGTCCAACGGCCGCCCACCGTTGCCTTTGGCTTCCGGGAGTCAAGTTGGGGGCACGTCTTCAGCTGCTGTTGATAAGAACTCTAAGAAGCAGGGTAAGATCACCAATCCCTGTAAGTTGTGTGAAGGGCACCATGCCATTCACCTTTGTCCTTATATGGATGAAGCCAAATGAGTTTTGGACAACCCGACTGGTTCTACACCACGCCTTCCACCTGGTTATAATCGGCTTTCTTCGAGTCCTCCGCCAGCTGATCCTATGATTGGTCAAGAGTCATCCTTGGTCGATTCCACTCCCCCAGAAATTCGAATTCGCGAATCCGTCCCTGACCAACCATTGGTCGTGGGATCGGTTGAACTGGCCGCGTCCGCAGTGCACCAGGTCGTTTCTGTCGAGAGTGGATCTCACACCCCCCATGTCCTTCTGATCTCTTCAGATTCTTCAGACTTGGAGAAAGATTCTCCTGTCCCTGTACTTCAAGAAGCCCCTCCTCTGCCTCCCATGATGGAGGCTCCAGAGGATATCCCTCCCGCCTTCGAGATGGAGGTCATGGAGGATGCTTCTTCTACCGTAACATCAGGGGAAGACCTTCGCTTGTCGATGGTAGCCCCTCCGAGTAGTTTGGTCGCTTCTTTTGATTGGAATCGATTTGCAGGATTTCGCCTTCCATCCTATGTGCCTTTCGAGATCACGGTACACGCCTTTGGTCTGGTCATACCCAACACCATTATAGACGAAGGCGCCTTTTTTAGTATTCTATCCTCAACTACCTGGCAAGCTTTCGGTTCACCGCCGCTTGCGCCTGTTACGCAGAATCTGTTGACATTCAATAGAAGAACGAGTCAACCGTTGGGGATCCTTCCAAGGTTACCTATTACTTTGGGAGGTAAAACCGTCCATATGGACGTGATGGTCATTCCAGGCCCCTTGGATTTCAATCTGCTCCTGGGGCGCGATTACACCTATGCCATGGGAGCACTCGTCTCCTCCCTCTTTCGCGTGATGTGCTTTCCACATGAAGGACGGATCGTGACCATTGATCAGCTTGTGTTCTTTGGTCCTGATGTGGCAACTGGTCCGCCATCAACCCCTCCTGGTTTTTATCCACCTGTTGTATCTGCCCCACCGCAGGTCACCTATGTGGCTACCTACCCTGTGCCCGCACTCCGTGATGACACCATCGTACATAGTGTACTGGGGGAATTGGGTTCTAACTTCCAGGATGTTCTCCTTCCATTGGGAGTCGAACTCTTGGAAGCACCGCCTTCTTGTTCATTTTGATGTAAGTCGGTTAGAGCACGGTTTCCTCCCTGTGTCAAGCTCTTTAAAAATGAAACCAGGTTCTCGGAGCATAGTTCCTCCACTTGTGTCGAGCTCCTAAAAACAATGAAACAAGCTGTTTGAGGATGATTCTTTTAAGTGTGTCAACCTCGTTAAAATAATGAAACATGAGCATGTTCAATTCGACTTTTTGTTTTGAAACTTCACTCCATTTTCAATGGACTGAAGCTTGGGGGGCATACACCTCGAATTGAGACACCATGTTGGGGGGCATGCCCGTCTTCCTCATTTCAAGCATAGTTTGCATATATGTGTGTGTTCATGTGTGCTTTTAAGCTTGCATAAAAATGAAATGTGTGAGTAGATACATTGTGTGAATACATTTCGCAGGTCGTTTGTTATGTAGCGATACATTAGATTACATCTGTATTAGAAATTTGCATGACATATAGAAAACATCGTCACATGTAAAGAAAGATCCATCCAAAATAGTCATCTGTATATATATATGTGTGTCGAAATGTTTGCAAAGTGTACATCACAAAACTCAAAAATATACATAATC
>JAXQQM020092320.1:0-106842 GCA_034641835.2 Pinus albicaulis | reverse complement strand
AACATAGAATTTGAATGTTTAGGGAGCTTCAAATCCACCTATCAGCCCACGGAAAAGAAAACCCGAGCGCGACAAAGACTCGTTTCAGAGGGGGTTAGGCTTAGGCGCAGTGCGTGCTGTATCAGTTGGGGCTACCTAACCCAGCTGATACTTGGTACTGTTAGATGACTTACCAAGAAGCCCAAGACTCGAACGCTCACGTGGGATGGTGGTACCTAGTGGCAAAATCTACGGCATCATTTCCCTATAGGTGACGGTGCAGGAAAGCACCAGAACCTCTACCCTTACCTTGGTATATTTTATTTGTTGGGAAAAATACCGAGAGGGGGTGAATCGCATTTAAAGCTGAACAATTTTTCTTTCTTTTCTCTTAAAACCATATGTTACAGTACTGCATCCAACATGTATGTCCAAATATCTTATTATGTCTTTATTAAGCATGAACAGAAGTAACAGAACAAACCATCAAACATGAACTACACATATGGACACCAGAATTTAAGGTGGAAACCCAATTCGGGAGAAAACCACCGCTGCTGCAATCTCAGTCTTCAATATTTTATTATAGAGAAAACTTCTTACAATATATGCTGGTGCAGACTTATACCAGCATGCAGGCACCCACCTGCGGAAGGCTATAACCTTCTCTCGTTTACCAGCCTCTCCTGGAAGGGAGCTTCAACCCCCTGAATATAACACAAGTTTCTACTGGCAGATAATTTCTACTTCCAAACTGAAGGCTTCAACCCTCAGACTCACTGCAGACCACTGTACCCTAAACATCAGAAGTGATCCAGACTTCAGAGAATATATGCATTCATCATCGCATGTATCCTTATTTGTATATTAATCTTAAGAAATTCCAACCGGATCCAGATGTGTTCTTCAGCAGACATGCGCTAGCTCTTCATCGTTTCTTCTGTTGAATAATCTCAAGACTCATCACCTTTAGATCAATATCTCGATGGGCGCATCATGGACTCAGAATCATCAATTAAGCACGTCGTCTGTCCATACAGATATTCCTTAGAGGAAATCCTTCTTCGTCAACCCTCACGCTCTCTCACCAATCGAATAATCATCTTTTTCCTTTATATAGTTCTCGCCTTTATTAAAACCATGAGTCAAAAACCATTTCAATCGCTAATGGTATTCCTTTGACAATATTTCCAATAGTTTGGCCCTCGGGGTTTTTATTTCTTTATTAATTTATTTATCAATTAATAAACAAATATTGCATAGTCATCATTAGGTCATTGCGGGGGTTCTTGCGGTACGGATGAAAATTTTGGCTGGTGCCCCGACACTTAATCTCCACCGTCGATTTCCAGTCAACGCTTGATTGCTTGTTCAACTACAGGGGTACCCCTTCTGAATTTTAAAATCTTTACACTGCCCCTGTAATGTTATTTTAATTAAAAATTCAATGAACTTTTAATCTGGGCTTTATATAAAAATCCAATGCTTTCGAATAGTTTAATATTAATAAAACTTTGACCCCTTGCACACATATGTGCCCCTCCGTACCAAACTAAACTTTGCACAGGTCCATAGCCCGATCATCGTTAGATCGTGAGCCTCCAAGATCGACGGATATCGCTTGGGAAACTTGCACGAGAAATAACGCGCGATGGCGCGTTGTACTTGTGTTATTATTCGTGCATCTTGATTAAACTCCAGGCAAGTCTGACGCATGATCACCGTCCGATTGACCCCTTTCAGATCGACGGCGCAAAAGAAATTTTGCTGGCCATCCTGGGTCGATTATTAACGTGTGAAGGATGATCGTTATCGTGTGCTTGGTGGTTTTGCAGGGACGCATGTCAACACATGTATGGAATCGCTCCCTATCCAGGAAATACCATGTATCGTCGAAAGGTGGTGCAAAAAAACCCACAGTTTCGCTCCACACCGCCGACACTGTTCCTCTCAGTCATGGTTCCGTCTTAGCACATGGTTCCGTCAGACTTATTGTTTAAACGAGTAAAACTCCACTTCATTGTTTTCTTTATATAATCAATTTATTCATACTCCAGGTTCTATTACAAAGTCAATGCCGAGACTTGTAGACCTTCCATACTTACACAGCGGCAGGGGCGTATAACTCCACTGTCGATCATATTGGTTCCTCGAACAACTTACAGAACCAGAGCACCATTAATCCCTCCATTATGCAGATTCACTTCACTGTGCCGTGACCTTCACAACCCGATATTGTATACAAAAGCATGAATCTATCCATAGATCACTACACAGAGTTGCAGGGAATTTCGTACGAGAAATGAACCAATCAATGCCCCAATTTCTCTGGGTATTTTCCAACTAACAGAGTATCACCGAAACTCAATCGTATACATAATTTCTTTATCCTCCAACAAGATGCATACATATTCATACATATTCCATCTTCAATTCTGCTATAACCCCTTTGTCCCTGTTTCCTTGACTGATACTGCAGCTCTGTAGCTCAAACTGTAGATGCATTCTTTCTGTTCTTCTCTGCTACATTTAGATGACAATTCCTTTGCCATATCCTTTACGTTGTGCCAACACTCACAAGATATATTCTCAAGGTCCAGTTACATTTGAGTGTGTGAGGATGAATAGGTCTTCTAAGATTTTGAGTATCATACGCAAATAAACAAAAACCACTTTTTTGACTACTTGATCACATAGAATTAATTTAAAGTGAAAATTTGTTTTATTTTCGCTTTGTTTTATGTATGTGACCATAATTTTTCTTTGATAGTAGACTCTATCCTCTCAATGTTTTCCAAAACCAAACCTAGTCAACACCATAACAGACCCAATGGGACCTTGTCGATCTAGGTGCCTTTTGGACCTCCCCCCATTACCGGGGGGGGTTCCAGGTCTTTCGTCGTTTAGGCATCAAAGACAGAACGCTACCACCATTATTGGTTCGTCATTTATTGGGGCATCCTTAGTTGGGAACCCTAGTCGGTCTCCCAACACCATAACACACACCAATCCTCCCACAACCTACAGGGGGCAGAGGAGTGTGTCCCATTCGGGAAGCCAGTCGAATACACAGCAGGGTATGTCACTGACCACCCCTCTTCATAACCAGAACTTTGTGTTTTCACACATTGCAATGGCGTCAAACTCCGAGTCACCTTTCTTAGCTTCGTTGAATCTGCACGATTTAACCAAGTTGACGAATGACCCCATCTCACACAACCCTACATGGCCTCCCATGCCCACGAAGCTCCCTTCGGATATTCCAAAGTTTGAAGGAAAGAAAGCGGAAGACCCAGGTAATCATGTCATGACCTTCCACCTATGGTGCTCATTGAATAGTATCATTGATGACACTATTTTATTGAGACTATTTCAACACACTCTGATAGGAGTAGTCGCGAAGTGGTGTGTGGAGCAACCCTCAGCTTCACATGGAACCTTTCGTGCTCTTGCCACTACGTTCCTAACATATTTTAAGTTACCCATTCACCATGATTCTGGAATGGAATTATTGACACATTTTAGACAAACCCTCGTTGTCCATATCTCAGACCATCTCCACGAATGGAGACGGGATCGTAGTTTATGTAAAGCAAAACTTGACGACCGAGTCCCTTTATATTTGTTCTTGAAAACTATCACCGTAGAGATTTTAAAGGATGTAGCGCAAAAAAGGCCCACATCCAAAGAGGATGCCATAACCAAAGCCTGGCAGCTTGAGCTGATTTATACGCAGTTAGGATACATTTACAACATCCTGACTAACAGCCTGTGCCTGCAAACTTATCAAGAATTTCTAGGCATGCCAAACTCTGCAGATGGACTAATTGGGTCATTGACCCAAGGTTACCTAGGCACCAGTAGTAAAAACCTGGTTACATGTACAGTTCTACCCACAACATACCTCAACCTGGTTTTCAAAGTCATCATATGCCTCATCAAAATTTGACCAATAGGGCACTAGCGTATCACCAAGGAGGACCTTATCCTCTGGCTTAGGAGATCCATTACACAGAAAGAAACACTAACAGAAGAGCTCCCCTCTAATTGCTAAGTGCAAACCAGGGACTTTGTTATGCTTAGTCCCCAGCACAAGACCCACCTATGCAGACCAATGCACAGGTGAACTTTGTGCAGCTGTCCCAAAACCAACCTCACTAATATAAACAGGAAAATTACCCTCCTAACATGGTAAAGAAAAAAGAAAAAAACAAGCCAAAAGGGAACCCTGGACAAGTGGGAAACAACCAACAACTCCCTTCGTGATCCCACACTAGAGGAAACTCCAACCGGAATCAGTGCCAGGAGCCAATCAATGCCCAACGGCAGAGCAAAATGCCACTTCTCTGAACAAACCATTCTTATTCGATATGTGGTGAGTACATCCATCATAATCACCACTATCCCGATATCCCTGAGCTGAATAAGCTACAGAGTAACCGAGGACAAGGAGGATCTTCCCAGCAACCAATTGTGATGCAAGAACCTTTCCCCCATCAAGGGACAGTAAGCACTCAACAACAAAATACAGAAGAATCTAGGAAAAGTAGCCATGAAATCTACATGATTTGCAAAGAGATGTTTTTCCAAAAACGGAATCACAATTACGACACTCCACCAGACACCAATACGTCAGGGGAAAGTACCAATGCACCGAATGTACCTTTGACCATTTCAAAGATGCCTATCGAACCATTGCCAAAAATGGTGAAGGGACCCAATAGGTGAGCAGGAAACCACGCCAAAGCGACCCATAATTATAGCAACATGGACGATTTAGCACAATCTCCCGCTGGTATGTTAGCTTTGGAAGTATTGCAGTCATGCCCAAAAAAAAAAAGCCCTACTTTCCATGTTAGGCGCTATCGACCCTACCGATACATGCCTAATGGCTTTTCACTTAGACAAAGCCACCCCCAGGTTTCCTTCCATGGTCGCCTTCTAGATACTAGTGTCGGTCCACAATATCACAATTCACTAATGTGTCAGAGACGAGGGTGCACCCATGTGCATCATGTCCAAAAATGTTTGACAAAATTTAGGGTCTCTTGAACTAAAACCCTCAATCATCATGCTTATAGCATACGACGGTCGTCCATCAAGCCCTTTTTGCCTTTACCAAAACGTCCCGGTCTGCTTAGTTGGAAAGACAGTCCACATTGACACTAAAGTCTTGGACACTCACTTGGACTACAATATACTCCTTGGGTGGAGTTATATGTATGCCATGTCAGCCATAACCTCCTTTGTCTTACGCATCATGATGTTCTCCCATGAGGACCACATCATTAATGTAGACCAATTAACACATAATGAGAAGAGACCCCTAACAAACATTGATGTAATTCTACCTTATGTAGATACATCCTTGGATGCTCTCTCACGGTACCAAGAATATGGCCCTGGCCAATTCAAACCGTCGTCCGCGTCTGTTCTAGGGTCATCCTCTCAGTCCCGAGGAGGCCCCACCCAGTCCAAGAAACGGTCGAAACCACCCCTGCAAAGGAAATTCCCATTGCAAAACTGGTGATCACGACTAAGAAAACCGAGAAAAGAGGAAAGAAGATGGTGACCCCCACCATAAAATGGGAATCACTAGTTTGCGCCATATTTGACGTGATAGGTCACCCTACCCATATATGTCTAGAGCTGGATGAATTAAAAACACTCCTCGGTTTTGATATATACATCGTGACACTGCATTCCCATAAAAAGGAACCTACCACCAAAGGTAAAGGCAAAGTATTGCATACCAATCACGCATGCACTCTCTGCAGCAACTACAAGCACTATACCCATCATTGCCTAGATATCTCGTGATATAGGAATGCTTTACATGCCATTAAGCGATACTATCAAAAGGACCCCTCCACCCAGGCATCCAAAAATGAACCTCATACCATCCTATACCTATAGGAAGAACGCAGGGCACAAGAAATACCCCCAGTCATGCCTCCACCTGTTATACGTTTCACACTGTGTGATGAACACGGTCACTTCCTCGAAGAATGCGCAGCCCTAGAACTCATCCACAGATGGTATCCTATAGAACAGGTTTACTACGTTGGAGAATTGTCACGATATCCCCCGATTCTGGCTAGCCCTTGCTAGTTTGCACTCAGTCATAGTCCACCTCTCCCAAGAAGATGGCATGGACATGGAATCCACAGATAGCTCCACAACCTACGAGGATGTGACGAGCAGACCCATCATGCTCTTTTCTGTTGAAAAATGACCAACCAAGGAACCCCTAGTTACCCCCAACCGCTCCCTACAGAGAAGACTAACATGCACGTTATGCATGATGCCCAATCACGTGGTTGCCACTTTCCCTAATTTAGCAGCATTACGACGCTGATTCCATACCAGCCCACAAACTGAGCAACACGGGTCCCCCATATCTAGGCTATTTTTCCGTATATTTCAAGGCAATCATTATGAGTGACATTACACTTATGCCTCGCAACTTCATCCTACCATCAATATGATTCACACCACAGAGAAGCGAGAGGATGATCTCCATAGATGGTATAAAAGGTACACCACCTCCAAGTCAACAACCCCACCCCCACATAGGCATGACGGGAAAACTAGGACAACACACCAACCCAGCATGACAGAGGCCAAGCCTAGGATAACATGCGGACTATACGACCTGAATGACCACCGAGTCAATCAGTGTAGAGAACTGAAGCCTCTTGCAAACAATTTTCGCATAGTCTCTTCTCTCCCTTAGAAACTTCTCTCTAACCAAGAGAATATCACGCGTACCTATTGTCGGATTTGTTCATACTTTCACCATACGATTTTTTAGTCATTAGTAATTTTTTCTTTTTTAGATGACTAAATTCTTATCCTAGATTTCTAGAAACAAAATTCATGAATCTTGTGAGTTCTAGAAATCTCACTACCTTCATCATCCTTAGGATAAATTTTTCACTATTCTACTACTCTATCAAGGCATGGCCAATCTATCACTCCCAGAAGACCAAATCATGGACTTATGTCCCTCATTCTCACTATGTTTTCCACCTTTAACTTTACCACTCTGTTTCTGTTTGCCTAACCCTTCTATTTACACCTTGGAATTTCCAAGTAGCCTAAATTTTTCCCCTATTCACCAAATGCCTCAAGTAGTAGTGGTTTTAAGCTACCTTTTCTAGATTCTTTAGATAAATCAAAGCCATCAGTTTTTAGGTCCACAATGCATAAGGGTTGGTCAAAACTCTATTTTAAACCTAAAAGGCCTAAGTCATGTTTTCAACCAAAAGACCAAGTCAAAAAAGTCTCTCAATAGGCCATATAGGGTCTCATAGGTTTTTTCATTGTTTTAGTTTTCTAACTCACTATTTTACATGTGCCCAAAAATGAAATCAAGTGAAAAGGAGGGTGAGCTCATGATTGTCCAAAGGGAATAAAAAGCCTTCAAGAAAGGACCTCCTAGATCAAAGCATAAAGTCTACAAAAAGACAGTTGCCTATCTTAAAACATTTATGCAGGAATGGTTTATGATGGTTATCAGCAGAAGAATGGCAAGGTGAGAAGCCAAAATCATCACAAATGACATTCACAGCAAAAGAGACGCAGTAGGCTCTTGAACGAAGAAAATTAGGGTTTTATGACTGATTGGCTTTAAGGTATTTCCCAACAAAGAGTCCATGAAAAGGATCATGAAGACAGAGGTACATCAATGCCACTGAGCATAAAAATGAATATTTGTTGAAATAAGGAATGAAGATAAAAGATCTCCATGATGACACAAATCAGAGGTTTGAAAAATGATATCAAAAGGTGACCTACATGGTCTGTCCAGGCACACTGTTTCACTGCACCAAAAAGAGAGATTGAAAAGAATATCAGTGAAAGGATGAAAAGTCCAAAGAAAAAACATTAGTCAAGGTGGGTTTTTTATTTTAATTTTTTCAAGGGTATAAAAATAAAAAGTATCTCACTCAACTCATTTTTCATATACCAAGAGGAGAGAAATCCTTCAAGCAAAAAATCAGACTTTTCTAGCAAATTTTCGAGCAGAAGACACGGTGTTGCACTCTTGGATCACAGCGCTACGCACGTGTGCATAACCCTTGTGCATTTTCCACAGGGAGCTGTGCTCCTATAGACGTGTGCTACGCACTAACCCATTTAGTGCAGGAGCTGCCCAACATCCCCAGCGCTACGCACAGGGGCGTGCAGGAGCTTCCCGACAACCTAACACTGCGCACTGGTCCATTCAACGCCATGCAGAGGCTGCCCGACACCCAAGATGCTACGCGTCTACCCTTCTGCATGCAGGAGAATCCCGACTCCCAAACGTCTTTCAGGCCTCGCACGAACACATGCAAGGTCTACCCATGCTACGCACTAGGCCGTTCAACCCTCACCCAACATCATGTAGGAGAAAGGCCCGACTGGCCCTAGACTGTGTGTAGGCTCTGCCATGCTGTGCACCTTCCTGTTCAAGTGTTGCACAAATCGGCCTATGCTACACTCCTGCGCTATGTTACGACCGACCCGACTACCTGTTCAGGGTCAACTCGACTCACCCACGCTGCGCTCTTGTGCTGCGCGTTCAGCCAAGAGCTTTTCAAGTTGATTCCAAGCCTCCAAATTACTCAAGATCTCTCCAATTTCTTGCTTGGCACTCCTGAAGGTTTTCTAAGAGGTATTTAGATTTTATACCCCCTCTCATGCTATTTTTTAGAGGGTGAATTTGGAAATAAAGCTAGAAACCCTAGAGGAAGAAAATTTTTGGTCTCCATGCTAAGAAGCAGCTTTTCTTCCAAAAAACCTCTCCATTTGCACAACTAACCTCCACAATGCCAAGCCTTGACACCACTGTCTCCTCACCATCCCACCCACCCTCTTCATATCATTACATAAGCAGTTTCAAGTTTTTGATTTTAAGGCAAGGGTAAAGGACAAAATGCCTAGAGAAAGAAGTGTTGACAAGGGTGAGGAAGGCCAAAGGCCTAAAGAACAACAAAGAAAGGGTGGGAGAGAAAAAATATTTGAGCCTTCAAGCACCAAGGAGCTAACAGCCTCCCCTACCACAGTTGCATTTTTCCAAGAGGTAGGGTGCTATGACTTCTATGAAAAATTACAAAGAGTCAAAAGTCACCCCGAGTTGACCAGACTCTTCACCCTAAACCTCCATAACCACCAAGTACACCTAGCTGGAGTGAAGTTTGAGCTGTCCACCAATGCAATTTCCATGGCCACTGAGATACCTTGCATGGGAGAAAAATGGTTCAAACAGGTGAGTTTGGACTTAAGCCATTACCAGCCTTTTTTGAAACCAAGATACCAAGCTGATTGTAAGACCATTTTTCCCTTCTCCCATCTATTGGAAAGGTATGCTCCTTTAATGAAAACCATCATGAAATATTTTACCTGTGAGGGTAGGTTTTCTAGGCTCTATTCCTACCATATAAGACTGCTTATGAATTTCATTAGGGCCAAGCTACTGCATTTTCCTTATTACCTTTATAGAAGTATTGCTAAGATGTCATACATTGTGTAAAAGAGGCCTCCTTCACAACAAATGCATAGTATTTTCCACCATTCTCTCATCAAAATTATTGTGTTGCATCAATTAGAGGAATAGGGTATTTTGTTAGGATCCCCGTAGTTTGTAAGATTGGCAAGAACAAATGTTGCAGGGCCTACATCAGAACCACTTTGGAATCCTAGGATCTAGCCCTCCTGGATTCAGAGAGGGATCTCTCTATATGTGTTTTAAAATGATATGCTTATAGGCTCATGGTATGATATTAGGCTAGTTATGAAGCTCAAGGGAACTTGTTTTGGTTTTGGTTGGGTAGGATATCATCAAAATATTGGAAGTCTTTTCAAGGGTAAAGGTGTGAGTAAGTTGAAAGAATGGTTCAGAAGATAGGATAGGTAAGAGACAGTATCAATCCATTGGGATATGGAGTCACAAAAGGATTTAATTGCGCAACAAGTTTCAAGAGTGGTCCATGGGGCAAGTCATCTATATCAAAGGATCTCTTTAGATTGATTTTGTGGTATGGAACATTAATAAGTGTGGTGAAAGAAGAAAACATATAAGAAAACAAAGGGCAACCTAAGATCAGGTAAGGAATTTGAACCTATCCTAATTTAGACATACTCTCAAGGGAAAACATTTAAGATAAATATAAAAAGTAGCCTAATATCAGGTAAGGACTTTGAACCTATCCTGATTTTGGTATACTCTCAGGGAAACTTTCAAAATAGCTGTTGGAGAAAACACTAGAGGACAGGGCTAACCATAGACTTCCCTAGTTTAACTTTACTTAGCATGCAGTGAAAATATCATTCAAGAACAATGTCTCAAGTTTTACTCAGCAAGACATGGGCTCACCAACATTCCTTGACTGGTTATACTCTATTGAAATCATTCCCAAAGCAACAATTAGAATAAAACATAGAGATAAAGCTTATTAGTGAGAATTAGGGTACCTTTTACAGTAAATCCTAATCTAAATTTGCTATTCTTTATCAGAGAAAGTAGACAGTATGAAAAAATAAGAAAAACAACAATTACAATAAGAAAAAAATCACCATTTACATAGACCAGGATCCCATAAATCAGCTTGTATATTTGATGTTCAAACTAGTTACAATCTTCAAGTCCAGTAGGTCTTTACAGCTTCAAACTTCTCTTCTCAGCCTATCTTTCTTCAATTACTAATAGAGCTTCAACAGCCTTAGCAACTATTTACATTCAATAATTATTCAACCAACAACAATACTGGGCTCCTCATATGATATATATAGGTAAATTGAGGAGGTGGAGTGAAAGGAAGGTCTAACTATTCAATTAATACAGAGTAAATGCTTCTCGACCTTTGGGAGGCCTAATGGAGAAGATATCTAATGTCTTAACTCTATTAATTGATTTTTACATTAACTTTCATCTAATTCAGTCACTTTTTTTGACTTGTGAGGCTTTTGGTGGTTGGAAATTACTTTCTGAGCTGTCTTTGTAAAATATATTTGATTGTGCATTAACTTTGTAACTTTGTAGGTTTTTGAGTAAATAGGCATGTAGGTGGCATTTTTAGTCTTTGGGGGAGTAAATAGCCTTGATGATTTGGCAATTAAGGCTGTCTTTTGCTGATCTATCTCTATTTCAACGCTTTAATCATGAATTAGGCCTTTGATATGCTTTAAGTCCTTCTTTATCATCTTTGGTCTTCATCATTGTGTCTTTATATTTAAAAATGTAGATTAAGCTTTTGATCTTCAAACTTTTTCTTTAATCTTTAAATTTAATCTCTGATCCTCTTCTGATCTTCACTGCTTTTATTTTTTGCTGACAGGTACTTTCTTTGATTGTGGGATGGATTTTATGATTACTACCATGAAACCTGCAAAAAACAACCAACCATTATATAAAACCTGCATTATATGGTAAAACTGCTTCGGAGGGTTTGGCAAGGGGTGGAGGAGAAATGCAAAGGAAGATGAATGCATTGGGGGTGGAAAAACCATGGAAAAAGGAAAAACCAGGGTTTAATTCAAATTATGGCACGAAATAATGATAGGTGGTTTCGCAGAAAACCAGAGGCGGTTTTCGCACGGGGTCAGAGCAGTTTGTGGTATTGAGCTGGGGGAGCGTGATACGGTTCAGGCGTTGACACCTGTCCACCTAAAAACTTCCAATTTCACGTTTAAAATGGGTTTTAGACAGTTATAGGGAAACGAGCGCGAAGATGACTGTGGGTTGTTAGATCTGGGAGATCCACGATGGGGATTGAAAGAAAACATGATGAAAATCCCAGCGCGGTTGGGTGGGACCGGTGGGATAATGTGGGAGATCAGTGGTTATGCGATGAAGTGCTGGAGCACTGATCATTAGATTTAAAATATCAATGGCCCAAATCTCTTCGCCAGGTCGAACAGATAACAGATGGTGCGAGGGGAGGAGAAAACAACGATGAAGCGACTACCGTCGAATCAAGAGTATCGACGGCTTGGATGATTTCAGAGAATGGAAGGCAGAAGGGGCTTGGATGGGAGGAAATAAATAATGTGATGGCGTGATGACCGTCCGATCAGGATCATCAACAGTCCACATTTAATCACGACTTCATAGAATGAATGGAAGAGGCGAAGGATAGCAGAACGACAAAACCGCGCTGACCATTGGATCTGGGGGAGCCAGATCAACGGTCCAAAATACATCGGCGGTGAGGCTTTGGTAAGTGATGATCGGAAGGAACACTGGAGGTGCGACGAAGTGAAGACCGTTAGATCGGCGAGATCAACGGTTCAGATCCCATCGGCGGGGGAAACCATCGCACGGAGGAAATATAAAGAAACAAAAGGAAAAGGGGCAGAGCAAAGTGCGATAGCATGATAGGGGTTTAAAGACTGAGGCCAACAGTTGTGGGTCCTAGTCACATGGAGGAAAGGGCTAAGAACTTAAGCCTGCGGGGGTTTAAGCCTAACTTACTGAAAAAGTTGGTTTTTGAGGCTGAAATGGGGTTTTTTGAGGGTTTTTGAAGGTTTCGATAGAGTTAAAAAGGGGTTTAAAACCAAATAAAGAGGGTTTATAAGGTTTAAAAGGGGATTTTGAGGAATTGAAGGATAATTAAAGGGAAAAAATGGATATTTTAGCAAAGGGGAAAGGCTATTTGAAATGAGTGATAGTGAGTTAAATGAAGGGTTCTTGGAGGCATGAAATGGTGGAGATTGAGGCCTTGTAAACAGTTTCTTTTTGAAGTAACAGGCTATTTTGAAGGATTTTCAAGTGGAGAAATCAGTAAGATGGGTCTTATGAAAAAATAGACACAAAAAGGCTTCAAGAAGTCACAGATTTGCTCCAAATTTGTTTCTTGAAGACTAACAGACTTGTTTTAGCCATCATAGTATATGGAAAATTTATAGATGGCTAACATATCCCATGGGAATTTTTCATCACCCATGGTGTTTTCAGAAATCCATAGCCTCTACCCCTGTAAATTTTACCCTCTTCATCTCATCCACCTTCCTCCACTCCTCAATCACCCCCCACTAACCATGATTCATCCTCTCCAAATGAATCCTCTCCCCAAACAAACCTCCCTCTTTCACCTTCTCCTAAAGCCTCAGAACAAGAAGAAAGTGTTGAAGAACATGAAGAAAATAGTGACAAAGAGGAACATGATATTCAAGAGATAAAAGACAATGGGGAAGAAGAAATAGATGATGAAGCAGAGACAAAAGATAGTGGGGAAGAATAAATAAGTGATGAGGTAGAAAATGACAGTCAAGAAGAAATAGACCATGATAGTCATGATGAAGAAGATGACATGGAAAAAAAAGAAGAAGATCATGACAGTCATCAAGATGCAAGAAATGATGCAGAGGAAAACTCAGAAAACAAAGGCAGTGAGCTAGATAAAGAGGAGGAAACAAATGACAACCAAGGAATAGAGACAGATTTTGATGGGAAAAACAGTGAAGGTGAAGAAGAAAACATTGAGCCAAATTTGGATGAAGAAGACAATGAGAAAAGCAGTGATAATAAAGAAACAAATTCTGAAGGCAAAGACAATAATCATAGCAATAATGAAGAAAAAAATGAAGATACAGAGACAGAGGCAGAGTTTGAAAGTGAAGATAGTGGGCAAAACAGTGTGGAAGAGGATACCAATGATAAGGAGGATAATGATGAAAATCAAGAGATAAGTGAAGAGGAGGATGATGAAGACACCATGATGACTGATAGCCTTAAAAATAATAACAGCAGTGGCACTATGAACCCAAAAAGTAGTCAAGAGATGAATGATAGTGGTAAAAGTCAGGACAATGATACTAGCATGGATGAAAATGAAAATACCTCCCAAGAAGATAGTCAAGAACAAAATGAAGAGGATCCAAATGAAGATATCATTGATAAGAAGAAAAGCAGTCTTAAGGTCACCAATGATGAAATGAAACATGTTAAACCTTGTCCTCTCACTTATCAAAGAGGATCAAGGCAAATGTTTGCTGCCTCAAAAGACAAGCAGCCTGGCCATCTATATCAGTTCAAAGGCTTAACAAAGGGAAATACAAAATGAAAAAGGATAAGAAAAATAAGGGAGGCAAGAAAAATACTCAGAAGCCTCAGTTCATTGATCTAGATAGTGATAATGAAGATGAGGAGATGGCCACTAGAATACTACTCCAAAGCAAGGATGCCCAAATCAGGGAGTGGGAGAGGTATTTTGAGATGGCACAATGTATCATTCAGTACTACAATAATGAACACAAGCACTTCAAGAAGATAAAGAGAGGCCTTGCTCTCCAAAAAAAAAATGACCAAACATTATGCCATGAAAAACAAGCTTGCTAGTGCGAAACTGAAGGAAGCCCTCATGGAAATTCAAGCACTAAAAGAAGAAAAATGCCAATATAGGCTTGGAATCTTGGCACAAGCATCTCTACAGGTCTTCCAAAACCATGAGGCACAATTCCACCAAATTTGGGATAATTATGACAATTTTTTGTTTCTTGCAAATTTTGAGGCCAAGGGGGTAGCACACTTGGTGCTACGCTCTTTTTCAAAGCATCTTAAGGAGGAAAGGCTTGAATTTTTGTGTTCCTCATCACTCATATGGCATGCTCACAAATTTTCAGATCATTTGGAGTTGTTTTGGTCCTCCAAAATGGTAAAAAACACTCATTTTTTCACCATTCTGCCTGCTTTTTAGGACATGTGTTGCGCCTTTACCAGCCTTGGAATTTTTTGTTTTTAAATAGGTTTTAGAGGTAATATTAGAGAACTAAGGGTAGATCTGGAAATTAGACTTCAAGGGCTTTCGAACGAGCCATCATAGAGCCTTTTGTGACATTGGGAAGGCCTTCAAAACACTGTTGCAAGAAGACCCATTTTTCCTGCTCCTGTGTTACGCCCCTGGCATGGAAATTCCTCCTAAACACAGTGTTGCACCCTTGGTAGAGGGAAAGTCAAGAATGTACGCTTAGCAAGTTTTAGGAGGCTTTTCAAACCTCAAACATCAATTTCTTTGCTAAAAATGCCCGAAAAGATATTTTTTGTTAGATATTTTGTGCCTTGGGCCTTGCAAGGTCTCAAGGACAATAGTGACATTTCTAATTATCCAATAGGCTTCTAGATACTTTATTAGGTTTTTATCCTCCTTGATTGTTATATATAGCATGAGGATTCATTGTAAATGTTGGCTTTTGATGATTTTTTAGGGCAATACATGGTTCTTTGAGGTTAAAGAGAATTTTGGTGTTGTGGAGCTTGTGGATGAATTGCCTTGATTGATGATGATGAAGGCTTGCTTGCAGGGTCCCTGAGTTTGGTTAATGGTGATGTGTCTCTTATTTGTTCATATTTTCTTATTTATCATATGTCCATATTTCTATGTTGTAATAGCTTAGAAAAGTGTAGGTTGAGAAATGTTGTTTGAGGCACCTCAGTCCTCCTATTTGCTATTGTCTTTATGTTTTCCTCTGCTGGGTTAGTTTAAGGAATTCTTAATTTCTTCTTAGGCCCACCTAAGCTTGTTTGTTTCATTAATGGATTAATATTCTAGTTTCCAAATATGATTTATAGTAAGCCTTGCTTATTTAATGCTATCTAAACTCTGTCTTGGAACCTCTCTTTGATGTATTGATTGTTAGGTTAAGCCAAAGAGGTCTTGTTTCGATCTTGCCCTTTTTCCATGACTATCAGTTTGCCTCAAAGTTTTTTATAGTTTGATAGATGATTTTTAGGAGTTCCCTCTTCATTTATTAAATATATTTGTCTTCTTATATGTTTTCAAATCTTAAAATTAGAATCAATGAAGTTAGATAAGTTTTCTTGCTTTCTTTGTTCCACTAGATTGTTCATCTTGAATGTTTATTTGTTAAAGTATTGTCATTGAGTAAATGGTGTGCCCTATCTCATGATTAGTATCTTTTCTTATCATTATTTAAGACCTTCTTGTTCATAGGTATTTGACAAAGGATTCTTAACTTCCCTTTGCCCTACCTTGTTTCCCAAACTTAATTTCCATCTCACCTCACCCATAAACTTTAAAGATCCATTGACTACACTAGATTTTCCCTGTGATGTACCCTGATTCATTATTGAGATATCCATAACTTTCATAGACTCCATAGCCCAATGGTTTGATGACCTCTCATTCCACCTATCCTACTTGATCATCTTACCCAACCAAACAAACAAACAAACACTACACTTAAAAACTAGCCTAAAATCAACCACCTAAAGAAAACAAGTTCATATCCTTTGCATGCAATAGAGAGAGCCCTCTCTGAGTCCAGGAAGGCTAGGTCCTGGGACTCCAAATACTGGTCTGATGTGACCCTATGCATTTGGTCTACCAATCTGCTAAATCACAGGACACTAACATAATGGCGATCACGGTGGGACCTTTCTGAGTAAGTACCAAGCTTAGACATCCTTAAGCAACTCAGAAGCCCTTGATTGAAACAGTATCCTATGATTTATAGCTACCTCATCACTATCACTAACGCAATGGTGATCGTGATGCAACCTCTGATGTGAATGACAATCTAAGTATCCCTTCGGACTTCAGAAACCTTCATCAAATCATAGAGAACTCAACTAATAGCCAAGGGTAGAACCTGGTTGTTTCACCATCCTAGAAAAATGATGACCTAGTTGTAGTACACTCGTATAAACCTTAGGGCTACTTAAGAGATCTCAGAAAACCCCAAAACATTCCTAGATTGGTTTTTTGTCAATTATTGGTGGTGGACCATAGGCATACATCCTCAAAACAAACTAAAAACATCCACCTGGCGACTCCATTAGCCTCCAGTAGGCCTTATAGCTTTACTAGTATCCATAGAATCCCTTAGGATTGTGTCAAATCAGCCCTGAGAATTTTAGAGGTCTAGTCACACAATTGTGTGAGTTTAGAAAACACAAAGAGAGGTTAACTTTTCAAAAAAGTTCAAAAACTTTCAGCCTCTCTAAATTTTGAGTTTGAAATCTGGCTTCGTGAAGAATCAGTACCAGATCTCATCTGGACCCAAACCCTCCTACTATAGTTGATGACCCAGAAAGGATTTTGTGGCACAATTTTGAAACTGGAAACTTAACTATTATTAGGACCATTCATAAAGAAATCTTTGTACCTGAACAACTCACAACCTTCCGAGATCCTCAGTTTGACTTGCACCATACGAGAAACCTTTTTAGAACCAAGTCACACCATGAGATTGACCATACTGACCTCGAGCCTATAGATTTGCAACAGAGTTCTAGTAGAGAAGCTTCTCCTTCCACCCCACCTAATTTTTATCTTCTCCACCACTTTATCTCTTTCCATTCCAAATCTGCTTAGAATTAGTCTGCTGGTCCAAGTACTTCCACTACACCCATCCATACCACCGCTATGCAAACCACCCCATTTCATCCTACACCTCCCCTCAAAAACCCTCCACCTGTAAATCCACCATTAGCTCCTATCATGGCAGCTTGGTATGCCCCCTAGTTTTACCACAACCTTTCATACATTTTCCAAATGACTACTAGTCCATAATCCCTCACTTTACCAAGGTTGAATCTACCACTTCCCAATAGCATGTAGATAGAATAAACGATGCTTTTGACTAAATGGAATTAGAAGAAGAAACCATGAAGATGAGGATGTTTTCCCAAAGCCTAGGAGGAGAAGCTAAAAAATGGTTTAAGAACCTAACTCCCAACAGCATACATGACCTCCCTTCCCTTTACCAAACTTTCATAAAAAAGTGGGAAATCAAGAAAAACCCCCTCCAAATCCTTTCTGAATATAATAATCTTAAGAGAAATGCGGGGGAAAGTGTCCAAGATTATTGCACCAGATTTAACAGTGTCTACAATGCCTCCCACCTCACATGAAACCCCCACTAGGCCTAGCCTTAGCTAAATTTCTGGAAGGTTTTTACCCAGACATGGCCTATTAGCTAAGAGAAAGAGAGCCCCTAACTTTAGAAGACATGCAAAAGGGAGCTATAAGTGTAGAGGCCAACTTAAATGAAAAGAGAGCTAAACTGAGATCAGAAAAGAGGGTGACCTACAAAGATGAAACCATGCCCTCAACCTCCTCATATGATTCCAAGATTGACAATTTACTTAGAACCATGGAGAGAATGATGGAGAGAATAAGCATAAATTAAAGAACACCTCTTAGGGAAAATCAACCAAATCCCAAAAACAGAAACTAGAATCAAAACTTCTAAAGAGACCCACCCTAAATCAGACAAAGGGAAAGTGACCAATAGATTAGGCCCCCTTTTCAAGATAACTATGTAGATGAAGGGGAAAGAGATATTGAAAAACTAGAGGAAAGCCATGTAAATCTGATAGGTTCTGATGATTAAGATGATTTTTTTCTCACAGAAGAAGAACAAGGCCTCTTTGCCTTTGATAAATATGAAACAAACTATGATGCAGAAGGCTATCAATTGGGTTTTGGAAATTCCATCATGGAAGTCCATAGGAAATATGACCTTAAGGGAAAAAGAAACCAAGAAACCTCCAAGAAAAACCAAATAGACACTATTGTTAGTAAAGCTCTAGAAAAAACTTCTGAAAAGACAACAAACAATGTCAACAGTATGGTCAAGAAAACTGATCCTAATAGAGACAAAAGAAACCAACCAAGTGGTAACACAAGTTTCCCTAGTATCTCTACTAGTGGCCCTGAAATTTTTTTATTGTCTAAAGCCCCAAATCAAAATCAGCAAATTAAAAAGGTAGAAAAATTTATGGCTGATAAAACTAATGTAAACATGTCTAAAACACAAATACCTTTCATCTTTGAGGGAGAGATTGCTAAAATCAAGATAACCATACCTCTCACTAAATTGGTAACTTAAGAAGTGTATAGGTCCCAAGTTTTGAAAGTCTTGAACATAGGTAACGATACAAACACTCTAAACTTGACCAATGACAAACTAGAGGTGTTGTCCCTCCTTTCTATGTCAGCTTCAACATACATGAAAAAATATTACACAATGCTATGTTAGATTCTGGTGCCTCACACAACCTTATGCCTAAGGTGGTGATGGAGAGATTAGGCCTAGAAATAACCAAACCTTACAAAGACTTATACTCTTTCGATTTAGGTAGAGTCAAATGTTTGGGTCTAATCAAGGATCTTTGCATCAATTTAGCGCAAATACCCACTAAGAGTCTAGTCATGGAAATAGTGGTTGCCGATATTCCCCCAAAGTATGGCATGCTATTGTCTAGATCATGGGGAGCCAAAATTCAAGGCAACCTCAAAATGGACATGTCATATGCCACAATCCCTATTTTCAATCAAACTAGGATTTATACCGAGAGTCCCACATGAAGTATATGGTGAATAGCCTAGATAGGCCAAACAACACCCATGTTTATTCCATTCATTCAGATTTGGACTCTTTCATCTTGTATAATGAAAATGACATTGGTGAACAAGTGAAAGAAAATAAGAAAGAACTAGGCCCTCCAGAACACTCACACACACCCTCAATTGAAGAACATAACAACTTGAACTCTAGCAGCCCTGAAAGACAGCATAGTGGAAAAGATGAACTAGAAACACTTTGGAACATGAGCTTTGATGGCTCTTGTGGCAAGGTTGGTTTAGGAGATGGTGTCTAGATACATAACACAAATGAGGGCCATTCATACAAACTAGACTTTCAGTGCACTAATAACATTGTAGAATATGAGGCTCTTCTCCTTGGTTTGCACTTGCTTGAAGACTTAGGAGCTAAGAAAATATCTGTCTAAGGAGATTAAAAACTTATCATTAAACAAATAAAAGGTGAGTACTCAGCAAAGAATCCAATATTAAGAGAGTACAAAAATTCAGCCCTAGACATCCTAATTTTTTTTTAGAAATATGAGCTCATTTACATTCCTAGAGTCCAAAACATTCTTGCCAATGAGCTTGCCTTTGCTGCCAGCAATTTCCAAATACCACATGCTAGCGAACAATACATTGTCAAAGTCAAACACCATCCTACAGTACTTGAAAACATTAACCATTGGCAAGTGTTTGAGGGTGATAAACAAATCGTTGATTTTCTGCAATCTAGAAATGAATTTACATTACCCAGCTTAGAGCATGAGAAAGATGTTTTTGCTGAAGAAAAAAATCATGAAACAGGGTTGCCCTCTTTTGCTGATATAAATCTTCTTACACATCCTTATGAGGCTAAAATGTTTGAAGATCTAGACCAAAGGGACTTGGAAGTCTTACAATGAAAAAATGACACATTACCAAGAGGGCTTGCACCATTATAAGAACTCTTCGAATTTAATGATGTGGCTAAAAAACCAAAGATAGAAACCATCGAGACTGATGTTGAGGAATGCAACATAGGAAGCATAAAGGAAACCAAAATGATTAAAATATCCAAGACCTTCCCTCCTCACATAAAACAGAAATATATTGATATTTTTAAGGAGTTTAAATATGTGTTTGCATGGGGATATCAAGATTTGAAATCATATGACACAAGCATTATTCAACATAAAATCCCCCTCAAGAAAAATAAAAAACCTTTCAAATAAAATTTAAGGAGAATAAACCATGTTTTACTACCTTTAGTTGAAAAAGAAATTAAAAATACATATGATGTCGGGATCATAGTTCCCCTTAGATACTCAGAGTGGGTTTCCAACCTTGTGTCAGTTAGGAAGAAAACCAGGGAGATTAGACTTTGCATTGACTTTAGAAATCTAAACTAGTCCTTATTGAAAGATAATTACCCTTTGCCTAAAATGGATCACATACTTCAAAAGTTAGTTGGCTCTAAGAGAATCTCATTGCTTGATGGTTTTTCCAGTTACAACCAAGTGTTAGTATTCCAAAGTGATCAACACAAAATTTCCTTCACCACACCTTGGGGTACATTCATGTACATCAAAATGCCATTTGGGTTGATGAACGAAGGGGCCATTTTCCAAAGGGCCATGGACATAGCCTTTTCAGAAGACATAGGCTACTTCATAGTAATTTACCTTGATGACATCACTGTTTACTCTAAGACTAATGAAGAGCACTTAGTCCATTTGAGAAACGTTTTTGAAAAATGTAGGAAATATGGCCTATCTTTGAATCCCAAGAAAACATCATTTGGTCTCCAGGAAGGAAAACTCCTAGGCCACATCATCTCTGAAGAGGGAATCAAAATACGCCCCAAAAGGATTGAAGGCATTTCAACTCAACCATCCTAGAAACATTAAGGAATTGCAATATTTCATTGGGAAAATCAACTTCTTGAGGAGATTTATCCCCATCCTTGCTTAAATTTTGAGAAATATTACAGACATGCTCAAAAGGGAAATAGGGGTTAAGTGGACTTTGGAAGCCAAGAAATAGTTTGAAATTGTCAAGCAAGCACTCACCCAAACACCAGTTATAATAAGTCCCGATTTCACCAAAGACTTATATATTTTCTCATTTTCCTCTGAACATACCATGGCTGCAATGTTGTTACAGAAGAACATGATGGGGCAAGTACAACCCATAGCCTTCTTCAACAAAGCCCTTAGAGATGCTCCCCTAAAATACAACATCATGGAAAAGTAGGCCTTTGCATTGATTAAAGCATTGAAAGACTTCAGAGTTTATATCTTACATTCTCATATCATTGCTTTTGTTCCTCACAAAATTGTCAAAGACATTATAAATCAGGACGCAGATGGTAAAAGAGGAAAGCAGATTGCTATTATTTTAGAATATGACTTAGAAATCAGACCCACTAAATTGGTTAAAGGACAAGGGCTTGCAAAACTTATGTCTGAATCAAATCTCCAAGCATTAGATATGAATTTGGTTGATACTTTAGAAGAACAAGAAGAATGCATAGCTCCCCATGTTGAAGAAGTGTTCTTGAATTCATCTTGGTATGCTAATATCTTATATGTACTGTTTTATCTTAATTCTCCTCCTACCTTATCAAAGACAAAAGCAAGATTCTTGAAATAAAAAGCTTTGAATTTCTGCATTTTAGATGGAGTTTTGTATTGGAAGAATCCTATTGGTATATTGCTTAAGTTTTTTCTTGAGGATGATGCAGGAAAGATCATGCATGAACTGCATGAGGGAGAATGTGGGGGCCATCTTTACTGGAAAACCACAACTAACAAGATTCTTAGAGTTGGCTACTATTAGCCCACCATTTTCCCTGACACCCACAAACTGGTCAGGACTTGCCATAAATGCCAATTTTTTTATGGAAAGAGAAAACTCTTACCTTTACCTTTGCATGCCATCATTGTTGAAGCTCCTTTTCAGCAATGGGGTTTAGAATTCATTGGATAAATCCACCCCAATTCATCTTCCCAACACAAGTGGAACCTCACCACCACTGATTACTTCACCAAGTGGATAAAAGCCATCCCCTATAGGAATGCCACTGATTCAGTCATTATCAAATTTCTTGAGACCAATATCCTATCTAGATTCGGTTGCCCCAGAAAGATCATCATAGACAATGCTATTGCCTTTACATAAAAAATAATGGTTGACTTTTGTTATAAATATCACATCACATTAGGACATTCCACAGCTTATTACCCTTAAGGTAATGGGCTAGTTGAGTCCTCTAATAAAAGCTTGGTCAATATTGTTAACACTGGAAAATCATACAGCAGAAGACAACATCAATTAATGTCGAGCCCAAGGATTTACAGGATAGGAATACATTATGGAATCAAGAAGTATTTAAAATCTCTAAGGTTTTGAGAAAATCAGATTTGAACTAGTCATAAATGCTGAAATGCGCGCTTTATCCTTCGAGAAGAGCGAATTCTGCCCACCTTTTTTCCCAATAAGCGCGCATTCCTGGAAATGGAAAAAAGTCACTTTTCGGGACCACACCAAGCAAAGGATAGTTACTCCTTATGTGAAAGCTGCCTAAGGACAGCCACCAACGCCTCCTTAGACATTATGTGAGCACACAAAAGAATATTTGGGCACACAATGGAATCAAACCTCTCCCTTGGGTCACCATCCATCATTTACTAAGGGAGGGAAGGAGGATTTGAAGCTCACCTATATAAACCCACCAAGAGATGATGAAATGGTGATCACAGTGTTATGCTGGCCAAATTTTCCCAAGCAACACCAACGTTGTGTGTGACTCGGAGCTGGAGCTAAGGAGGACTCGATAGTTGGCCACCCAACATCTTAGTCCATCACAACAGAGAGAGAGAGTGAGACTGGATCAGAGGCAGAGCTTGGAAGGCATCATCCTTGCATCGGGACCCTTTGGCAATTTCCCTAGGCCCTTGGCAAAATTTCTTCTCCATTTCGAACATTTAATAAGTGAAGAGGCCATCGAGCCATCGTTTGCATTATTATTTTTTGGAACTTCTATATAGCTTCTATATATTTGGGGTTTTTAGTTTTAGTTTATAATCAGAAAGATACTTCAACATACTATTTCCATTAAGTTTTATGCTTTTGAGCTACTAACTTTCCTCACTGCTACTAACAGTTTAGACAGTAGACCACTTCCCAAGCCAGTAATTTCGCACACCCCCGTGACTAATCCACAACAACAGGATTGGCGACTCCACTGACGTGTTCCAAGTTTATGTGGTTGTGCAATCTTTTGCAGGTGACCCTTTGTCTATGCTGGAGTGGAGCTGACAGTCCTCTGACCCATCTTGCAGTCCCTAGACTCACTGAAGTGACAGACTGAAGAAGGCAAATCCTAGTCTTTTACTTGCAGGATTTCTGCACGCAGTTTTTCCACACAGAAGCGCATTGCGCGTGTTTAGGACTGACCTGCGTGCAAGAAGGAGCACCTGTCAAGGGATTTTGCGCGCAAATTGCAGAGAATTTTTTTCTCTCTATTTCCTGCATTTTTTCTGCTTGTAATGGGCAGCCCCTAATGTATCTTCCAACACCTGTGTTGATACCCCATAGCTTTTGAGAATTCACTTTTTGCTGCTTTTTGTAGGCATTTAGTTAGTTTTCATTTAAGCTGGTTTTTGCAAAAAAATTTCACATAGTTTAAGTAGGGGGCGAATTAACCATTGCTTTCTGAACAATTTATGTTTTTGCAAATTATGGTATGCACACTTAGTTTAACTAATCCAAGTAAGTGGCTCACGACCACACATGAATAAGCTAGTGTAGAAATTGTTTAGTTTAAATTCAATTGTTGCATTTAGGAAATTGTGGGACTAGGATTGAATTGCCAATTAGAGCAAGTAATCTCTGTTGTCTTTGCACCATTTGGTGACCCTAGACAAGCATACAAATGCTCTACATTCGTGATTCGCCATCTCCCTTTAGTCACTCACATAGACTAACTAGGAAGATTTGGAAGTGGCCCATTATCTGCAAATGCTTTCCATTTGAGCAAGGAACAACGTCACATAGTTTAACTAGGGGACTTTTGTAAAGGATCACCGATATCCATATGTTCAAATCATGAGATTGTTCACCATATGCTCACACACATTCACACACTAAGAAAAGAAAGCCACCTAAAAATAACTTAAACCAACTCACTAAATTCTCCCCACAGGGGCCATAAGAGAATTTATAGATTAAGTTACGATCAAAGGGGCAGGCATCCAATAAGCCGCCTTGATCACACTTCACATTGAAACAAAGAAGTGGTGTATTTAGGGAGCTTTAAAATCCACCTATCCGCCCACGAAAAAGAAAACCCGAGCGCGGTAGAGACCCGACTCAGAGGGGGTTAGACTTAGGCGCAATGCGTGCGGTATGAGTTGGGGCTACCTGACCCGGCTGATACTCGGTACTTTTTGCTGACTACCAAGAAGCCCAAGACTCGAGCACTCACATGGGATAGTGATTCTTAGTGGCCAAAACTAAGGCATCCTTTACCCTATAGGTGACGGTGTAGGCAAGCGCCAGACCCTCTACCCTTACCTTGGTTGATTCTCTTCCACTGACTGGGGGCATCGCCAGCTCTTATGGGACGTTGTGCCAACACTCACAATAAATCATCTCAAGGCCCAATTACTTTTGAGTGTGTGAGGATGTAATAGGTCTTCTAGAATTTTTAGTATCATGAATAAACAAACAAAACTATTTTTTTCTTGATTGATCACATAGATTAAGTTAAAGGGAGAATTCATTTCATTTTCACTTTGTTTTATGTATGTGGTCATAAATTTTTTGTGATCACAGACTCGATCCCCTCAAAAATTTTCCAAAACCTAACCTGGTCGACACTCAAACGGTTCCAACGGAACCTCGTCAGTCCAGTCATCTTTTGGACCTCCCCCCATTACCGGGAGGGGTTCCAGGTCTTTCGTCGTTTAGGCCTCAAAGACGGAACATTGCCACAGTATTTGGTTCCTCCTTTCTTGGAGCAACCTTATTTGGGAACCCTAATCGGTCTCCCAACACCACACCGCACACCACTCCCCCCTCGTCCCCTAGGGGGCAAAGGAGTGCATCCCATATGGGAAGCCAGCTAAATTCACAACAGGGTACGTCACAGACTAACCCTCATTCTAACCAAAAATTTGTGTCTTCACACGTTGCCATGGCATCAACCTCCTAGTCACCCTTCTTGGCGGCATTGAATCTACCAGATTTTACCAAGCTCACCAATGACCCCATCGCACATGACCCCAATTAGCCTCCCATTCCCACGAAACTCCCTTCAGACATACCAATTTTTGAAGGCAAGAAAGTGGAAGACCCAGGAAATCATATAATGACCCTTCACCTATGGTGCTCATCGAATAGCATCATTGATGATACTATTCAGTTGAAGCTATTTCAATGCACTCTCACGGGAGTGGCTGCGAAATGGTACGTGGAGCAACCCCCTACTTCAAATGGAACCTTTAGTGCCCTCACTACCACGTTCCTCACATACTTTCAGTTTCCCATTCACCACGATTTGGGAATGGAGTTATTGACTCATTTCAGACAATCCCCCTCTACCCATATTTCATATCATCTCCATGAATGGAGGCAGCGTCGCAGTTTATGTAAAGAAAAACTTGACGACCGAGTCCTTTTAGATTTATTCTTGAAAATTGAAAACTCTGACGACAGAGATTTCAAAGGATGTGGCGCAACGTAACCCCACATCCGAAGAGGATGCAATCAGTAAAGCCAAACAGCTTGAACTGGTCTACACGCAGTCAAGATACATATACAATATCCTGCCCAACGCCCTATGCCTACAATCTTATCAAGAATTTCCAGGCACGTCTAACTCTGTAGACGGACTTATTGGGTCAATGACCCAAGGGTACCTAGGCAACAGCAGTTAGAATCCCGGTTACACACATGGGTCTACCGAGAACATGTCTCAATCCGGATTTCAAAGTCATCACATGTAGTAGCAAAATTTGACTAATAAGGCACCAACATATCACCAAGGAGGACCTTATCTTCTAGCTGAGGGGACCCAGTACACAGAAAGAAAGAAGAATGGAAGAAATCCCCCCCAACGGCCAAGAGAAAACATGAGACATCATTATGCTCAGTCCCAAGCACAAAACCCACCTACTCAAAACAATGCACAGGTGAACTTTGTGCAGCCATCCCAAAATCAACCACACCAGTATGACCAGGAGAACTACCCTCTTAAAGTGGTTAATAAAAAGACAAAAAACAAGCCCAAAGGGAACCTTGGACAAGGGGGCAGCAACAAACAGCGCCCACCACGATCCCAGGCTGGAGGTAACTCCAACCGGAATCAGAACCAAGAGCCAAGCACTACCCAAAGGCAAGGAAAAAGGCCACCTCTATGAACAAACCATTCTTGTTCAATATGTGGTGATTACTGGCACTATACTCACCACTCTCCCAAACTCCCTGAGCTTAAAAATCTTCAGAGTAACCAAGGACAAGGAGGATCTTCCCAAACAACTGCGGTGATGCAAGAACCCTTCCCCCATCAAGGAAGGGTCAACACTTAGCAGCAAAACCCCGATGATTCTGGGAAAAACAACCATGAAATTTACATGGTTGGGGAAGAAATGTTTTTCAAAACTCGGAATCACAGCTACGACACCCCACCAGGCACTAGTGCATCAGGGGCTAGTACAAGCACACCAACTGCACCTTTAACCATTCCAAAGATTCCTTTGGAACCATTGCCAAAAATGGTAAAAGGGCCTAATAGGTGAGCAGGTAACTACTCCAAAGCGGCCCACAATTATAACATCGTAGATGATTTAGCTCAATCACCTACTACTATGTCTACATTAGAAGTACTACAGTCGTGCCCAAAACAACGGAAAGCCCTACTTTTTGCATTAGGTGTTGTCGACCCTGCCGACACGCACATGATGGATCTTGACTTAGACAAAGCCACCCCTAGGCTTCCCTCCATGGTCACCTTCTAGATAACAGTATCAGTACATAATATCACTATTCACCGATGTGTCATTGATGAGGGTGCAACCACATGCATCATGTCAAAGAATGTATGGCAGAAGTTAGGAGCCCCCAAACTCAAACCTTCCATCATCACACTCAAAGCATATGACAGCCGTCCCTCGACCCCCGTCGGTCTCTTCCAAAATGTACCAGTCTGCTTAGCCGGCAAGATGGTCCACATAGACATTGAAGTCTTGGATGCTCACCTGGATTACAATATACTCCTTGGGAGGAGTTACATGTATGCCATGTTTTCCATAGCATCCTCTATCTTCCACATCATAATGTTCCCCCACAAGGATTGAATCATCACAGTAGACCAGCTGACGCACAGTGAAAAGCGTCCCTTGACCAACACGGATATGGGTCTACCCTATGTAGATACAGCCAAAGATGGTCTTTCATGGTATCAATAATATGGCTTTGGCCAATTCAAACCGTCATCCGTCCTAGAGTCATTCCTAGGAGATCCTCCCATTATCCCTGAGGTATCGCCCAATGCCACAGGGGCCCCGGTATGCATGATGTCCACATCAAGCACCGAGGTTAGTCAGGACACGGACTCAAGTAGTAACGACACCAAGGCATCGGACACAATAGCCTCCCTAGTATATGCAACCTCCCAAACCCCTTTCCTCTACCCACCTCCTGGCTTCACCTCCCAGTAGGTTTTGAAAACACTAGTGTTACCCAACATATCGTTGGAATTCCTAGTTTGGTACCTTGTTCCCCCTTCAGGAACATCAACTACCAATGTTAATGCATTTGGGTTAAAGCCCCCCTATCCTGAGGAGCCCCAACCTACCCAAGTAGTGGTCTAAACCCCCCCGCAAGGGAAATTCCCATTGCGAAACTGGTGACCATGACCAAGAAAATCACCAAGAAAGGAAAGAAAGCGGTGGCCCCCACCATGAAAAGGGATTCATCAGCCTATGCTATATGTGATGTCACAAGACACCCGACCCACATATGTCCGGAGTTGGATGAATTAAAACCACTCCTCGGCTGTGAGGCAGGCACCTCGACACAAAATTCCCACAAAAAGGAACTTGCCACCAAAAGTACAATCAAATTGTTGCGTACTAATCACACATGCGCTCTCTGTGACATCTATGGGCACTATACCCACCATTGTCCAGAAATACCACGGTATAGGGACGCCTTACACTCAATCAAGCGATCCTATCTAGAGGATCCCTCTATCCAATCTATCAATGATGAGCTTCGTATCATCTTGTACCTGCAGGAATACCAACGATCACCAAAACGACCCCTCGCCATACCACCTCCCCCAGACAAAAGGTGTGTCCTTTGTGATGAACTTGATCATTTCGTCATTGACTGCCCAGCCTTGGAAATTTTCCAACGATGGTACCCATTCCATGTAGTGTACCGCGCTAACATGGATATCCAATATTCATGCCAAATATGCAGGGACTACCACCCTATACATCATTGTCACTATGTGCCAAGATTCTGCATAGCTTTAGACTATATGCAATCGACCATCGTCCGCCTCTCCCAAGAAGACAGTGCGGACTAGGATTCCATGGACAGTTTGATGACCCAAGAGGATGTGAAAAATACATCCACCCTAACGTGGCCATCCATAAGACAGCCAATTAGGGAAATCCGTCCCCCACCAAATGCCAACAACACGACACACCACATACATTTCATGACATCATGCATTGGAACCATGACTCGAGTTGTCTGCTCATCCACCCTGGGTGTCGAGACAGCTGCAGCTACAAGAGTAGTTGTTCTATGACAGTACAGACCAAATCTATCTGCACTCTATCAACGGCTTCTATTTCCACCACATCCATGATGGAATCTTTGTCGTGTTTCTCAACTAGCTCCCCCAAGATCACCCCCATTCAGTCTAAACCTACGAAGGAAAAATCCCCCTTTGAGACCTTGTTTCATTCGAATGAGGATATCTTAGAAACAATGACGGAGCCTGATTACCCATGGGACGCAATGCATCACCACTCATTTTTTCTTCCCAGGAAAGCAGTCAGTCCTGACAAGACAACCGAACCAGAGATCTATGCAATCGAATCAAAAGAATTTCTTCCATCAGGAAAGGTCGACTAGTTTAAAAACCCCATCCCAGCACCTGATGCATTTGAGGAAGGAAATATGTTGAATATTTCACCTACCATCAAGGTGAACATATCTCAAAATCCGTCAAAGGTCGAAGGAATCTCGCTGGGGGCAGCATGTTCTCCAGAAGAGGTAACCTCTTATACCAAATTATTACAAGAGTATCGATATATCTTCGCTTGGGACTACTCAGAAATGCCTGGGCTTAGTCCTATGATTGTAGAGCACCATATTGACACTTGGTTGGATGTAATCCTAGTCTGCCAAAAACAACGTCAACTACACCCGTCAAAGGCAGAAGAAATAAAATGAGAAATCGACAAGATTCAAAAAGTTAGGTTTATCTACCCCATCACCTATACATCTTGGGCTTCCAACCCTATTCCCGTCATGAAAAAATAGGGCACCATACACGTCTGCACCGATTTTTAGGATTTGAACAAAGCCTTTCCTAAAGACAATTATCCCACCCCATTCATCGACCAAGTTATCGATGCTTGTGCTGGACATGAGGCTCTATCCTTCATGGATGGGTCCTCTGGATATAATCAAATCCAGATCTACCATACAGATCGGTACAAAACTGCATTCACGACCCTCTGGGGCACATTCGCATACAAGGTAATGCCATTAACCCTAAAATATTCTGGAGCCACCTTCCAAAGGGCCATGAATTACATATTTCATGACTTGGCACACATTATCCTCACCTACTTGGATGACCTTACAGTATGCTCCAAGAAACACTCTGACCATCTCGAGGATCTGCGATTGGTATTCTAACGATGCCGTTAATACAACCTGCGCTTGAACCCTCTTAAGTGCATCTTTTGCGTCAACACAAGAAGACTATTAGGTTTTATTGTGTCCCAACAAGGGATTCGAGTTGACCCTTTAAAAGTTCAAGCCATGAAAGAAGTCCCTCCACCTCGAACCCTATGGCAACTCCAAAGCCTACAAGGAAAGGCCAATTTTCTGAGACGCTTTTTCCCAGATTATGCGACCTGTGCTCAAGGGTTCCTATGCCTCCTTTTCCAAGACATCCTGTTTAAATGGGTTGACCATGCCCAATAATCATTCGACGTGCTGAAAGAAACATTATCTTCAGCACCACTTATCAATCCCCCAGACTATAACAAGGATTATATCCAGTATCTATCAGCCTCTGACTCCACGTTGGCTAGAGTATTGGTCCAGGAGGGCCCAGATGGGAGGAAGCACGTAATCTATTATGTCAGTAAAACCCTATTAGGCCCCACATTAAGATATGAGCCCGAAGAAATAAATGCCCTAGAATTAATCCATGCAGTACAAAAAATTCGCCACTACATCATCTTAAAAACTACCACGGTCATAGCAGATACTAATCCCATCAAGTACCTGCTCACGCGCTGACTAATGAACCACAAGTATGCCCACTAGATAGTCATTCTCCAAGAATACAACTTATAGTTTCGCTCTCCCAAAAGCAAAAAAGGCACTTTCCCTAGCAGAGTTCATTACCGAACTCCCAAGAGACTCCAAAAGATCACCAGTAAATGATTCGCTACCAGATGAGCACCTATTCTTTGTAGCAACTGACGACCCTTGGTATGGGCATATTCTCCTATTCTTGCGTACCCAAAATTTCAAACCTCACCTAACGTGAGAAGACCCTCGGCGCATATGCCAAGAATCCCCTCGATACCTCCTCATGGGAGATGTCTTATATAGAAGAGGCATCAATACAATCTTGCGGCGATGCCTCACTCATAATCAAGCAGAGAAAGCCCTGAACGACTGCCATGTAGGTGCGTGCGGCGGCCACCTATCCGGAATGGCTACCACCCAAAAAGTCCTACGAGCAGGGTATTTTTTGGGCCGTTCCTGTTTCACGACTGTATCACAGCAGTCAAAACATGCGAGCGGTGCCAGTGCTTTGCCCGCAAGGCAAGAGCACCACCCATCCCTCTGCATCTTGTCATAGTAGCTGGCCCCTTCTATAAGTGGGGAATCGACTTCATGACTTGTAACCCAGCCTCATCAGGAAACCATAAATACATCATCATGGTTGTCGACTATTTCACCAAGTGGGTTGAGGCCATACCCACATATGACAACACAGCAGAAATCATCGCTTGATTTCTGTTCAACCACATGATCGCCCGATTTGGCATCCCCAAAGAGTTAGTTTCTGACCACGGAAAGCACTTTTAAAATGAAGTATTCGAGGAGCTATCTCATCATCTCAGATTCACCCATGAATTCATTTCACCATATTACCCCTAGTCCAATGGATAGGTAGAAGCCATTAACAAATTACTCAAAACTATGTTACAGCGCATGGTGAATAACCACAAAACCAACTAGCACCACATGCTCTTCTCCGCCCTATGGGCATACCGCACGACGGTTAAGACTTCCATTGGTTTTAATCCCTTTCACTTAGTATATGGGATCGAAGCCGTGATCCCCATAGAACGCAAGATCCTAAACTTTCATGCCACCATCGAACTCCTTGATGACACCTAGCCTCTAGAACAACGCCTAGTACAACTAGAGCTAGTTGACGAAAGCTGGAAACAATAACTAAAACACAATGAGGCCCATAAGAAAAGGGTAAAAGAATCATTCGACCGCCGCATCACCCCTCGCTCATTTACCATGGGAGAGTTAGTCCTTCACTACGATGTTGCAAAAGAAGCCTCAGGGCCAGGAAAGTTCAGAACCTTGTGGAAAGGGCCTTATATCATCAAAAAATTTCTCCGATAGGGGGCATACATCTTGATAGAACTAGACAGAACCTACCTCACTAACCCTGTCAACAGCATTTACCTCAAGAATTTCTACCCATAAGGGCCCCAGTAGCCCTTATCCCCTAGACTTAGGGTACACAAAAATCCCAACACCAAAATATTTTTGACCCAAAAACCTAAACGCGCTCAAAGTGCCACCATGGATCACCAACTTGAACCCTATTTTGTATTTGCTGGTGGAGCATCGCGATGGTCTCAAAACTTAGCTGTAGCCTCCTGGGTCATCTACCACCATGACTGATCACCCCTATGTTCAAACGGCGTGTGCATCAAATCAACAACCAACAATCAGGTAGAATATGACACCGTTATCAGACTTATGTGTGAGGCCCTCCATCAGGGTATCCGCCATATGCATGTCTACCTCGATTCCCAGTTAGTGGTATTGCAGTTAAACCAAATATTTAAAACTAGAAACGCAAACCTGTTTAGAAAATATTTGCGTGCCAAAAGATTAAGCAGACAATTTGATTACATTACATTTTCACATGTATCAAGGAATCAAAACCAAGCGGCTGATCGCATAGCTAACAATTTCCTAGACTGGAATGCATCGTGAATAAATTACCATTCATAAAAAACCAAAAACATAGATATCCATCGGCACAACACAAAATACATAAACCGAAATAGATAGCACACCATGTAGAGTCGCAAAAAGATCTCTCATATATATATCAAAAATATGTGTATCTGAGTACAAAAATAGTATCATTGGCCCATTGGCCAGCCCAAAAATACAAGGGTCATCAAAAATAAGGGAAGCATCCTCATAACGGGTGCTTTCACAATGTAAAAAACTACTCTAAGGGGGTGCCCCCTCAAGAGGAGCACTTGGGCCCACCACCGGAGCTGCTGTTGCCACTGCGATAGCTACCCGTCGTAGAGTGGACCGGTAATCCCTCTCAAGGGCCATCACCGTGTCTAGCCAAACCTCCTCGAGGTCATCCATAAATCCTCGAGTAGGCATCCCTTGGGTCAAACGGTCCACTCGACCCCGGAAGACCTCTAGAGCGGCCACCTGCACCGTAAGTACTGCGATACGCGCCTCAAATGCATCTGCACGAGCTCGCTCAGCCACTACCTCAGCTGCAGCGGAGCTGATGCCCTCATCAAAAGGGCCAGCACCATCCCCGCTAGGTCCACCGACACCACCCGGTCCACCTGCAGCACCTCCTCCCCGACCACCCTACAGTCGTGGCAGAGGATCATGACCCATCAGTCGAGCCACTGGGCGTCCCACCTCGCCAACATCTGCAAGAGTAACCAAAATAATGTTAGTGTCAATAAAAAAACACACACGTACGTAAAAACTCAAACAAATGCAAAAAAATAGCACATAACTGCGGGACCCCAAACATAACTGAAAGGGAGACCAATATCTAAATCACCCTGAAAGTCCATCCCCGCATACGGGTATGGCAAGAAAATCTGTGGATTGGCCTCGAACCAGGCCGCCATCTTGTCATTCCAATAGCAACCCACCATGCCGCTGCCACCACGTGGCATCACCAGAGCCATGCGTGGCTCCCTCAGTCCCCTAATAGGCATTGCCACAACGGGCCTCAGCGGCACCACCCTCTCGTACATAATGCTGCATAAGATGCTAGCATATGCAAATGATTTGGATCCACGTTTTACCCTGTTCAGTTGTGACACCATACCATCAAAATAGAAGCATTCAAAATCGAAAAAATGCTCGTTCCTCAAACAACATAAAACTCCCTCCTATGGGCCTGATGCCTGATGTGGAGCAAATGACCCTTCCAATCGCACAATAATGGCCAGAGCACACCGCTCGGCCACATATTTCACTGATGAAATATTGATGGACCCCTCAGTAAGAGGCGAACCACCGCAATGCCTCCTTCGGAACCTGTCCATGTTCACTCTCCCAGCAAGGAGTGGATGCCTCAGTGCCTCACCCTGAGGCAGTAACCCGGTCACAAAGTATATATCCATCTCTGGACAGATAATCAAGTTCGTCCCCCTCAGCACGAACATATTGCACCTCCTGCGCCAATGCTATATAATATAACGTAACAATCAGTCCTGTGACCGAAGGAACTCATTCTCAACAAATTTCAGAAGGCCCCATGTGGCCAACTGATGGCGTACCCCAGCATCAGCAGCTAGAGCAGTCCGGATCTCAGGCCAGTCTCGCTCTCTCCACACCAACCTTCCAAGCAACAGGCACCCATCAGTACAGAGAAAAACATCAAAAGGGACAAAAACCCAAGTTTTTACAAGAACCCTGCCCTTTGTGCGCCTGTTTCGTTCACAAGCATGCTCTTGCGCGCAAAAAGGAGGGAATAGCGCGCCCTCACGTGCATGTCCCTCGAAAATAAGCACAAGAGGGGTGCCTCTTTTCCTAGATCACCCTTGCAATCTAGGACAAAAAGTCCCTTTAAGGCCATACAAACCCAATTTGTAAGGCCCCCGACATCATCAAACTGAAAAAATTGAAATTCAAGACGTCATGGAAGTTACCTCGGCATAATATTGCTAATCCTCAGTACACAGGCTGATCGCAACGGCAAGAAAGGCTTTGCAATCATCTCTACTCTCCAAAAACTCAACAAGTACAAATGAAAAGGATTAAGGCCATAATCCCATATTTATCGCCCTTTTCCAGAACTTCGAAGGTCCATAACAGGAGATCAGAAGGTCCATTCTGCAAACCGTAAGTTGCACCATCATCACTATGCCATGAAGAATGAAAGCGATGCCCCACATTCACTTTCTGGAGAAATATTTTTTTTCAGCGCCGGCAAGTATGCACCCTCCCATCTTCATTTCCAAAATTTATGTTTTTCAATAATATTGGATGAAAAGAAGATGCTTTCACTTGAGGTAGTTTTTTTTTAAGGAAGAACCCAAAAATCGTCCACAGCACCATTCACTGAAAGTTTCGGAGCAGGTATCATTCTACCCTCAGCATGATAGAGTCCTAGATAAATTTGCATATCCTGACATCGTTTCTCCATCAGAAATAAATAATAGGGTCCTCATACTTGACCATGTTTATCATCACCTCACCCTACATATGATAAACACCCGCGATGGTCGGTAGAGCCTCCCCTCCATGGCGATCGTCATCCAAAGTAGACCATACATCACCCCACAAGTGACGCCATGGCAATACCATTTTAGACCGGGAAGCACCTCATGCCCATCCATATATCATGCATAAGGTCAATTTCACTGTTCAAACTCAACCCCCTTCTCGGACGATCAGGTTGTACAAGCGTATTTGAAGCACCGCAAACACCATCCTCACACCGTCAATGAGTGACACTCTTTCATGTTTTGGGGTACTCGTCTCTGTGTTTTGTACAAACCAAACCCCATTATTTTATTCTTTTGGTAAGTGTACAAAGACTGCAAACGATGCCCTTCACCACTTCGCCCTCATATTTCACATTTTCTCCCATGGCAGCAGTCCCCCATATCCCTTGGTCAAAGTATTTCACCCCCCATGCATGCACCATTATGACAATAATAACTGGTTCACACCCGCCCTGGAAGTCCTACCAACTCCAGGGATTTTTCCTTCAAAAATAACTATGACTGCTGCCAAGTTGCTCAAGTATACTTTGACCTTGGACCACTGAATCCCCATCATCCATTTTCAGTCACCTATCACCGACATCCCTATGTTAAACTCATCACATCTCGATCCCCGACCCCTTAGATCGGCGACCCATGGTTCGGTTAAGGCTTCCTTTTTGTCGACCTCAACACCTCTTTTCCAAAAAGGAAGCGATACCTTGGATGACCCCTCCTCATGCAAAGGGGTATCCTCAGGTGGCACTGTGGGAGACATAATTTTCCACAGATGTCATCAATCCTCCTGAAATTCGACCACAGAAAAAGCTTTCATGTCATGATGGTATTGTACCTTACAACCATTGCACTTTGATTAGAGCCGTCGAAGACCCGTGCCTCCATAAGCGTCTCTAACAACAATACTTACACGGGAAGGTCCCAGCCAATACATATGCATACATGGCATAGTGATATGCCATACCAGCATTATGCATATGGGTACCACATTCCACCTATCATCAAAGAAAAAATTCCCCTGAGGGCACTAGCAGTCGTCATCAACAAACACCAGCATCACTACCACAGTAATGGCACAGACAGCACATGTATCTATCATTTTTTTTTAACTAATGAAAGATTAATGTTGTGTTGGAGGGATGTGCCCACCTCGTTGAAATTTTGTAAATATGTTTTATATTTTTCCGCTTCCAGGGGGTCCTTAGGTCATGGTTATCTTAGAAACAAGCAAGAAAGTCAATACAAATACACGCATACCTCTCTCTCTCTCACCGCGTGCGATATAGAAAGAACTATAATGTATTTCTACCTATACAAGCCTTCCTAGACCTCACACATTAGGGGGAAACTTTTAACATTGGAAAATCGTACAGCGAAGACGACATCAATTAATTTCGGAGTCTAAGGATTTGCAGATTGTGAATACATTATGGAATCAAGAAGTATTTAAAATCTCTAAGGTTTTGAGAAAATTAGATTTGAACTAGTCATAAATGCTCGAATGCGCACTTTTTCCTTCGCGAAGAGTGCCTTCTGCGCACCTTTTTGCCCGATAAGCGCGCATTCCTGAAAATGGAAAAAGGTCGCTTTTCGGGACCACAACAAGCAAAGGAAAGTTACTCCTTATGTGAAATTTGCCTAAGGACAACCACTAGCGCCTCCTTAGACATTATGTGAGCACACAAAAGAATATTTGAGCACACAATGGAATCACACCTCTCCCTTGGGTCACCATCCATCATGTACCAAGGGAGGGAAGGAGGATTTGAAGCTCACCTATATAAACCCACTAAGACATGAAGAAATGGTGATCATAATGTTATGCTGGCCAAAGTTTCCCAAGCAACACCAGCATTGTGTGTGACCTGGAGCTGGAGCTAAAGAGGACTCAATAGCTGGCCACCCAACATCTTAGTCCACTACAGCAGAGAGAGAGAGAGTGAGACTGCATCAGAGGCAGAGCTTGGAAGGCAACATCCTTGCATCGGAAACTAGATCCATTGCCTAGGGGCCCTTTGGCAAGTGGGTAAAATTTCTTCTCCATTTCGAACGTTTAATAAGAAGAGGCCATCGAGCCATCGTTTGGAACTCTCTATATAGCTTCTGTATATTTGTGTTTTTAGTTTTAGTTTAACCAAAGCATACTTCAGCATACTATTTCCATTAAGTTTTATGCTTTTGAGATCCCCCACTTTCTTCCTATTACTAATAGTTTAGAGAGTAGACCACACTCTCTAAGCTTGTGCGATTTCGTACACCCGTGCGACTAATCCACAACAACAAATATAATTAAGAAGCTTCTGGAACAGAATAAAAAAGCATGGCATGGAAAACTAGTACATGTGCTATGGGCTGATAGACTAACCACCAAGAAATCAATTGGTATGTCTCCCTATCAACTAGTGTATGGCATGGATGCCATTTTCCCAACATCTTTGGGAGTCCCAGTGATGAAACTGCTACAAGAAGTGTAATAAAAAAAAAATGAAATGCAAATCAGGCTGAACCAAAATATACATTTACAACAAACAAGAGAGGAGGTTTACAAAAGGACACAAGTAGTACAGGAAAATATGAAGAAAATATTTGACAGAAGGACCAAGGACAATGATTTCCAAATTGGAGATAAAGTGCTAAAATGGGACTCAAGGAGAGAAGATGAAGGTAAACATGGTAAGTTTGAAAACTTTTGGAAAGGGCCATTCATTATCAGTTTAGCTAGAGGTAACAATGTTTTATTTTTACAAGAGTTGGATGGAGCTAAAGCATTTGGAGGTCCTATCAATGGCAGGACGCTAAAGCACTACTTTTGTCAAGAGTTCTAGTTTTTTGGCCTTCACTCATTGTACATACCATTGTTTGATGAATGGTCATAAAGAGAAAAGCACAAAAATAGAAAAATGGAAAAAGAGGGAAGATTTGAAAAAGGTGCATCCCCATACCCAAAAAATAGTGATACTGAAAGTGTGCAAGCCTAAATGCCACTACTTTTTCAAAAAGAAGGTCTTGTTCAATCATCTAGCCTAATCATGGCTAAACATGTTTTCAATTTGTTGTTGATATGTTAGTGAAAGAGCGCTGGTCAAATCATTTAAGCTTGACTTGTCAAAAGAAAATAGATTAGGAATGAAAGATATTGGTTCCACATGCTTAAATCTGAACCAATGAGAAGGATAGGGATGATTAACTAATGATGAAACACAACCCTCATACCTTCTAGTTTTGTCTTTTATGAAAATAATGTTGGTGTGCAGCTTGTCTTGATGCCACGACTCATGATGTATCAGATTGTCTAATCCTGGTTCAAATCATGTTTTCTATTTCATGTCAATAGCTTAGACAATGAAGTCTATCATACAATTCAATCTTGATAGACAGTTATTCTAGGCAGAGAATAAGAAGAGTTCATTAGCATAATCCAAACTCTTGGAAGAAATAATATAAAAAGTAGATATTTGTTTTTATTTTTGAAAGAAAGGAATGTCAGGGGTTTGCCAGTTCAAGAGCACCCAAGGAAGAAAAATTGTTAGGACAGTAGGTGGGGTAGGTAAAGGTGAAGTTGAGCTAATCATGTTTTCAGATTATTGAGATCACAACTTCAAAGAAGCAGCGGAAAAATGAAAGAAGAAAATTCTGCCAAATGCATAAGGCACTGGTCTTCATAAACCAAGAGATCTGAAATTCAAGGACTCGTTGAACCCTTAGTTAAACTGAGAGGGGGGGCTGAATCAGTTTAACACATTCATGGACTTTTAAAACTTTTCATTAAAACTTATTTACACCTTCATTTCATGTCCAACTTAATATGTGAGTAATCTTAGAATGTGAGCAGCAAGTATTAATATAATATAACAGTAGACTTAATATGAGAGTAGCAGGTATTAAGCAGATGATATAGATCAGATCAACACATAAACATCATGCACAGAGACACCAGATATAAGTGGAAACCCATAAAGGGAGAAAACCACATCTTATTATTGTTGTGATGCAAAGGCAAGCTCCAACTCCTTCTCACCACTATTTTTCTACAGGCACCAACCTACAGGAGGCTCTAACCTCAATTATGCAAGCTACAACTTGCAAGGAAGCACCAACTCCCTTCAATTTTCTGCAGGCACCAACCTACAGGAGGCTCCAACCTCAGTCAGCTACAACTAACAGCTATCAAACTACAACTTGATAGGGAAGCTCCAACTTCCTCAATTTATCAAACTGAATGTTTGCTGATTTACCTCAGATATCAGCTCTATTCTGTAGCTTCTCTTTCTATTTTTCTTTTCTTAATCTTCTCTGCCTGTCTCTTCTATACTCTGCCTTCTCTATATTTACTCTCTCTACTTCTCTTATGCATATCCAATTGATATTATTTAAGAGTTCCTCACATGACTGTTTGTATTTCACAAGGAATTTTGAGTGAACAGTCATGACTCTTTGGCTTCTGTCTTCTCATTCCTTTATGCAACTCAATTTAGAATTATAATGATATGTACAAATTTCCATGCTATAGTGGGATTTTTCTTTTCCTTAGGATACTTGCCAATGCATCACAAACAATAAAAAATTTAATCACAACATTTACATTCAGATTTTCAGTTACACACTTCAATTTCACTCAGCTTCTTTTCTGGATTTTGGCTTGACTGGATTTGTCTTTTCTGCTGCTGTTTCTCTCTCTTTCGTTCTTGTAGGCTCTCTTCTTCATTGCAATTTGTATAACTGTTGTACATATAACTGTCTTTTAATATCACTGCTGGGCAATTTCAATACTTTTAATTTCTGCAGTGGCAACCTTTACATGTTGAATCTTTGTCAATACACTTGTAAGGATTCAAGTCAACCTTCGACCTTTATAATAAATTTCAACCTCTGTGTGAAATACATTCAAAGTTCTTTGCCCAACCAACCCATAATTTGAATAGTTCAATATCCTGGTTCGTTCTTTTAATTCAATAAGGGAGCCTTCTTGATCCTTTCTTCAGGTTCAATTATCGAATTCATAGAATTAGATTAAGGAATGTGTTGATGGGCTTAGTACCAACTGATATAATAGACAACCCTTATGTGACCAAATACCTTTGATATTTAAATAAACCCGATAGTTATTATTTCATTTCGGGGGCTTCCTTCACACCTCATAACTAAATGTTCGAACCTTATAACTATGACCCCAAAGATTAATAAATCCGCAAATCTTAACAATAATCAACACATTCATATGCATGGGCCCCACCATACAATCGACAGAATCAATCAAATACACATGCCTGTACCTTAAGTTAACCTTCGCGCATCTTCCCAATATGATCACCGTCAGATCGCTTCCCTCCAGATCAACGGCTTGTGTCAATATCGCACCGAGTCTTTGGTCGATGGTTAATGCGCGATGGCGCATAGTGGAAGCAGTTTTTCAACCTTGCCCCATGCCACGTGCCGAGATTTCTATGGAATCGCTCGCGAATGGGGAAAACCGCTTGCTCCACAAAAGCGGTGCGATGTAAACCGGAAATCGCCGTCACTGTTCACTCCAAACCACGCTCACTGTTCCTCTCGGTCACGGTTCTGCTTCTCCACTCCAGGTTCCACTCAGCTTCCTCTACAAGGTTCCACTTGTTCTATTGGAAGAGGTTCTCCTCTTCGTGTGGTCACGGTGTTTCTTCACATTACAGCCTCGTTACTCGGCGTTCCTTTCATCCATCTACTCCGACGCATAGCTCCACCATACATAACCTTTGTGGCTAGGTTTTACAGTGCTCACAAGCATTGGATAATTAACCACAGTTCCACAATAACTTCAATCGATCCAGACGAACATGATCAATCACCGGGTTCTTAATTGCTATAGAATTCGATACTCTCATCAAGAACACACGGGATTATTCATATCGATAACCCAACAATCCTCCACACAGAAATTCATTCAGAGCATTTCCCATACAATTATTACTGTGCCATCACCTGATTTCACAGTTTCCTTTGCGGGTTCACTGTGTTATGACTGTAATTTCCTTAGTATATATATAACCTCACACACTATACTCCACAGTAAATCCATGTATAGAGTTAATCATAATTTCACATAGGAGCCATTTATACTTCGAATTACAGAGTCTCACCATACCCATGCAATGCTGAACACTTAAAGATACCCACTCTGCACCTTGAATAGTTTTCTGCTTCTTTGCTATCCTCTACTCCTTGACTGATGCTTCTCCTTACTTCTCTTTTTGCTATCTCCTTTGCCTTTCTTTTGCTATCTCTCTTTGTCTTTGTTTCCTCTGATGTCTCTATTGCCTTTCTGCCCCTTGAATGATGTTTCAGGTGCTCCTCCTTTGTCATCTCCTTTGCCATCAATGACAACAATTCCAACATGGACACCTCCACAGAAAAGGATCTGCCCTCCCAGTGGAGAAATTGTTAGTCATCAATAATTTTGCCTTTGTAGATGACTAAATGCTTATATGAATCTTGTGAGTTCTAGAAATCTCTCTGCCTTCATTATCCTTAGGATAACTTTTTCACTATTCTACTACTCTATCAAGGCATGGCCAATCTATCACTCCCAGAATACCAAATCATGGACTTATGTCCCTTATTTTCACTATGTTTTCCACCTCTGACTTTACCACCCTATTTCTATTTGCCTAACCCTTCTATTTACACCTTGGAATTGCCAAGTAGCCTAACTTTTTCCACTATTCACCAAATGCCTCAAGTAGTGGTGGTTTTAAGCTACCTTTTCTAAACTCTTTAGATAAATTAAAGTCATCAGTTTTCAGGTCCACAATGCATAAGGGTTGGTCAAAACTCTATTTTACACCTAAAATGCCTAACTCCTGTTTTAAGCCAAAAGACCAAGTTAAAAAGGTCTCTCAATAGGTCATATAGGGTCTCATAGGTTTTTTCATTGTTTTGGTTTTCTAACTCACTATTTTACATGTGCCCAAAAATGAAATCAAGTGAAAAGGAAGGTGAGCTCATGATTGTCCAAAGGGTATCAAAAGCCTTCAAGAAAGGACCTCCTAAATCAAAGCATAAAGTATGCAAAAATACATTTTCCTATCTTAAAACATTTGTGCAGGAATGGTTTATGATGGTTATCAACAAAAGAAAGGCAAGGTGAGAAGCCAAAATCATCACAAAGTAAATTCACAACAAAAGAGAGGTAGTAGGCTTATGAACGAAGACAATTAGGTTTTTATGATTGATTGGCTTTAAGGTATTGCCCAAAAAAGAGTGCATGAAAAGGATCATGAAGACATAGGTACATCAGCACTACTGAGCATAAAATTAAAGATTTGTTGAAATAAGGAATGAAGATAAAAGATCTCCATGATGACACAAAGCAGAGGTTTGAAAAATGATATCAGAAGGTGACCTACATGGTCTATTTAGGCACACTGTTTCACTGCACCATAAAGAGATATTGAAAATAATATCAATGAAAGGATGAAAATTCCAAAGACAAAAAATTAGTCAAGGTGGGTTTTTTATTTTAATTTTTTCAAGGGTATAAAAAGACAAAGTATCTCACTCAACTCATTTTTCATATACCAAGAGGAGACAAAGCCTTCGAGCAAAAAATTAGGGTTTTCCTGGCAAATTTTCAGGCAGAAGACATGGTGTTGTGCTCCTGGATCACGGTGCTACGCGCCTGTGTGTAACCCTTGTGCATTTTTCCACAGGGCACTGTGCTCCTGTAGACGTGCACTACGCACTAACCCATTCAATGCAGGAGCCGCCCGATAGCCCGAGTGCTACGTGTAGGGGCGTGCAGGAACTACCCGACATCCTGACGCTATGCGCTGGGTCATTCATCCCTCACCCGACGCTGTGTAGGAGAAAGGCCCGACTGGGCCAAGACTGCGTGAAGGCTCTGTCGTGCTGTGCGCCTGCCCGTTCAAGTGTTTCACGAATCGTCCTGTGCTACGCTCCTACGCTATGTTCAGGACTGACCCGACCGCCTGTGCAGGGTCGACCCAACTCACCCACGCTACTCTCCTATGCTACGCATTCAGCTAGGAGATTTTAAAGTTGATTCCAAGCCTCCAAATTGCTCAATCTCTCTCCAATTTCTTGCTTGGAACTCCTGAAGGTTTTCTAAGAGGTATTTAGATTTTATACCCCCTCTCAAGCTATTTTTTAGGGGGTGAATTTGGAAAGAAATCTAGAAACCCTAGAGGAAGAAAATGTTTGGTCTCCATGCTAAGAAGTAGCTCTTCTGCCAAAAAACATCTCCATTTGCACAACTAACCTCCACACTACCAAGCCTTGACACCATTGTCTCCTCACCATCCCACTCACCCTCTTCATATCATTACATAAGAAGTTTCAAGTTTTTTATTTTAAGGTAAGGGTAAAGGACAAAATTCCTAGAGAAATCAGTGTTGACAAGGGCAAGGGAGGCCAAAGGCCTAAAAAATAGTAGAGAAGGGTGGGAGAGCAAACAGATTTAAGCCTTCAAGCACCAATGATTTGAAAACCTCCCCTACCATAGTTGCATTTTTCCAGAGGTAGGGTGCTATGACTTCTATGTAAAAGTACAAAGAGTCAAAAGTCACCCTGAGTTGACCAGAATTTTCACCCTAAACCTCCATAACCACAAAGTACACCTAGCTAGAGTGAAGTTTGAGTTGTCCACCAATGCAATTGCCATGGCCACTGGGATACCTTGCATGGGAGAAAAATGGTTCAAATAGGTGAGTTTGGACTTAAGCCATTACCAGCATTTTTTGAAACCAAGATACCAAGCTTATTGCAAGACCATTTTTCCCTTCTCCCATCTGTTGGAAAGGTATTCCCCTTTAGTGAAAACCATCATGAAATATTTTACCTATGAGGGTAGGTTTTCTAGGCTCTATTCCTACCATATAAGACTGCTTATGCATTTCACTAGGGCAAAGCTACTGTATTTGCCTTATTACCATTATAGAAGTATTGATAAGATGTCATACATTGTGCAAAAGAGGCCTCCTTCACAATAAATGCAAAGTCCTTTCCACCATTCTCTCATCAAAATTATTGTGTTGCATCAATTAGAGCAATAGGGTATCCCATGGGAAGTTTTCGTCGCCCATGATGTTTTTACAAATCCACAACCTCTACCCCTGCAAATTTTACCCTCTTCATCTCATCCGCCTTCCTCCACTCCTACATCACCCCCCACTGACCATGATTCATCCTCTCCAAATGAATCCTCTCTCTAAACAAGCCTCCCTCTTTCACCTTCTCCTAAAGCCTCAAAACAAGAAGAAAGTGTTGAAGAACATGAATAAAATAGTGACAAAGAGGAACATGACAGTCAAGAGACAAAAGAAAGTGGGGAAGAAGAAACAGATGATGAAGCAGAGACAAAATATAGTGGGGAAGAAGAAACAAGTGATGAGGCAGAAAATGACAGTCAAGAAGAAATAGACCATGATAGTCATGATGAAGAAGATGAACTAGAATAAAATGAAGAAGATCATGACAGTGATCAAGATGTAAGCAATGATGAAGAGGAAAACTCTGAAAACAAAGACAGTGAGCTAGATAAAGACGAAAAAAAAATGACAACCAAGGAACAGAGGCATATTTTGATGGGAAAAATAGTGAAGGTGAAGAAGAAAATAGTGAGCCAAATGAGGATGAAGAAGACAATGAGAAAAGCAGTGATAATGAAGAAACAAATTATGAATGCAAAGACAGTAAACATAGCAACAATGAAGAAAAAAATGAAGATACAGAGACAGAGGCATAGTTTGAAAGTGAAGACAATGGGCAAAACAGTGTGGAAGAGGAAACCAATGATAAGGAGGATAATGATGAAAATCAAGAGATAAGTGAAGAGGAGGATAATGAAGACACCATGATGACTGATAGCCTTAAAAATAATAACAGCAGTGACACTATGAACCCAAAAAGCAGTCAAGAGATGAATGATAGTGGTAAAAGTCAGGACAGTGATACTAGCATGGATGAAAATGAAAATACCTCCCAAGAAGACAGTCAAGAACAAGATGAAGAGGATCCAAATGCAGATATCATTGATAAGAAGAAAAGCATTCTTAAGGTCACCAATGATGAAATGAAACATGTTAAACCTTGTCCTCTCACTTATCAAAGAGGATCAAGGAAAATGTTTGCTACCTCCAAAAGGCAAAGGGCCTTGCCATCTACATCAATTCAAAGGCTTGATAAAGGAAAAGAGAAAATGAAAAAGGATAAGAAAAATAAGGGAGGCAAGAAAACTACTCAGAAGCGTCAATTCATTGATCTAGATAGTGATAGCAAAGATGAAGAGATGGCCACTAGACTACTACTCCAAAGCAAGGATGCCCAAATCAGGGAGTGGGACAGGGATTTTGAGATAGCACAATGTATCATTAAGTACTACAATAATGAACACAAGCACTTCAAGAAGATAAAGAGAGGCCTTGCTCTCCAGAAAAAAATGACCAAACATTATGCCATGAAAAACAAGCTTGTTAGTGCAAAACTGAAGGAAGGCCTCATGCGAATTCAAGCACTAAAAGAAGAAAAAGGCCAATTTAGGCTTGGAATCTTGGCACAAGCATCTCTATAGGTCTCCCAAAACCCATGAGGCACACTTCCACCAAATTTGGGAGAATTTTGACAAGTTTTTGTTTTTTACAAATTTTGAGGCCAAGGGGGTAGCACACTTGGTGCTATGCTCTTGTTTCAATTCATATTTAGGAGGAAAGGCTTGCATTTTTGGGTTTCTCATCACTCATATAGCATGCTCACAAATTTTCAGATAATTTGGAGTTGTTTTGGTCCTCCAAAAGGGTGAAAAACACTCTTTTTTCACCATTCTACCTGCTTTTCAGGACATGTGTTGCGCCTTTACCAGCCTTAGAATTTTTGGTTTTTAAATAGGTTTTTGAGGTCAGATCAGAGAACTAAGGGTATATCTATAAATTATACTTCAAGGTATTTCGAACGAGCCATCACGGAGCCTTTTTCGACATCAGAAAGGCCTTCAAAACACTAATGAAAGAAGACCCATTTTTCTTGCTCCTGTGCTACGCCCTTGGCATGGAAATTCCTCCTAAAAACAGTGGTTCACCCCTGGTAGAGGGAAAGTAAAAAATGTATGCTTAGAAATTTTTAGGAGGCTTGCCTGACCTCAAACATCAATTTCTTTGCTAAAAATGCCCGAAAAGATATTTTGTGTTAGATATTTTGTGCCTTGGGCCTTGCAAGGTCTCAAGGACAACAGTGACATTTCTAATTAGCCAATAAGCTTCTAGATAATTTATTAGGTTTTTCTCCTCATTTCTTGCTATATAGAGCATGAGGATTCATTGTAAATGTTGGCTTTTGATGAGTTTTGAGAGCAATACATGGTTCTTTGAGGTTAAAGAGAATTTTGGTGTTGTGGAGCTTGTGGATGATTTGCCTTGTTTGATGATGATGAAGGCTTGATTGCAGGATCCCTGAGTTTGGTTAATGGTGATGTTTCTATTATTTTCTCATGTTTTCTTTTTTATCATATGTCCATCTTTCTATGTTTCAATAGCTCAGAAAAGTATAGGTTGAGAAATGTTGTTTGAGGCACCTCGGTCCTCCTGTTTGCTATTGTCTTTATGTTTTCCTCTGTTGGGTTAGTTTAAGGAATTCTTAATTTCTCCTTAGGCCCACCTAATATTGTTTGTTTCATTAATGGATTAATATGGTAGTTTCCAAATATGATTTATGGTAAGCCCTACTTATTTTATGCTATCTAAACTCTGTCTTGAAACCTCTCTTTGATGTATTGATTGTTAGGTTAAGCCAAAGAGGTCTTGTTTCGATCTTGCCCTTTGTCCATGCCTATCAGTTTGCCTCAAATTTATTTATAGTTTGATAGATGGTGTTTAGGAGTTCCCTCTTCATTTATTAAAGCTATTTGTATTCTTATATGTTTTCAAATCTTGAAAGTAGAATCATTGAAGTTAGATAAGTTTTCTTGCTTTCTTTGTTCCACTGGATTGTTCATCTTGAATGTTTATTTGTTAAAGTATTGTCATTGAGTAAATGGTGTGCCCTATCTCATGATTAGTATCTTTTCTTATCAGTATTTAAGACCTTCTTGTTCATAGGTATTTGACAAAGTATTCTTAACTACCCTTTTCCCTACCTTGTTTCCCAAACTTAATGTCCATCCCACCTCACCCATAAACTTTAAAGATCCATTGACTACACTAGATTTTCCCTGTGATGTACCTTGATTCATTAATGAGATATCGATAACTTTCATAGACTCCATAGCCCAATGGTTTGATGACCTCTCCTACTTGATCATCTTACCCAATGAAACAAACAAACAAACCCTACACTTAACAATTAGCCTAAAATCAACCACCTAAAGAAAACAAGTTCATATCCTTTGCATACAATAGAGAGAGCCCTCTCTGAGTCTGAGAAGGCTAGGTCCTTAGACTCCAAAGACTAGTCTGATGTTACCCTGTGCATTTGGTCTACCGATATTCTAAATCACGGGACACTAACACGATTAAATGTGTGCACCTCCCCAACCTAAGAGCGACAAGAGAAACGTTGAGTCTACACTCCCCCAAAGAGTCAAACACACCTAAGACAACAACATAGAAGTGGAAGCAAAAGACCACCTCTTCTACAACATATCCCTTCCAAGCATCCACATCTAGGATGTCGAGTAGCGTTGATTCCCATACAATATACTCTGTTGGTACAGTGATACCATGCACTATCTACATTGGCCAAAATCACGCACCAGAGGTATGCTCACTAAAAGAAAAATTTAGGTACCTCTGCAACAGGCACGATTTCCACCCATAGGAAATTGACCATCCTAGCAAGGAACCAAACCTTGCTCTCACGCAAAACCCCATCACATAGATTCCAACCCCACCGAATGTCGACGACATGATTCACCATATAAAATTTGTATCATCGCATACTGCAAATAGGATTGCAGTTTCCCACACATCCCATGATTTCCACCTTATTCTTGTTGCAAAAAATCAAGGTACCTTGTGCTTTTTCATTGATTTTGGCAAGATCCCAAATTTGCACGCCGCCATCGAACTACTTGATGATACCCAGCCTCTATAACAATGCCTAGTACAACTAGGGCGCATAAACGAAAGTCGATGATAATTGTTGCAACACAATGAGGCCCATAGGAAAAGGGTAAAATCATCATGCGATCACCACATCAACCCTCACTCATTCACCGAGGGAGAACTAGTCCTTCGCGATGATGTCAAAAAAAAAAGCCCTAGGGTAGTTCGAAACCTTGTGGAAAGAACCCTACATCATCAAACATTGCCTCCAATAGGGGGCATACATATTGATGGAACTAGACGGGACATGCCTCAGCAACCCCATCAATGTCCTTTACTTCAAGAAATTTTACCCCTAAAGAGCCAAAACGACCCTCTCCTAGAGTGAACGTACACAAACCCAACCATTGAATTTTTTTTTACCAAAATACTTATTAAACACACTCAAAGTGTCACCATGGATCACAGACCTGAACCTTATTTTGGATTTGCTAATGGAGCATCACGATGGTCTCAAATTTTAGCCGCAGCTGCCTGGGTCATCTACCACCCTGGCCGATTGTCATTATGCTCAAACAACTTGTGCATCGGTTCAGCAACAAAAAATCAGGCATAGTATGACATCGTCATCGGACTTATGTGCGACACCCTCCATTGGGGCATATGCCATATGCATGTCTTCCTCAATTCCAAATTAGTAGTGTCATAGTTAAACCAAACATTTGAGACAAGAGATACACATATATTTAGAAAATATTTGCGTGCAAAAATATTAAGCAGACAATTTGACTATGGTACATTCACACATGTACCAAGGAGTCAAAACCAAGTAGCTGATTGCATAACCAACAATATCCTAAACTAGAATGCATCTTGAATAAACCATCACACATAAAAAACTAAAAATATAGGTATCCATCAGCATAACATCATCCATAAATTGAAGCAGATGACGCAACATGTAGAGCCGCAAAAAATATCTGTCACACACAGATATATATATATATATATATATATCACAATGTATATGTCTGAGTACAAAAATAGTGTCGTTGACCCAACGACCAGCCAAAAGATACAAAAAGTCATCAAAAATAAGGGAAGCATCCTCATAATAGGCACTTTCCCATGTACAAGTATACTCTAGGGGGTGCCCCCTCGAGAGGGGCACCTGGACCCACAACCGCTCCTGGTACCACCACTGGAGTTGTCGTCACAACTGAGACTGCTACCCTATGTAAAATACTCTGATAAGCCCTCTCTTGGGCCATCACAGTCTCTAGCCACACCTCCTCAAGATCATCCATAAAACCTCGAGTAGGCATCCCCTAGGTCAAGCGGTCCACTCGACCCCGGGCATCCTCTAGAACTAACACCCGAGTAGTCAATTCCATAATACAAGCCTCCATCATATTCATACATGCCACCGCTGCATCTGCACGAGCTCAATCGGCCACAACCTCAACAGCGACTGAGCTGCTGCCCTCTCCTGAAGGGCCAGCAACACCACCAGGTCCTCCAGTAGCATCTCCTCCCTGCCCACCCCTAGGTCATTGTAGAGGTTCGTGGCCAGCGAACTGAACCACGAGGAAACCCACCTCACCAAAATCTGCAAGAGCAAACAAAACTATGTCAGTGTCACTATCAAAACACATAAGCACATACAAACTCAAATAAATTCAAAAAACATAGAAAATGTATGTGTTGGCCCCCAAGAATAACTAGGAAAGAGACCCATGTCTAGATCCCCCAAGAAGTCCATCCCCACATATGGGAATGGCAAGAACATATGTGGGTTAAACTCGAACCAGGCCTCTGTCATGGCGTTCCAGTAATGCCCCACCATGACCCCACCGCCTTGCGGCATCACCGGAGCCCACCTCCTCATACGAGGCTCCCGTGGCCCCCTAGGAGGCACCACAACCACTGGCCTCAGCAGAACTACCCTCTCATACATAATGCTGCACAAAATGCTAGCGTATGCAAAAAAAATTGATCCACTTTGGACCTTGTTGAGTTGCACCACCATCCTGTCATAGCAAAAATGGGAAAAATCATAGAAATGCCCAGACTATAATCGACGCAATACTCCAACCCGTGGGCCTGATTCCCTATGCAGAGTGGACAACCCGATAATTGTACAATCACTGCCAGAGCACATCTCTCTACCACATCTGTCACTGATGCAATGCTGATGCATCCCTCTGTCAGATGCGCCCCACCACAGTGACATCTCAGAAACCTCTCCAATTCCACTCTCCCGGAAGGGAGTGTATACCTCAGCACCTAAGCATGAGGCAGTAACCCGGTCACAAAATATACATCCATCTTAGGAAGGATGACCAGGTTCATCCCATGCAGCACGAACATCTTGTGCCTCCTGCACCAATTTCAGATCAAGTAGCATATAAATCGGTCTTGTGGCTGAAGAAGCTCGTTCTCCGCAAACTTCAGGAGCCCCCACTACACCAGTTGATGACACAGACTGGCATCAGCAGCCAAGGCAGTATGGAGCTCGGGCTAATCCCGCTCCCTCCACAACAACCTGTCATCCAAATAGGTACCCATCAGCAATAGAAAAAGCACAAAAAATAGGCAAAACCTAAAAAAAAAATTCCTTGACCTTTTGCGTGCCTGTATTTTCCATAGGCGCGCAGGGAAAAAACACTCAGAATCCATATAAACCTAGTCTGTACAGACCCCGGCACCATCAAACTCAAAAAAATAAAGTGCAGGACGTCATGGAGGTTACCTGGGCATGATCTCGCTAATCCCTGGTGCTCAAGCTGACCACAACGGCAAGAATTGCTACGCAAAAGCTTCTGACCTCTCAATAACTCAACAAGTACACATGAAGTGAATTAGGGCCATATTCACCTATATATCGCCCTTTCCAAAAACTTGGGAGGAACATAATGAGATATCATAAGGTACGTTCTCCGAACCGTAAGCTGCATCATGATCAACACTCCATAACGAACAGAGGCGATGCAACACAATCACACTCCCAAAAAATTAAATTTTCAGCGCCAGCAGGTATGCCCTCTCTCATCTTCATTTTTAAAGCTCATGACTTTCAATAATATTTGATAAAGAAGATGCTTTCACTTGAGGTAGTTGTTTTTGCAGGAAAATCTCACAAACCATCCACAACTCCATCTACTGATAGTTCCAAAGTAGGTATCATTCTACCCCCAACTTGATAGAGTCCCAATAAACTCTGCATATCCTGACATCATTTCTCCATCAAAAATCAACCACAAGGTCATCATATCCAACCATGTTTATCATCACCTCACCCTGCACATGATAAACATCCTCGTTGGTCGATAGAGCCTCCCCTCCATGGCGCTCGTCACCCACAATAGACCATATATTGCAGCAACAGTGACGCCATTGCCATACCACTTTAGTCCAAGAAGCACCTCATGCCCATCCATTTACCATGCATAAGGTCAAGTTTTACCATACATAATAAGACCCCCTTCCCAGACGACCAGGTTGTACATGCATATCAAAAGCGTACTACCACACCTCGCATTTGGCCCACCATACCTCCACCATCATAATCCGATCTACGATACTTTTTAATCCGCTTCATCAACCCCACACATGATACCAACCAATGGGACCCCCACCCTCAGCAAAACACCTTCCTCACAACATTAGTGAGTGAATACTTTCATGTTTTGGGGTACCCGTCTCTGTTTTTTGTACAAACCAAACCCCATTATTTTATTCTTTTGGTAAGTGTACAAAGATTGTGAATGGTGCAGTACGTTCCCCCACCCTCTCTTCCATCTCCCATGGCAACAGTCCCTGAACACCCTTGGTCAGAGTATTACACCCCAACACACAAGTCACCATGACATTCATAGCTAGTTTATACCCACCCTAGAATTCCTACTGACTCCAAGGGTTTCCACATCAGAAATGACTATGACTACCACCAAGCTGCTTAGTATACTCCGACCTTGGGCCACTGAATCCCCATCATCAGTTTTCAGTAACCCCTTGCCAAAATTCCTATGTTAAACCCATCACATCCATGTCCCCGACCCCTCACATCAACAACCCCTCATTTGGTTGAGGCTTCCTTTTTGTCGACTTCGACACCTATTTTCCAAAAAGGAAGCGGTACCTTGGATTACCCCTCTCCATAAAAGGGGCATGCTTAGGTGGCACTATGGGAGACATAATTGTCCATAGATGTCATCAATCCTCCTGACATTCAACTACAACAAAATATTTCATGTCAAGATGGTATTGTACCTTACAACCATTTCACTTTGATCAAATTCGTCGAAGACCCGTGCCTCCATAAGCGTCTCTTTCAGCAATGCTTCCACGCGATGGTCCCAACCAGTGCCTATGCGTACAACACGTAGCTATATGCCATACCAAATTTACGCATATGGGTACCATATTCCACCTATTGTCAAAGAATAAACACCCTAGAGGGTGTCAACAATCGTCGTCAACAACCACCAGACCACTACCATATCAGTGATATAGACATAACATATATCTGTCAAACATATTTGTTTAACTAGCCACAACATAATGAACATGGAACATGCCTGCCTCATATAAAATTTGTATACGTATTGTATTATATTTGCTTACAAGGGTCCCTTAGGACACAATCATTCTGGGAACCAGTGCAGGGTGTTTCCAATTCCAAGCTTCACACAGGTCTCTCTCTCTCTCTCTACGCATGATATACAGAAAAGAAACTATAATGTATTTTAGCTATACAATTCTTCCTAGACCTCACACATTAGGGGGAAACTGTTAACACTGGAAAATCGTACAAGAAGAATAGGACATTATTTAATGTCAAGTAGAAGGATTTACAGAGCTGGAAGACATTTCAGAATCTGGAAAGTATTTAAAAATATCTAAGGTCTGAGGAAAACTAAAATTTGAGAAATTCATAAATGCTTTTGCGCGCATTATCCTTCGTGAAGAGTGCCTTTGCGTGCCTTATGACCCGAAATTCATGCAATCCTGGGAGTGGTGAAATGTCACTTTCCGGGACCACATAAAGCATACTCAAGGAAAATGATTCCTCACTTGAATCCACCTAAGGACAACCACCAAAGCCTCATTAAACATCAAGTGAGCACATAATGGAATATTTGGAGCACACAAAAGAATCATACCCCTCTCTTGGGTCACCATCCACAAGGTACCAAGAGAGGGAAGGAGGATTTGAAATCTCCTATATAAGGCCACCATGAGATGAAGCATGGGTGAAAACATTGTTATGCTAGCCAAAATTGCCCAAGAAATACCAGCAGTGTGTGATCTGGAGCTGAAGATAGAGGGGACTCAATTGTTGGCCATCCAACAAGTTGAGTCCATCATAGTAGAGAGAGAGGGAGACTTTGCACTGAGGCAAGCTTGGGGTAAAAAAATCCTTGAATTGGGACTTAGAACCCATGTTCTAGGGGCCCTTTAGCAAGAGGGTAAATTTTCACTCTTATTTTCCTACCAGCACTCAATAAGAGGGACCTAAGAGCCATCGTTCATATTATTGTAGATGTTTGACTCTTTTCAGAGATCGTGTTAATTTTTTTTAGTTTTAGTTTATATATGCATGCTATTTCTCTATCTAGTATGCTTATGATTCTAGCTTGTTCCACTAACTTGCTTGACTCCATTTATTTTTCTTCCTGTTACCAATAACTTAAGTGGGTAGACGACACCCCTTAAGTTGGTGTGATTTCATACATACATGCACCAAACACACTTCAACAATCATTTCTTCCATGACCTCCTCATGAGTGTTGCAAGTACATTGTGAAGGCTTCCAAGACTCTGGAAATAGATGGAAGCATTGAGAAGAATGAAAAAAAAATTGGCAAGAGGGCTATCCTAGGATCAAGAATAAACTCATCTAGGGTGATTTGTGTTCAATAGGTTTAAATTGTATTGATGTCTATAACCATTCCAAATGACCAGAAGAGATTCTTGTTCAGAGGGAGCATGTAGGCCAACTAGTTTGAAGGATTCCATGACGGAGAAAATTGTGTCGAAGAGAAGTTAGTGGTGGCTTACAAGTGGATATACAATTTAAGTGTGCAGTAGATGGAAACGTAGGGAAGTACAAAGTGAGACTGTGTGTATTCTCCCAAAAATAGGGATAAGACTATGAAGAGACATTTACTCTAGTTATCTGGTACACTTTTGTTAGAAGTATTATTTATATTTCCTATGTTATGCATTGAAGGTTACAAGAGATGCATGCAAAGACCACTTTCCTTGAAGGAGTAATTGAGGAAGAATTGTACATAGATCGACCTCTGGGCTTCAAGGTACATGAGAGGGAATTGTTTGCAGACTAAATAAAGCTTTGTATGGACCTCAGGCATGGTATTATTGGATTGATATTGGATATGTGATGAGTCTTGGTTGATATTGTTATCATATGGATTATTTCTGATGGGAGCATAAGGACTCATGTGATATAGGGATAAATAATGATAGGAGGATTTTATTTTGTGATAGAGGGAAAAATCAAGACCTGCTTTACTATTAAAGGGAGTTGACCTTTGAGTTCGATATGAAGGATCTTGGTTAGATACATTACTTCTTAGGACTAGAAGTGTGGAAGAAGTCGTGTGAGATCATATTTGGTTAAATGAAGTATATTATTACAATCCTTCAGATATTTGAGATGATAAATTACAATTCCATGGCCACTCCCATGGTAACCAATTTGAAAACTTTAAGTGGTACAGGGAGCATCCGATATCACTACAACAATATCTATTTTGTTCTCAAAATAAGCAAACCATTAGGTTGTGAAGAAAGTAGTTGTGGTAATGGATCCAGTAAAGGAAGCTAGTCTGTTTATGGTTGAGCCAAGTCATGCAACGCAACATGTGTTGAAGTACCATAATTTTATAGTTGGATATGGTTTGAAATATGGATGAAATGATGAAATACAATTGTAGGGACTCTCAGATTCCAATTTTGAAAAATTCCTGGAGAGGACATCAAGATGTTGTTTCAATTTGGGTTCTGCTATGATATCTTGTATGAGCGGGAAGAAAACATATGTTTCACTCAGCAATGTAGAGGCAAATTATATTGGAGTTGTTTGGCGATTTATGAAGTAGTGTAGCTCCAAAATTTTCTTGTGGGATTGCTTGATTAGGAGACGACTGTGATGACAAGTTGTAGCACATGGTAAGAAGGGGAGAAGTAAGGCTCCTATGCATTTTTATAGATGATAATTTTTTTGAAAATATCACAAAGCCTTTGTCCTGGGATGAATTTTTTATGCTTTAGGGACAATCTTAGAGTGGTTGAGAATGTTTCCATTGGTTAAAGGGAGTGTTGATGGTGTAGCATCATGGGGCGCATATTTTCCGTAGGTCATGGGAATTGACAAGGCACCCGTTAATTTGGCTAGGGAGATTAGGCTATATAGCATCAAGGCTTGAAGTTCTCCCCTAGTCAGGGGTTGCGTGACCATATTTCCAATGGTTATTTGGGCAGTGGGCTGAGTGAGTTCCTTATGGCATCAGGAAATTATTTTACTATTCAATAGCATGTGACGACATGTGGGAGTGGTAAATGGACCGAGGGTTTCACCATTAGTTAGGTGGTTACTAACATGGCTCCAAGTGACAACTTGTTGAGTCAATGACCCGGGACTAGTCTTGTTGACCCTGTTTAGAAGGTTTTGACCATATTTACATGTGTTTTGGCTAGTGGGTGACTAGATCCATTTGCAAAGGGTATGTGACTAGTGGGTGACTATATCCCTTTGCATGATTTTGATACATGATGCTTTCCACATGTAGTGGATATATTATTTTCACATGTAATTGATAGATACATAAACATAGCTAGCTCATTCAATCATTTATTGGGACAAAGAAAATTTTCAACAAAATGCACATCTAAGGAAGTCAAGTTGAATACCTCCCTATCCAAGAGGGAGTGCTGAATTTTGGTAGCTACAAAAGGTATTACCCAACTATATTAACCCAAAAAATTAAAATTAAAATTTATTCAATTTGGCTCAAAAGAGGGAAATCAAAATTTCTAATTTAAACTAATTTTTTCCTCCAAAATTACAAGTCGACCCCAGAAATAATTCATACCTCTTGGGCATCTAAGAAAAATTATAAGTACTCATTCGACCTCTCCATTTGCGAAATCAATTCATAAATTCTAAGGTTATGATCACATGTGTGAAGGAGAGGAGAAGTCTTCTTAGGTTTGACTAATATTGACCAACTTTGATCAAATTCTTCTAAGGTAGTTTTTGACCAAGTTTTTTGGGTTGTTGACCAAACTATTCTAGGAAATTTTTATGGGAAATTGACTGCAAATTTGGAGTATTTTTTACCTCTGTTGACCATATTCTGGGAAAATTATTGACCACATTTTGACCAAATTTCAGGAGGCCGAATTTTCTTTTGTTTGACGAACTCTTGAACAAGTTCCATGAGGCTGAAAAGATGGTATGTTTGACTAGGTCCGACTTATTGAAATTTGTGTTCTATTTGACCTAGATGGACTGCAAAATTATATTGTACATTTTTGTTGAATTGAACAATTTCTCCTAAGAAAAGGTTGTTGGGTTTTTCCTTTGTTGGGGTTTTCCCATGGTAAAATTTTGTGCCACTTGTGTTTGGATGTCTCTTCATGTTCCTAATATCATTATTGTATTATAGTTGAAATTTTATATGTATAATTTCTTAATTATGAATGTGACATAAGATTAATTAATTAATATATCATTAGAAAGTAATTATCATATTAGAAGATATTTAAAATCAACATATCTATGCTACTGTACCACAATATGCATCCAAGGAGGGGGGCATACCTCCCTAAAATATACATTGGGTGAAATTTTCAATTATCCATTGAACTAAAATATTCATAAATGCAAAAAGGATGCTACAATAACCAAATTAATGTTTTATATTACTTGAAAGGAAAATAGAGCTTTTAATTACAATCTTGATGATCCCCTCTACTCGAATTAAGAAATGGTTCTTATACAAATTACATCACCCTTTAATAGCATAAAAGAGTCGAGGAAAACCATGAGTATATAATATCCTAGGGTTTTTCTTCATTTCATTCTAATGGATTGACTAAGATAGGAAAGAGTACACAATTTTTCTTTGGAATTTTTATTAATTTGTCAATATGTTAACGTAGACGTTGGGGTAGTTTCCATCAAGTGAGCTAGCCTTCCCTGCATTTTTTTCCATCCTTGTTATCCATTGTGCCTTTTGATCACTATTTCATTGTATCGATTACCATCGATATGGAATTCGGTGCTATCACACCTCACATAATGGAAAAACAAAATAACAATGTGAACAATATATTTGTGTTGTAGCAAAAATCAACCATTGATGTTACAACAATGTAAAATAGTGTGACAACAACATGGTTGGTATTATAGCATCAAGTATAGTGTTGCAGCATCAAATCTAGTGTTGTAGTAGTTGTTGCAACATTTATAACCTATTTTTCACCAATTCTCACAAGACCCTTCATCAGCAAGCATAAAGGCTCAAGTTTTCCTTGAATTACACTAGCTAAATTCACTAAAATGACATTAGTTGTAGGAAATCATACCTTTGGAAAAAAATGAGCTTGTAGAGATTAATGCATAGATCATCAACATCAAAAACTTGTTGTACCCACAAGAGGCGGTGTCTTGTGAAAAATCTGAAGTTGTAAAAGCCAAAATCAAGCATGTTGCAAAGTTGGAGCACGAGGTTGGAGCGTTGTGCAACATGATTGATTACCTTCAACTCTAGGTGACCAAGTCGGGCTCCCTTCCTGAATAAAAAAGAAATCCTTCTAAAGTCTAGAACTCAGGAATTGATTTAAATCGCCCTGTTGATCCTTATGCTTAGCCTTCAATTGCAATGATTAGTTTTTTTTGTGTTATCCTTTTGTCTAAATTTTGTCGGGTTTATCCTAGTAAGCTAAATAAGAGTATTGTATCTTTTTGTAGTGAACATATACAATTGGGCATGGCTTATATGTCTGTTAATGACAAAATTGAAACCCATGAATGTATTCAAATTGTAAATCAACTATGTATTTTTCTACATTCAGGCAATGTATTTTTCTACATTCGGGCATAGAATTTATATAACTAGCACTCTTTGTTGTTAAAAAAAACATGTATTAACTAAAAATATGGTTAGGATGATATTCAAAAGTAATAAAAAAGAAAAATATCGGTGTAATTCAAAATCCCATTATAAAATTCCTTCATACGTGACTCAATTAGTGTTGCTTTATCCCATTTAGTGAAATACTCGACTACAATTATAATATACTTACCACCTATTCGTTTTGCTATTACTAGGAATGGAGTAACAAAATTGATGGTCCAAATTATAAAGGGTATACTTGGGTTAGTTAGCTTCAAGGGAATCTCATCTTTCCATAATGATAGACCCATCCTTCGAAAGATATCACATTGTTTTTTTTTTATTCAAAAATATTTAAATAAATTTGGCCACCATAGTCCTTCTTGGAGGATATTTCTCACTATGGTCTTTGTTTGATAATTTCCACCTACAAGACCTCTATGTGCTTCGTCGATAAAAAAAAATCATTCATGTTCAAGTACATATCTTTTAATAATTTCGTCAGTTGCAAGATTATATTAATATCCATTCACAAATGTGAATGGTGCAACTTTAATTGTTAACACTTTTTTTTTTTCAAGTAGATCCTCAATGGCTTTGCCTTGATGGAAAAATTCAACTATCTCTACCAACTCAGCTAGAGCTGCTTTGCCTCTAAAAAAAAATGTGCATATTGAAGATCATTAACAATTCCTATTGGTTAATCCCATGTTTCAATCCAAATTAAGTGATAATGTATGATGTTTTTTTTTCTCGATCTGACTATGATGTCAAACTCAAATTCTTGAAATAATTAGCATCATCAGCAAATTATCCCTTGGTGCACTGGTTTTTTCACTAGGAATTTCAATGTGTGATTATCCATGAAGAATGTGGATGAGTTCACCAACAAATAATGTCAATTTTTTTTTGCAGAGAAAATATCATAGCAATTTCTTCTTGTTTTTTATTCAAGTAGCTCCATTCTAGGTTGTTTGACTTCTAATTGGCATAAGCATCCATATAGTCGATTGTTTCATTGTATGGTTGGCATTGTACACCGACATGAACATGAACATGAAATCTCTTTCATACACCGACATGAACATGAAATCTCTTTGCCCAATTGGGAAATTTTAATATTGACACACCGACCAATTTTATTTTTAGTAACTTGAAATATTCATTACACTATATTATGTAGGCATACTCGACATCCTTCTGTCGATTGGGAAAGTGATGTTTAAGTAGTGACAAATAAATTTTCTATAATAACCATTATGTTCCAAGAAAAAAATTATTCATTTTTGGTTTATAAGAGGCTTCAATCCCTTTATTTTTTTCCACAAAAAATTTGATTCCATTTTTGCATACAACATGGCCTAATAATATTCCAATGGATGTAGAAAATAAGAATACTTTATATTAAGAGACAAATGGATTTTTTTACATCATTAAATAATTAATCTTAGTGAATTGGTATGGTCCTTCAAAAGAGTGTAAACAATCCAATTGTCAAAATCAACTTCCATTATCTTGTATATGTATTCTTGAAAAGATTTGTGACTATAGTCCTTGAAAACATTGTTGGTGCATTTTTCAATCCAAATTGCATTACTTTTTATGCAAAGGAACAAAAATCTAAGACAAATGTCATTTTTTCCTAATCCTTGAATACGGTTGGAACTTGATTATAGCTTAAGAAACCATTTGTGAATCAAAAATATTCATTTCTTGCCACCTCCTTTATGATTTCATCAACAAACAAAGTCGAGAATGGAACTATTACATTGACTTGGTTAAAGATTCTAAAGTCGACCCAAATTCTCAATTTATTTGGGTCATGTTTTTTGGGTTGCATGACCATGGGGCTTTCTCATTCTGATTTTTTATGGAATATAGGAATCTTGTTGCTAGCATCCCCTCTATTTATTTTTTTCACCTGTGGTCTTATACCTATGACCTAATTTGTAAGGTCTTTTCTTACTTAGATTTTCTCCTGGGATAAGGTAAATTTTTATCTCACACATATATTCAACATGTCCCTTCAAACATTTACATTCTCTACCAAACAAATCCTAATATTATTTGAGTAAAATGATGAATTTTTTGGTCTACATGTCGGATCTATAATCGCTAAGTCCAACCATTTTTCATTGACCATCGCTAGAGATGTTGACTTCTTTAATTTTTAATTTTGCATCCATCCATTTGGGGAATTTTGCTTTCTCAAGTTCTCAATTTTCTTTCTTGAATTCTTGAGATATTGGTGGAAAATTAGGTTTCTCTACCTTTTCTTTCTCTTCCTTTGACACTTTTAGTAGTGTTTTTATTTTCTCCCATGTTTCAAGATGATTCTTCTTCCATCTAAAACGTTTCTCTAGAGATATGATATTCTTTAGGCATAGATGGGCTACTAATTGGTTAGCTTGATCATGGCATGATAGCATGTTACAATTTGAAGTCAAAGTAGTTTCTACCTTTATTTTCCCCTTTTTAAAAGTTTATGTTAGTGTCAATATGTCTAGTGATCAAACATGCTCTTTCATTTCATTTGCTAGTAGTCCTAGATCAGTCTTTTCAAACAAGTTTTCAAATAAATTTTGGTCACTGCATATGTTCTAGGTCAGAAATGTTGATGTCCTTATTCCATCCATGGCCATCATCATCTTAGAGGTAATTTCAATCATTTTCATTTAGAATCTTAGGTCAATCATTCCATCTCCATCTAGGTATGTATCTAGGTGTCCTTGTTTTTCCACTGAAAAGTCAAAAAATGTCACCAAATAGGGCAAACAAGGCTTCATTTTTATTAAATCAGACTTTTAAAGGCAGTAAGCATAGTTAGGGGGAATAAAGTAAGACACTTTGTCTTATTTCAAAATGTGTTTCATTGTCAATTTTTTTTTATTTCCAAAAATGGGTCAAAGGGATAAAATGGGGTAAATTATACATCATATGTCTTTATCCTAAGTTAGAAAAAATTGTGAAAATATGCGCCTTTAGCCCAAAGTATTGAGTTTAATTTTTTTAATCCAAAGTTCGGGATATGATGCATTTTGTCCAAAGTTCCTCTCATATGTAATAAAGGTTTGAAAATGAAAAAAAATTGTGTCACTTGTGGTTAAATATCAAGCTCCTCCCAGCCGCTATATCATTCCTCTGTCAGATCAACGGTCTATAAGCATTTTAGGCCCCCCCTCTCCATCCTACCTTTACCGACAGGGGGGCAAGGGGGTCCGAAAAGGCGGTTTCATTCCCACTGGACCCACCTTACATGTCGACACGACATCGTTTCACACCCTCTCAATACCACAAATCATCTTGACCCCCCTCCAAAATCTACCAAACCACCCTCCTTTCCCACTATACTTCCCTTGCGCTCCCCTCCGCTCTCATCCCGACAAGTAGCTTATCTAGAGGCTTTGTTACAAATATGGAAGCTTTGTTACACATCTATCAGTGTGTTTTTACGCATCTAGGAGAGCTTGTTACACATATGTAAGTGTGCTGTGTTTTTTCTATTTTTCTCCAAAATCTTTCATCCAAGCTTCAGGGTCATTACCATCATTTTTTAAAGCTTCCTCAATAGTAAGTAACCACCTCATATCCTCCTCAATTAAAATTATCAAGCACAGTGTTAGTTTTCTTGCTTACCTCCTTTTCCACTACATTTTCACTTATGTTTATCATTGGATGATTTTAGTGAAATAAACTCTAACCCTACCATATAATACCCTTATACACCATCCCCAGACCATAATATATCATTTCCTACCATTCACAACCTCCCTACACTTCATTCCCATCAAACCCATATTTCATACTATTTTTCTATTACAGAATTAGGAAATCCCTATGTTTTCCTAATTTAATCACCTCCATAGTCCTCACTTCACCAAATTTCACATACACTGTGAAGCTAACATATAGCCCTATATCTTGGGGAATTTATCTTGGCTTCATTACCCTTCATATCATCCTCCAAACCTACCCTAACCATGTCCTCTATTTTTCCAGATTCATTACACATACCCACTACATCCTAAACACCTAGGGTTTATCTTTCTTATTGATATTATGGAGAGTGAGAAGAAAATCCACAAAGGAGGGTGCCACATGAGATTTGAACTCTCCATATTGCAAGAAGTCAATGCCTCTTTTTCCAAAGGATTCTTTGAGAGGACTGGATGCTTGAAATTATGTGAGAAAATCATGGAAGAAGGCTATCATCTCCAATTGACAAGCTTATTTTCCACTAGTTTCAGTATGAGAAAGGCCATCATTGCAGGTGTAGAGTTCAACTTATTAGCAGATGTGATTTCTTCAGAAACAAGTATACCTACTCATGGACAAAAGTGGTTTAAAGGGATGGACATAGACCTTGAAGATTATAAATTGTTCCTAAAACCTCATGCTAGAGAGAACCCTAGTAAAATTCCCTTTCAGGCACCTCCTTAACATATATGCTCCTTTGATGAGGTTAATTATGAAGTATTTCACCTATGAAGGGAGATTATATAGTTTTTACAAGTACCATATCATATTATTGATGCATTTTACCTCTACTAAACCAATTGAATTTCCACATTACTTGTACATAAGTTTTTTTAGAATGACTAAGAAGGTTCAGAGCAGAAACACAGATCATCATCTAAGTATTTTACACCATGGTATAGTCAAACTCATTATTTTTCATCATCTCTCAGCTATCAACATGACTTGGGAAACCTTCATGGATAAAGTAGCAGCAGTGCCCACTACTAGTCCTCCTGATATGGATAACACACCATCACCATTAGTATCAAAACAACCAATAGAGGTTGGCTCTTTGAGGATGCAAACTCAGATTTCAAAGCCTCCTAGTGTTGTTGAGGTCACTCACACCTATGAGAAAGGGACGAGGCAGGTCTTTTCTCCCAAAACCATCAAAAGTGTATCTACACTTGATACTATAGCTAAGAAAAGAGATATAGAGGAGTAGCTACTCACGCATCAGATTGAATCACCATTGCACCAACATGATGAAAAAGTGCCCATTGATTTTGAAATGGTAGAAAAAGATGAGGATAAATCATTTGAAGAGATCATAAATAAAAAGGATGAGGAAATAGTAAAGCTGAGGGAGATTTTCTCCATTGCAAATTCTCAAATTACTTTCCTACTGCAAGAAAATTGGCAACTGAAGGTCAAGCAATTGATACAAAGTAAACCTAAGGCAGACCTAGAGAAAAATAAAGGTAAATGGAAGCAAATAATAGACGTTGATAAAATGAAGGACATGGAGACTCAAACACAACCAAGAAGGCCAAAGACAAGAGGCCTTAAGAGGGTGCTAGAGCTATAAAGACAGTTAACTCATCCACCTGAACAATTGACCTTTGATGAGATAATAGCTATGGAGATCAATCAAGACATAGAACTCTAGTTAAGAAGGGTGAATGAACGTTTGGAGAATATTTTGAAAATATCCAAAAGATACAACAACCTCCAGAGACACATGGCCAACCATTATTGTACTAGGAATAAAATTTCACCAATCGGGCTTAAACAAGTGAAAAATAAGATCAAAGAGGCTCAAATGAAGCTAAAGGAGAAGGATAGTTTATATTTTTTGGTTGAAGCTTCATTATTTGTTTAGCACATCATCCATAGGTTCCACGAAACAAATTTGGATAAGTTTCAAGAAATTTTGGTATTTTTAGTCATTTTTGCACTAAACTAGAAATTTAGCCTTCACTTATGTGTGTAGCACAAAGTTGTTACACTTTTTACTAGGGCACCTAAATGATGAATGGCTTACATGGTTGGATGAATTTTTATGAGTACATCACAGATCAAGAACTCTTGTTGCATGAAAAGCTCTAGTTTGTAAGAAAAAGCAAAAAAAAAAAAAAACCACCATATTTCTATGTTTCTTCCAACATTTTTGACAATCTGTTACACATCTAGAGTAACCTTGGGAGAATCAAATTTTGGAGGCATTCCCATTGGTAATTTTTCAAAATTAAATATGTTATGGAAACTAGACACACAAGGCTATTTGACCTACTTTTCAAATTTGGATTTGAAATCCTAAAAGTCCCTCAAAATCAGCTGAAAAAAAGTGTTACGCATCTGTAAAAAATTTGTTATGCATCTGTCAAAAAGTGTTACACATCTGGATAGGATTTCATTGAGACACTTGTCAAGCCCAGAAAAAGTCAAAATCTCGAGGTTTTTCTGTCCTTTGAGTTGTAATTGGATTAATTGAGTTGGTGTTTACCTCTTATCATCAGGAAGCATGTAAGTTAATGTGGGGACACACACTCTTAGTCTATATCTAAATTTGAGGGAATGGTTTCTAACCTCCCTAAATTATAGGAAGTGACTCATATTATTTATTTATGATGCATTTTGGATGGGATTTCGACCCTATAAGGTTTCATGATTCATATTTTCTATAATTAGACCCACTTTAGTCTTTTCCTGGGTTGGATAGTATTTTTTTGCAGTGGAGCTATTGTACAAGCCTTTTGGAATGAAATCGAAGATAGTGTTGCAGAGATTGTGTTGAGAATCATGTGGTATGCCTTGGAGCATTTGTTATTTCTATATATGTTTATCTTATCATTTTTAATGATATGTTTTCCTATTTCATACACATGCTTCTATGTGTTTATCTTGTCAGTTTATAAGCAGAAATCATGCCTTTTCATGCTTTGTCTTAAGATTTTCATTTTATGTTTATGTTCTTCTAAATGAATTAATTCACCTCAGTTCTCATTCAGATTTTATATCATTTCATCCTATAAACAATGAAAATATAAACATGCTTTCAAGATACCTACTTGGCCTCATCCATATTCTCTGCAAATTGATTTTGAATTCAGACCTCAAATCCTAGACCTAGTCTCCTTACTGTCATTCCTATCCAGCACAGAAACACAAAAAAAAAACCCTATTTACTAAGCTTACATTACTAGCCTAAGATCATTAAATATTAAGTCATTTAATTGACTGAAAAGTGGCATTGAGAGAGCCCTCTCTGGTCCTGGTAGTGCTAGCTACCTGACCTAAAGCCTGATCTCTGGTTACCTTCCTTCAATCCCACTCTCAGCCTTAGGAAGTTGGGGCAATTGATAACATTATTGGCATCATTGCCGGGGAGCGATTGCAAAACCTTACCTAGGAATATTTATCTAGTCCTTTGAAGGTTATACTTGTGAAAGACTAGTTCTAGCATTGGAAACAGGTCGAGTTCTTAAATTCGAGCCAATTCCAAATTCCTATCTAAGTTGGCTCATAAAAGACATACTAGGTCAAATCTAGACCCAAATTTCTCACCAATTGTAAATGACCCTGAGAGTCTTTTAAGAAAGCAGAAAACCAAGTGTTGTAAAGTTGGAAGAGATATTCCTCCACTTGCTAAATCAAATTCCTTGCCTGTGATATTTTCTCCAGAAGATTTGTCCTATAATTCAGAATTTGAAACATATTTTTTCAAGTCTAAGTCTGAAACCTTTATTTCAGAAACTATCTTTTATCCTATTTATTTTGATACCGTTGTACCATTTTCTGAGTCTTCTTATTCCAAGGTTGATAGTGAAGTCTGGTCTAATTTCTACAAACTTAAAGGCTTGGTGGATAAATTTCGAGAAACTTCAGAAAAAACTAATTTCCAATATCAATAACAAGATTTTGCTTCACCACCTGTCATTACACCTTCACATACAACTAAATCATCATCTCTTCCTTTCATTCCCTCATTACCTTTGTAATTTCTCACTCCATCAACACCTTTACAACCCCCTCCATAAATCATGGCTAGATTTGCTCCACTAATTTTACCCCAAAAAATCATTGCACTACCTTAGAATTATGGTCAAATATTTCCCCTTTTTGATGGAACATCATAGGTCACTTCTTATCAACACATTTTCAAAGTGGTTGATTTCATAGATCTTGAAGATATTTATAATGATGATGCCAAGATGTGCATCATTGCACAAATTTTCTCAGGAGAGGTTAAGAAATGGTTTCATTCTTTCATAGATAGTTTAGTAGCTACTTAAAAATAGATAATTGACTTGTTCATGAAAAAATGGGAGGATAATAAGAATCCATTAAAAAATTTAACTAAATATAATGCCTTGAAAAGGAATCCCAATGAGTCTGTGCAAGACTTTACAGCTAGATTCATTACAATCTATGATCAATTCCTGAGAATATCAAGCCTCCTCCAAGCCATGCTTTACTTCATTATCTGGATGGTTTCGACCCTGACATGGCTTATCAACTAAGGGAAAGAAACCCATAGACTCTTGAAGAAATGCAGAGAAATGCAGTGAGCATGGAAGCTAATTTGATCATCAAGAAGTCAAAAATCAAAACAGAGAAAAGGGTCACTATCAAAGAAGAAACAACTACTTCATTCGAGAGAAAAATAAACACCTTGATCAAAACCATGGATAATATGATGGATAAAATGTCCATCATTGGTAGATAAGCTAAACACTCCATTAGAAATCCTAATTTTAGGGGTCAAAATCAACAACCTTAGTACAAGATCAAGAAAAGGGAACAGATGGGTCGGGATCCACAAAGTTAGCAACAAATTCACACTCCATTTAAGCATAAATACATTGAAGGTCTTGATTAAGAATATGAAGAAGAAATTTCTAGCAAGAATCATTTATTTGAGGAAAATCAACAACCTATTTTCCTCACTGAAGAAGATCAGTTTTCTGCAGAAATTTATGCACTGGACAATCAACAATATGTCTTGTCAAATGACGAAATGCTCTAAGTATGGATGGAATATTATCAAAGGGGATATCAGAATGTTGATATCAGAATGCTCTTACTCAAGTATAGAGGCAGCATGGTTTGAAGAGTAGGAATGTTCCTTTAACCACCAATCAGAAAAAACAAAATGCTTAAACAGATGCTCATCATAAAGAAACTGCCACTCCAAATCAAAGCAATGAAAAAGGAAAAGATGTTCCTAATCATGATAAATGAAATGAAGCTTTCACCAGTGGTCATAAGAAGGATAAAGAAACACAATATGGACGACAGAAGAAAGAAATTTCACAAAAATATCACCACAAGAAGAAAGATGCATCATTGAAAGAGGTAGAAAAACATTCTTCTCTTTTTAGTCTTGAAAATGAAATCGCAAAGTTGAAAGTTTCCATTCCTCTAACTAAAATAGTCAAGAACGAGAAATATAAGTTTCAAGTAGCTAAGTTGCTTAGGGTGGATCAGATTCCCGACATGGTTAATGTGAGTGATGATCACCCGAAACTTCTATTTCGTCCTGTTGTTGATGGTGATTTAGAATATAGTGAGGTCCCTCCATTTTATCTTAGCCTCAAAATCCATGATGTTATCCTCCATAACGTCGTACTTGATTTTGGAGCCTCTCATAACCACATGGCCAAGGCCATTATGGATAGATTAGGCTTGTATATCACAAGAACTTACCATGATCTTTATTCATTTTATTCAGGGAGGGTGAAATGTCTTGGCCTCATTAAGGACCTAATGGTGTCTTTAGAGAAAATCCCAACCAAGAATGTCCTTATGGATGTTGTTGTGGTTGATATCCCTCCCAGATATTTCTCTCCTGGTCATGGGGAGAAAAGCTTAGAGGTACCTTGCAGCTTGACTTTTCATATGCTACAATTCTCATCTTTGGGCAACTTGGAAACCTCTATTGGGAAAGTAAAATGAAGTACAAGATTAGTAGTAGAGAAAAGCCTAATAATCACCCTATACATGTTGTTCACGCATATTTAGAGTCCTTTGTATTATTCAATGATGAATGTTCAAAATTTTCAGAAAGATTGATTGAAGAAAAGACATAAATTTCTGAGTTTTCAAATTATGTTTTAGAAATTGAAAATGCAGAAAATCAAGAAAATATGCCAAGTGGTTTGGAACCAAGTGCATCAGCCCAAAAAAGAGATGAAATAGTGAAAGGTTCAAAACTTTGGTATAACATAACTCTCTCAAGCAACGATTAAATTTCAATCATCCGATTTGCAACTTCCCGATGAAGAAAGTGGTTTGTGGACCATGGACTTCGATGGAGTCTTGGGAAAGGAAGGGAATGGAATTGGAGTAATTATGTTGGTTTTTACCTCGTATCAACAGGAAACATGTAATTTAATGTGGGGGACACACACTCTTCGTCTATATCTAAATTTGAGAGAATGGTTTCTAACCTCCCTAAATTGTAGGAAGTGACTCATCTCATGTATTTATGATGCATTTTGGATGAGATTTTGACCCTATGAGGTGTCATGGTTCATATTTTCTATAACTAGACCCACTTTAGTGTTTCGTTGGGTTGGATAGTTGTTTTTTTCCATGGAGATATTGTACAAACCTTTTGGAATGAAATCAAAGATAGTGTTGTAGAAATTGTGTTGAGAATCTTGTGGTATGCCTTGGATCATTTGTTCTCTCTCTGTATGTTTATCTTATCATGTTGAATGATATGTTTTCCTCTTTCATATACATTCTTCTATGTGTTTATCTTGTCAGTTTATAAGTAGAAATCATGCCTTTTCATGCTTTATCTTAACAAGATTTTCATTATTTGTTTATGTTCTTCTAAATGAATGAATTCACCTCAGTGCTAATTCATATTTTCTATTATTTCATCTTATACAAAATGAAAAAATAAACATGCTTTTAAGCTCCCTACCTGGCCTCATCCATATTCTTTGCAAATTGATCTTGAAGTCAGACCTTAAATACTAGACCTAGCCTCCTTAATGTTATTCATATCCAACACAGAAACACCAAACAAAAACCCTATTTACTGAGCTTACATACATAGCCTAAGATCACTAAATATTCAGTCATTTAGTTGATTGAAAAGTGACATTGAGAGAGCCCTCCCTGGTCCTGGTAGGGCTAGCTACCTAACCTACATCATGGTCCATGGTTACCTTCCTTGAATCCCACTCTCAACATTGGAAATTTTCAAGGAGTGATAATAGTTTTGATGGGGTTTATACTTATTAAGAAGTCACATATAATCTGTACTTCTTGTCGTGAATCTTCCTTAGTTCTAAACTCAGAATATTTTATGAAGTTTTTTTTTTTAATTCCTTCCATTGGAAGTTTTATCCTTAGGCCTATTTGATCTTGTACCATTTGTTAGGAAAAAATTCCGATGTAGTTGGGAATATATGCAGCCAAACACGTTCATCCCTAAATACAATTCATTCCCATTCATTTTCACAACTTTCAATATGTCAAAAATATCATATCATTTCTTAAAATTTGAAATGTTGGCCTCAAATAAAAAAAAAATTCCCCTCAAATCAGTCAATGTAGTATGTTGTTGGGTTTTTACAAGTTTTCAATCAAGGGGCATGAGCGTCCCACCACCAGGTTTCATGTCCAATGAAAGTCTAGATAAGACTTTGGAGTCTACCTTGGTCCTTAACTGAATTGGATACTTCATAAATGTGAATAAACAGAGAATTATGTTCATTGTATCTTAGAGGTGTATGCAAACTAATTTTAAGGTATATAGGGGCTAAATTCAAAGTTTGTTTAAGTTTATTGACATTTAAAATAGGTATTTATCTTACTTAAAAACATGGTTGACTCCTCTTTATGGGAATTTCTTCAATGGACCAACACTCTTTGGCCTTTAACTCATAATTTTATAGGTATCACTCATATAATTCAACATCATAGTTTTGGCTAATGGACAATGGGAAACTAAATGGAATTTCACATTCAACATTCGGATCAACATTGTATTTATCTTCATGGACGACTTGATAAATTTATTTGGCTTATGTTTCATCCCATGCTTCAACACAATATTTTCCATCTCATGGTTCCAAGTGGATGACAATTTTTTAAATATTTCCTTTTCAATTTTATCCCACCAATCTCCAAGAAGATGGTCGCTTTCATTTTTCTACCCCATGGTCATCTGACTAGAGTTTGATATGTTGGTATCTGATCGACTAAGTCAATGAATTAAAAATCAACAAAATTTTGGATATCCATTATAAGAGTTTGGATATTCTTTAATGTACTAATTGGCTCCTGGAAGCATTGATCTACCAACTTATGGTAATTTTCAGTTCTTTGGAGTGTTTTTCTACCCAACTTCATCCAAGTATCTATAGGAAGGATGTATGGTCTATGACCTGAATTTGACAACAACATGGTTAACCACATAAGCATTGATTTCTGGGTCAACTTGGGGATCATGATTCTCATAAAAAAAATCTTAGTTGAGTTATCAAAGGCTTTTGAATGGTTGTTTCACTTTTTTGCATCCTCCTAATATATTTAGTAGTTTGAATACTCAAAATTATGATTTCTTTTATTTAATTAATTTTAAGAATTTTTCAAGGATGTTTCCCTTACCAGACAATCCATTTTGATAGTTAGCATATGTGATATCCCCTGACTTGAAGCCTTTATATAATTAATTGTGTATACATTGTTTCCTTTTTTAATGTTTAAAGTTTGAAAAACATATCAAATATTTAATTATCAATATTTTATTATTGATAATGAATCATTGTAAATATGAATTTATGATGTTTTATTTTTATAAATAAAGATGTCTGGAAAATTAATTTTTGAGTACATATGGCTGAAAGTGTTGAGATTCAACAAGATTATGAGCTTAGTGAAAAGAGTCGCCTTCACTAAGTGGGCCTACAGGCTATTTTTGGTGCAAGTCTATTTTTAGACTGTCTATTTTTAGATGTGGTGATCATATTTCAGAAGTTGTAGGATGCTATTTGTGGATGGTTGGTCAAGTTGGAAAAATAGATGAAATTCTATTTTTAGAATATTGGGCGAAGTCTATTTATAGATGGTCGATCTAAAAATAGAAGTGTCGATTATTATTAGCTCTTAATAATAATCCGACAATAAACATCAACTTATTCTCTTAGAGCACTTAATTTCAGTGCACAGATTTGGAAAATCAGTGGGCTAAAGGAATTACGCAATTCCTAGGGTTTACTAGTGGTTCATGCATGGAGGACTCAGTTAGAACTGAAGTGGCAAAGTTATGACAGAGTTGGAAGAGTAGTTCATGGAGTTGTATTCAGTTTAACTTAGTTAAAGTGAGTTAGACTCAGTTGAGCTAGTTGTATCTAGTCTAACTGAATGATACACTAGTGAGAGTGGAGTGAATTAATTAGTTAAATAATTCACAACTAATACATCACTAAAAACTGAAAAAATACAACAATTAACTACTTGCATGTCAGTTCAACTAGAGACCCAGTGGAGAGATAGGTGAAAGGGCAAGATAGACTATCTGTTGTGACTATAGTGATTCATTGATTGCACCACACACACATTGGAGTTGCCAATGAGGATTGCTCAGTTAAGGCAAGGGTATTTCAAACTCATTCAGAGCTATTCTTCAGTAGGGATTGCACAGTGGAGGCAGGCTAGCAGGTGGCAAGAAATCGGTGCATGGATTTGCAGATTTCTTTTGATTAGTGTGTGACGATTGATTGTACTGAGAGTTTGATGTACTAAGCTTTGTATGAGATTGTTACATGATCTCCATGATACATAATATATGATAGTTGGGGTTTTCAACTTCAGGCTTTCCCGTTTAACAACTGTGTTATGTGCGATTTTTTTATTGCTTCATGTGTTTGCAATTGATTTTAATTTCCGCAAAAGATTAACAGTGGAAGGATTATGTATTTAGAAAGAAGATAAATATTGTTAGATCAGGAGAATCTAGATATATGCATGCATTTTGTATATAATTTCTACATGGTATCAGAGCAGTGTTAATTCTTGAGGATTGCAATTGTGAATAATTGTTGAGTTTGTGCTAGTGGACAATTCGAATTTGCTACAGAAAATTCTTCTTGCAGAAGTTGAGTATAAATTGAAATGTCTTTCAATGGGTTGCGATTGGAGTATGCCCTTGATGGGAGCTTGAATTACATAGCCTGGAAGGTTAGGATGGAGGCGGTGCTGGAGGATAATGGACTGAAGGATTTCATCGATAGCGATGTTCCTAAGCCGACATCTATCGATGTTGCATTACTTGACGCATGGAAAAAGAAGATAGAAAATATAAGAAGAATTTTTTTGGAAGATGTGAAGGACCATATTGTGTCCAGGCTTCATGGGAAAGCCAATCCATTCTTAATGTGGAAGGCTTTTACAGATTTGCTCCAAAGCAACAGCGACCAGAGGAAGTTAGCACTGAAAGACAAGCTCAGAAAAATAAAAATGGAGAAGGGCGACAGTATTCCAAAATATCTCATGAAGTTTGTCCACTGTAGGGATGAACTGAGAAGTGTGGGGATTACTGTTTATGATGAAGACTTGGTGAGCTTGGCTCTCCTTGGGCTTCTGAAGAGATGGCATAGCTACGAAGACTCTGTCAAAGGATGGGAGAAACTGCTGAGATGAGAGCGACTTTGGTTGGATCTTGTGCAGGACGAGATAAGGCAGGGTACCAAGGATGGCTCTTCATTGAAGAATGAAGATGAAGAGAATTGTGCTTTGGCTTCCAAAGCAAGGAAAGGGAAGGGGAAGAAATTTCCTTCAAAATCCGAAGCTAAAGGCAAGAAGCAGGATTTGTCCAAAGTGAAGTGTTTTCACTATCACGAACATGGGCATTTCGCCACTAACTGCCCATAGAAGAAGAAGAACAAGAAGGTTGTTGGAGCTGCAACTAGAGAGGCCTTAGCCTCGCAATTTGAACTTTATTTCTCTTTTATTGCATGCTTTGTTTCAAGCTATATGGGATCGATGTGGTATCTTGATAGTGGTGCGCGTGGAAAATTTTAGGGGATAATATTCGCAGGTGGACTAATTTTCCATGATTTTTCCAAAAAAAAGATTCGCCAATTTCCAATTTTTATAAAAACGATTTGCCCAAATTTTACAATATAAAATTATTTTACCTTAGAAATCGCCAACATTATATATACATTATATATAAAATCATAATATATTTGAATAATTTTAGAAATACATCAACAAAATTTTTATAGTTTTCATATTAGGGACTAGTGAGATTCGCCAATTTTGTTAAAATTCAAGATAATTTTCCATCCTTAAAATTTTCCCTGGTGGTGCGTCTTTCCATATGACGGGAGACAAGGAGTTGTTTAGTGACTTGGAGGAGAAGGACCTCCAGATGCATATATATATGTGCGACGATGGTCGATACATTGCGACCGACATTGGGACCATTACCTTTTAGAGGGAGTCCAGTAATCCATTCCTATTGAAGGATGTTATGCATGTTCCAGGTCTGAAAAAGAACTTGGTCTTGGTCACAATGTTGGAAGACAAAGGTTATGATGTTGTTTTCAGTGAGGGAAAAGCCTTCCTTCGACATAAAACAACGGCTCAAACCAAGAATATAGGGATTCGAGTTAAGAATCTCTACAAGCTAGAGGTAGATGGTTGCGCTGCAATGGTGGGCAAAGCAGAAGAAGTGGTGAGCCGGGATGAGGGCGAATTATGGCACAGGATATTGGGCCATCTTCACCATGGCGCTTTGAAGATTTTGTTGCAGATTTCTACTGGAATTCCCAAGGGTACTCTTGCATAGTCAGATTAGTGCAAGGGATGTACTATGGGTAAGTTTGTGAAGACCACCTTTCATGAGAAGGAGAACCGTGCTTCAGTGATCCTGGAGAGAATTCACACAAACGTGTGTGGACCTTTCTCGGTTGCTTAAACAACAAAACATAGGTATTATGTTATATTTTTTTATAACTATTATCGTAGATGTTGGATATTCTTCATGCAGAAGATGATCGAAACGTTCTCAAAGTTCTGTGAGTTCAAATCAGTGGTGGAGAAGAAGTCAGGGAAGTAGGTGAAAGATCTATGAAGCGATAATGGTGGTGAATATGTCTCGGGTAAATTCAAAGACTTCTGTAGCAAATAAGGAATTCGAAGAGAACTCATAGTGCCTCATAACCCACAGTAGAATGGGGTCGCAGAGAGGAAGAACAGAATGATCGTGGGTGCTGCACAAGCTATGCTACATGACCAGGGCCTACCGATGCACTTGTGGGTGGAAGCATGCAACACTGCCATTTATGTGCAAAACCGTTGTCCTCATAGAGTACTTGGCATGAGTACACCTGAAGAATATTTTACTGGTAAGAAGCCTGATAATTATCACTTGAAGATTTTTGGCTCATCTATTTACATTCATGTGCAAAAAGGACGCCAGGAAGAAGCCAGAGCCAACTGCAGAAGTTGGGATATTTGTGGGGTACACAGAAACACCCCATAATTATCGTGTGTATTTTCCAGACAGTCGAATGACTTTGGTGCGACGAGATATAAAATTCAATGAGGTGAAAGACATGAAGTTGTCGCTTGAGAGGGAGCTACACTTGCATGTAGAGGAGGAACTTCTAGTTCCAAAAGATGAGCCTCTAGATTTGGATCAGCCACAGGAGGAGATTCATGGAGTGGAGGAGTCCACTCATGCGAACCAAACATCAGACAAGGCGAAGCGTACCACGAAGGGCGAGAGATTGAAGCTTGATGTGGCACGAATGTATAAGTCCCTACATCACGGGCGCGACAGAGACGGTCACTGTGCATTACTAGATACATGGCTTTGATGAGCAAGTGTATCATGACGGAAACCATCTTCTTTTGAAGAAGCGGTGCGGGAGCCCACATGATAGATGCCATGGTGGAGGAGTATGACTCCATTGTCAGAATCAGTGCTTGGGAGATTCTTCCAAGGTTGGTTGGTAAATCAGTGGTAGGTTCAAGATGGATCTACAAGGTAAAGCAAGCTGCTGATGGGAGCATCAAGAAGTATAAGGAAATATTTGTTTCCTGGGGATTCTCATAGATCGAGGGGATTGATTATGAAGAAACCTTTACACCTGTTGCATGGTATTCTTCCATAAGGACTATCCTTGCTCTCTCAGCGCAGATGGGTTGGCACATTCATCAAATGGATGTGAAGACTGTGTTCCTTAATGGGACCACTGAGGAAGAATTTTACATTGAGCAGCATGAATGATTTTATATCTTCAACAGTGAGTCGCATGTGTGCAGACTCAAAAGAGTGATGCATGGGTTGAATCAATCACCCTGTGCTTGGTACACTTGGATCAATAGCTATTTCACTGGACTTGGCTTCACCAAGAGTGAGACGGATGAAAACCTATACCAAATTGTGCTGGAGGGTAAGCTTTTAATCATTGTTCTTTATGTTGATGATTTAATATTGACTGGTGATGAGAATTTGATACACTCATGCAAGGCGAGATCTTGCAAAGGAGTTTGAGATGAAGGATTTGGGCCTCCTTCATTATTTCCTTGGATTGGAAATATGACGAGCGGGAAGGTGAAGCTGTTTGTGTCTCAAGGAAAGTATGCCTGGGAGATACTGGAGAAGTTTCACATGCAAGGCTGCAAGCCTATCGACACTCCTCTTCCAGGAAATTGGAAGAAAGAGGATGCTACATCGGCAGAGGTAGTGGATGCCACTGTTTATCGATAGTTGGTGGGTTCTCTCATGTATTTAGTCAATACAAGACCAGACATATGCTATGTGGTGAACCAGCTTTCACAAGCGATGGTTAAGCCTACCAAGCTCTTTTGGAAGGCAGGCAAGCATGTCCTGAGATATCTCAGGGGCACATCTAAGTATGGTTTATGGTACAAACAGATGGATGAGGTGAAGTTACATGGCTTCACGGATGCAGATTGGGCAAGAAGCCCAACAGACAGAAAGAGCACATCAGGAGGGATTTTCAGTATCGGATCTACGGCAGTTTCTTGGTACAGCAGGAAACAAATATCCATGGCACTCAGTTCAGCGGAAGCGGAATACATGGCAGCAAGTCAAGCTGCATGTCAGGCTATCTGGATGAGGAAGATTCTGGTTGGTTTTTTCGGTTCACATTTAGATCCCACAGTGATACATTGTGATAATCAGAGTTGCATTAAACTCTCGGTTAATCCAGTATTTTATGATAGATCTAAACACATTGACATCTAGTATCATCATATTAGAGATTGTGTGCAGCGGAATATCATGTTACTTTCTTACATTCCTACGGAGGATCAGGATGTTGATATCTCGATGAAGGCGCTCACCAGGAGAAAATTCAAATACCATAGAGCCAGGATCGGGGTGGCAGATAATCCCTGTCTTGTTGAGAGGGAGTGTTGAGATTGCAATAATATGATGAGCTTAGTGAAAATATTTTCCTTCACTAAGTGGGCCCACAGGCTATTCTTGGCACAAGTCTATTTTTAGACATGGTGATCATATTTCAGAAGTTGCAGGATGCTATTTGTGGATGGTTGGTCAAGTTAGAAAAATAGATGAAATTCTATTTTTAGAATATTGGGCGAAGTCTATTTATAGATCGTCGATCTAAAAATAGAAGTGTCGATTATTATTAGCTCTTAATAATAATCCAACAATAAACATCAACTTATTCTCTTGGAGCACTTAGTTTCAGTGCACGGATTTGGCAAATCAGTAGGCTGAGGGAATTACGCAATTCCCAAGGGCAACTGGTGGTTCATGCATGGGGGACTCAGTTAGAACTGAAGTGGCAAAGTTATGACAGAGTTGGAAGAGTAGTTCATGGAGTTGTATTCAGTTTAACTCAGTTAGACTCAGTTGAGCTAGTTGTATCTAGTCTAACTCAATGATACACTAGTGAGAGTGGAGTGAATTAATTAGTTAATTAATTCACAAATAATAACTCATTAATCAACTGAACAATACAACAGTTAACTACAGTGCATGTCAGTTCCAGTGGAGACCCAGTGGAGAGATAGGTGAAAGGAAACGAGAATGACTATGCGGTTGTGACTATAGTGATCACTGGTGCAGCACACACACATTGAGTTGCCAATGAAGATTGCGTAGTAAAGGCAATGGTAATTCGAATTGATCGAATTCATTCGAGGATCTTCAGAGCTATTCTTCGGCGGGGATTGCACAGTGGAGCGGGCTAGTAGGTGGCAAAGAAATCGGTGCATGGTTTTACTTGATTTCTTCGATTAGTGTGTGACGATTGATTGTATTGAGAGCTTGATGTACTAAGCTTTGTATGAGATTGTTACATGATCTGCATGATACATAATATATGATATTTGGAGTTTTCAGCTTTAGGATTTCCCGTTAAACAACTTTGTTATGTGTTATTGTTTTTATTGCTTCATGTGTTTGCAATTGATTTTAATTTCCGAAAAATATTAACAGTGGAAGGATTTTGTATTTAGAAAGAAGATAAATATTGTTAGATTAGGAGAATCTAGATATATGCATGCATTTTGTATATAATTTCTACAGAAAGAGATGAGGATACATAATTAATGGTGAATATTAATTACTCATCAATAATTTATAGGAATCTAATCTAGATGATTAGATTTATTTAGAAATAATGGAATTAACCAATAAATTGTTTCCTAAAAGACAGGGTGTTGTCTTTGGAAGTGGGAAAAAAAAGCTCATTAATGAGCTAGTAACTACCTGCAACATGTTGGTCAGGTGTAGGTAGTTAACAACCACCAGAATGAGTGGTAGATGGGTAATGGACATGAATAATCTATCTGTAATTTTCCTTCTTATAGGAGGGCTCAAGTTGTCTAGCAAAAAAATTGTGAGAACAAAAAGTGAAGAGGACAAACTAAATACTTTTGCAAACATGTTATGCTTGTGGGGATACTGGAAGGATGCATTATCAAGGTTGTGAGGAGTTAAGTACTCAATTTTATTTTTCCATATCAATAATTTTCAATTCGATATTCTAGTTTTCTGCTCTATTTAGAAGAATTAATGATATAATTGTATTATGTTTATTTTATGAGTATTTTAAGTACTATTAGAAAATATATAAAATAAAAGAGTTGGAAAATTTGTTCCTTATTTTATTATTGTTAAGAGGGTTCTGAAGAAAATAAGTAAAAATAATAACAATAACGAATAGTAAAGGAATTTACTTCTAACCATGAATTATTTTTATGTTTTACTATAGATTCAGTTGAAGTATTATGTATGCAATGCATGCATGAAGTAAAAGAATCTTAAATTGAAAATGATTTTTTTTTTTTTAAGAAATAACCTAATGCAATTAGGATCCTTGGTATGTATGTGTGTTAACTGAAATTAATATACTGCATTTCAGTTATATATAGAATACTTCACTGAAGATACAAACAAAAGTATAGGAAAAATACTATCACAATTTTGTTTCTTTGTTTATATATATATGTATATAAACAATTTACCTGATTACCTAAAGTTGGAAGAAACTTGGAATATCCAACTGTTAAAAGTTCTATAGTGTGAAGTCATATTTCTTTAAAAGTAAATATAAAGATTTTAAATCATGAAAGTAAACAACTCATAATATGAGATTCATATTAATAGAAAATATTAGCGAAAATTGGAGGTACACAAAGAAAAATATTCCGGATATCCCTATGAAATAGAATTAGAAAATGATAGAGCTTTCGAGAAAAACAGGGAAAACAAATTTTTCCCTTAAATTTACTACAAGTAGATGTAACACTTTGAAATAACAACCTCCTCATGAGAGTAAGTTGCATAATAAAACTTTCACGGTTTTCTGTTGTCTTTAGGTTTAAGTTTTGTTAGGGCGCGGCAGGGATGGGGTTTGATAGTGAATCTCTTGAGCTTGAGCCTGCACCATAGGACCTTTTGACATGCTGGGGCCACGAGGTCTCTTCCAAAAACCTTGATTTGTTCTTCCCAAAGAATATAGACATCCAGGGTCCCAGTAAAGAGGCGATTGCGGGAAGCTCACAATATGGGGTAAGCCGACGAGACGTGAACCTCCTGAGCCCCTGGAATGGTGTTTGGCGGGCGGGCGCTACTCCTGTGGAGAACCAAGAGTAGCTGCGAGCAGTAGAAGATCGGGCGGAATTTTTGAAGCATTTCTCTCGCATTATCTCTTCGAACAAGGACCAAGGTAACACTTCACGACCTAAGCTTTCTGGTGGCTTGGAAGATATCGTAGGAAGTTATGGTTTGCAAGGCTTTTCAAGTTCTAAATCCATAGGAGAAGTGGCTCTTGTCGGTGGAGTCCCGCAAGGTCAAGCCTGCCCCTGGCAAGGTTTTCCCCTGCTTTTCGCACCCCAGGGTCAAGAAGCCTCACAAGGTGGCGGAGGACCTTCTTTAAGCTTCCCTCAGGCCGCTGTATGTATAAATCGACTGCCCTGGGCCACATCTTGTGGAGGGGTTGATAGAAACCCTAGGGCCTCGACTTCTACATTGATCCCTCAGGTTGTTTCTTGCGCAAAGGAGGTTGGGACTGCTGAAGGAAACCAGCAGAGGTCGTCGGAGGAAGTAGAAGTACCTTATGTGCTTGAAGGAGAGGGTCAAGGGCCGCCATTTTCGGTTGCGCCGGATGCTCCTGTTCCAAATGCTGAGGGAACGAACGGGGACTTCAAGGAAGTCGTGGGGGAAAAGAGACAGAAACCGAAGTCCATCAAGAAGAAAGAGCTTCGCCCGTGTTGTCTATTGGGGGCAGATATCAGCATAGAACAAACAATGGACGCAACTGAGACTATTATGGTTGGCCGTGTAAGAGGAAGGAAGTACTCGGCCGAATACATAGCGGATTGGGTCCATTCTGAGTGGAAAGAAGCCCCAGGCAAGCCTTCAGAGATTATTGTCTTGGAAAGGGGTTGGTTCAGTATTCACTTTGACAGCAAATCACATGTGGACTGGGTCTTTGAACGGAACTGGAGTTTTGGGAAGCGTCCCATTCTTTTTCGCAGATGGACTCCATTATTTGATGCGCAGAAGGAGAAACTGGCGGAGTCCCCTGTCTGGGTAAAGTTCCCTGGACTCCCCTTACAATTCTGGATGGAATCAGTTTTTGTTTTCATTGGTAATACCTTGGGTAAATTTATGGATTATGATAACTCTTACATCATAACCAAGGACAGGAGTATGGCTCGAGTGCTCGTAAGCCTAAATCCAAGGGAGGGTTTGGTGGACGCAATGACATTAAAATACAGGGACCTTGAATTCCTTCAAATCCTGGACTATGAAAACCTCCCTTTCCGCTGTCTTCGGTGTCATAAGTGTGGTCATCTTGCGAAGGAATGTCCATTGGGACATCGTCATCGTCGCCGTCAGATGAAACCCTTCCGACCTCAGGGGGTTCCTGCACAGGAAGCTGGGGGGGCTCAGCATAAGGTTTCAGTGCACTCAGTAGAACAGTCGAGGGCTCCAGAAATAATCGACTTAATGGAGCAGGATCATCACTTGGATGGTAAAATCGCATTTGCCGCTCAGATTACTCCGCCGGCCACCCTGGCTCCCTTACCTGATGAGCTTGCTGGGGCGTCCACGGCGGGTACGTCTTCTTTTCCTCCCTTTTGTGATTGTTCTTCAGTAATCTCTTTACAGTCTCTCTCAGAAAGGCCTGGTCCCTCCAGGCAGATTTTAAATGATTTCTCTGCACTGAATTTATCTAAAGCCTCCTCTGATAGTCTTATTATCTCGGTCTCTCTTCCTTCTGTTGATGCTCTACCTACCTCTGAGATTGCTTTCACTCCTGCTGAATCCTGTGAGATTGCTATTACTGCTGCTGATTCCTGTGTTCATACCTTGGATAACCCACCTTATAATCTCCACCCTTTGGCCAATAGAAAGGGTAAGGGACAGGCTGTAGGAGGCATTGCCTTGGACCCAGTTGTAATTGGGCCAAGGAAGTTAAGGGGAAGAAAATCTTTTCTCTCAAAAGCCCAGTTTAAAGCTTTCATTGACATTGCCGACGGGAAGCAGAAAACTTTTCCTGGGGTGCTTAGAGCGGAGCCACCACCCCCCCTGTTCCCTGATGATCCTTCTTTCTTTCAACTGCAGAGGCTTAGCTAGCCAGCCGAAAAAGCTAGCCTTCAAAAACCTTGTGCACTCCTATAACCCTGATGTTATTCTCCTCCAAGAAACAATGGGGAAAAGTGACGATGTTATCTGTTCTCTTCAAAAGTTTTTGCCTGGGTGGGCCTTCTCAGCTCTCGACGCTGCAAGCAGGTCGGGGGGTGTAGCTACAGGTTACAATATGAGGAAGCTCAAGGAAGTCTCCTCTTGGGGTTCTGAAAACTGTTTGGCAATGGAACTCTATTCTGGAGAGTTGTGTATATCCTTCCTTATTTTGAATATCTATGGGCCCTGTTTGGAGAGGGAACGGTTCTGGAACTCTTTTTTCAGCCTCTCTTGTCTCTCCCATCCTTACCTCATCATTGGAGGTGACCTGAATTTCTCTTTGGGGGATTCGGAATCTTGGGGTGCTAATGCCCACTCGGACCCCCTCTCTGTTTTTTTCAGAAATAAAATTGCTTCCTCCCACCTGGTGGATGCCCCTTTGATCAAATTGCGCCCTACCTGGAGAAACAGACGCCTCGGAGTGGATTGGGTGGGAAAAAGACTAGACCGCTTCCTTCTCTATGAGCCTCTGGTGGATTTTCTTTCAGTCTACAGACACTGGGTCGGGGAAGGGGGTCACTCTGATCATTTCCCGGTCCTCCTGGAATTGAAAGGAGATGCAAAAAAACCTGGAACCCCGTTTAAATTCAACTCATCCTGGTTGAAGGATGATTCCTTCGAAGCTCTTTTCCATGATACATGGAGAAATGACAATCATAATGAAGAGGGAAGTAGAAGCACCCACTTTTCGAACAATCTTAAGAGAATGAAGCAAGCGACAAAAGAATGGGCGCATCAGAAGAAATTGAAGGAAGAAGAGGAGCTCAAAAGTATAAACTTCGAGTTATATCTGTTGGAAAATTCGGATGGAACTGGTTATGAGTCCTTGGATTCAAGAAACAGAATTAAAGAATTGGAAGCATCTCGGAGAAAACTCCTCCAGTTAAGGGAAGAAAGCTGGAGATTGAAAAGTAGAGCCATTTGGCTGCAAGTGGGAGACAAAAACTCTAAGTTCTTCCAGAATTATGCAAAGGGCCGAAAGATTGCTAATACAATTTGGGAGTTGAAAAAAGAGGATGGGGAAATGGAAAAATCCTTTGAAGAATTGGCTTCTCTAGGTGTAAACCACTTCAAGAATATATTCAAAGCCCCGGAGGAAGTATCCATAGTGGAGGTCATCAGAGTTGCTCAATTCTTTCCAAGATATGTTGAGGAAGAAGACAATGACTCTATCATGGAAGCTGTCTCTAAACAGGAAGTGGAGGACATCCTCAAGGATATGTAGAAGGACAAAATTCCTGGGCCAGATGGGTGGACAGTGGAATTTTTCCTTCATTTCTTTGAATTCCTGGGGGATGATCTGGTTGCGGTGGTGGATGAATCAAGATCCTCTGGATCTATCTATCAACTCTTCAATTCAACCTTTCTGGCTCTAATCCCCAAATCTGATCAGCCAGCCTCTTTCGATGACTTTCGGCCTATCTCCCTATGCACCTGTGTCTATAAAATTATTGCCAAAATCATTGCTTCCAGGTTGAAACCCTTCTTATCTAGGCACATCTCTCTAGAGCAGTTCGGCTTCCTGGATGGAAGACAGATTCATGAAGCAGTGGGAATTGCTCAAGAAACCCTGCATAGCTTAAAGAGGAATGGTAAGAAAGGGGCAATTGTTAAAATTGATTTATCAAAGGCCTACGACAGAATAATTTGGATGTACTTGCGCCTACTGTTGACTCACCTTGGTTTCAGATTCGATTTTGTAAGATGGATTATGAGCTGCATTACTTCATCTTCTATCTCCTTATTAATCAACGGAGCAGCTTCAAATTTTTTCAATCCGGAGAGAGGGCTGAGACAAGGATGCCCTTTGTCCCCCCTACTTTTCTTGTTGGCTGCTGAGGGGATTAGTCTGATGATTAGTAGGGAAAAAAGACAAGGAGAGATCCGAGGAATTGAAGTGGCTGTAAATATGTGGGTAACCCATCTGCTCTTTGTAGATGACATCATTTTATTCAGCAATGGAAGTGTCGAGGACTGTAGAGCTCTAAAGAACATTCTGGACCTTTTTCTTAAAGCTACAGGTCTTAAAATCAATGAGCGGAAATCAACCCTTACAATTTCAGGAATGTCTTTGGAGGAGAGTGGCAGAGTAGGGGCTCTTCTTCCATTTGAAATCAAAACTCTGCAGGAAAGCTTTAAATATTTGGGATTCTTGTTGAAACCTGACACTTACCGGGTACAGGATTGGAAATGGCTCCTGATAAAAATAGAAAAGAAACTCAATTTGTGGAGTCATAAATGGTTGTCTAGAGCAGGGAGGCTGGTCCTAATAAAGTCAGTTCTGATGGCAATTCCTGTTTATTGGGCCAGTCTCATGTGGGTACCTAAAGGTATATTAGCCTCCATAGATAAACTGTGTAGCAGATTCTTATGGGCTGGATCTAAAGTTGAACATGTGACTCCTTGGGTTGCATGGGATAAGATTTCGAGACCGAAAGAATGGGGCGGATGGGGAATTAAGCACTTGTTTTTTTTTCAAAATCCTTAGCAGCCAAGCTGGCATGGAGATTTATATCGACCGTTTCTCTATGGTCTACTGTTACAAAAATAAAGTACATAGCTCCGGCCACTGCTATTGAATGGGTCCGCAACCCTGTAAAGTCCTCCAAAAATGCCTCAGTGGTCTCGAAGGCAGTAGTTGCTTCGGCTCACATTATTGAACAAGGACTTGCATGGAAAGTGGGGGATGGTACTCGGGTGAGAATCGGATGTGACCCCTGGGTTGGGTGCTCGGAAAGATATGCCTTATCACATGATCTGAAATTAATTTTAACTAAACGGGGATATCTTTTCCTGAACCAGGTGGCCAATCCTTGGACTACTACCATCTGGAGAAAAGGGTGGTTGATAGAAGCTGATCTTCTTTTGGAGGAGAGATGGAGGGAGGAATGGAGCCTCTTTGTGTTGGACCTCCAAAACTCCTCTGTCCGGATTTCAGAAGCAAGGGATGAGCTAGTCTGGGTCCATGCACAGACATGAAGTTATTCAACTAAGATGGACTAAAAATGGATGATGTCCCAACAAGGTTGGGAAGACCCTGCATGGTGGTCAAAACTTCTCTGGAAGTTGAAATGCCCTGCAAAAACCAGACTTTTCTTCTGGTGCATCCTTAAGAAAAAAGTGCCAACATGGGATTTCTTGCAGAAAAGGGGGAAAATAGGCCCAGGATGGTGCTCTCTTTGCAAAGCAAATGAGGAATCAACAATGCATTTATTTCTCACATGCCCTTTCAATGTCAGCCTTTGGGCTGAATCCTTGAGACTCATTAATTCTCCTCTCAGGTGGGAAGGAGATAGTATCCAGCAAGCATGGTTCCGGTGGTGGCAGGAGGCCTCTGATGACAAAGTCCGCTCCATCCCTCTTCTGATAGCCTGGGGCACTTGGCTAGCAAGGAACCAAGTAATTTTCAAAGACCTTCCTTTCCCCATTGGAAAATTGGCTGTGGAAGGGGCAGCAATATACGACAGCATTCCATCCTCATCTGGACATTCCATCCACCGCTCTATTCAGACTGAATTTATTAGGGAATCTGTTCCGTGGGCCTACTTTGATGGGGTTGCAGACTTAAATGGACGATGCGGAGCAGGTTTGGTCATTCATGTTACTCCTGAAAAATCTTTTCGAGCCTCAATTGGCCTTGGGAAGGGGACTAATAATTTTGCTGAGCTCAAGGCCTTACTTCACCTTCTATGCTGGCTATCCTTGAAACAGTTGAGACAGGTTCAGATCTTCGGTGACTCAAAGAATGTTGTGAATTGGTTCAACAGGACTCAACATTGCAGAAATTATATTTTGCTTCCTTTGCTTAATGAGATTTTGCATATCAAAAGCTTTTTTAATGATATCACTGTTTGCCACATTTACAGGGAAAGAAACCAGGAGGCAGATAACTTATCTAAAACAGGTGTACAACAAGTTTTGGGGACCTGGTTAGTAACAGAGATGGACAAGGGGGTGATCATTCCTATTGACCAGCCAGTCTTTGGATGCCATTGTTCTGCTTTGAGTTTCTACTTAATATCATGCTGCTGCTGTTATTTTAATTTTATTTCGAACTTCATATACTCTGTTATGTCTATCTTCAAAAACTATGGACCAGACCATTCATTTTTACTTTCCCGTGGGCTGTTTTCCTCTTATGAGGAGGCCTGTTGACACAGTTTTCACAAAAAACATTTTCGTTTTTGTTTTTACAAGTAACATTGAGACCAGAATAGTGCCTACTTCCGGTCTCTACAGGTATTTATTTTTGATATGTCTGGTTTTTCTTCAGATGATGAATGCATGCTTCTGTCTTTTCTCTTATCTCTGTTTCGGTGATATGCCGGGAGATATGAAAGATTGGAAGTGCCTTCTTTTTGAAAAGAAGTTTTTTCTGCTTTGGCAGCCTTAGGGATACTCATGGGTACCCAAGGAAGCCGTGACTGCTTTTCTCCCTCACCTGAAGGAGATTGGGAGTTGATTTGTAATGCAATGCATATGCTATGTGACTCTCTAATATATATAGAAAGTCCGATTTTTTTTCAAAGTGGAAAAAAAAGTTATAATATAAAAAAAAATATGTAGGAGTTTCATAATCCAGTATTCAAAAAGTTTTGAGCTCTGCACTCGATCACATCAACATAGTATTCAAGCCAAAGCAGACAAGATATCCAAGGGTTTGGATTATTCGACTTGAAAATGAACAATCGATAAGTTTTTTGTGAAAAAATTGTAGACCTTAATCTCCTTGTCGGCATGGGAAGATGTTAAAATAATTTTGAGATAAAGGAAATACCTGCAAATATATATAAATATGTATATATACATATCATAGTTTAGATACTATATAAAGGTTTATCTATGTATATTCAATTATAATACTAGAAATTTTGAAGAAATAATGCAAGGAAACAAGAAGAAAATAATTTTACATGAATAAGAGAGTGGAATGAAAGATACTTGGTTGAATATTTGTGTAATACTAGGGAAGTAAGTAAACCTTTAAATATTTGCGAGGAAAATACGTTAACATAGGTAACAAATGTAAATGATATTCATAACTTGAATTTATAAGAGAACATGATCAATATTATAAGTAACTGGAAGAGTTGTAGTGTAAGTTACAAACTTGAATTCTTTATGAAACAACAATGTCATAGAAAAATTAAAGTAAATAGCTGAGGTTTTCATGTTTTGGTAACATGCTAGGGTTAAGACAACTCATAAACCCCAAGCAAATCACAATAAAGGAAAATAGAAGAAAATATTTGTTATTCTTTTATGCTTACTCTGTACAATATATTAAGGATTATATAACTCTGAGAATAAATGAAGTCCGATATGAGATGTGTATAAACCCTAAAAGGAAACCACTGAGAAAATGAGCTATTAATAGAAAAAAATTTGAATCAATTATTCTATAACTAGATTTTTTTTTAACAAAGTCGGTTATTGTGATATCTGTTCCAAAAAGAAGAGGAGAAATATCTCATTATCGGGAGGGTTTAAAGAGGAGCAGGCTTAAGGAGATAAGAGAAAGAGCACAGTCTTGGTTACCTAAAGCCTTATTTCCAAAATTTTCCATATTTCCTACTACATTTTTAGCATACTGCCTTACAAATTTAAAAAGCAGAGAAACACATTTACATAACATAATGGAAAATGATTAATATATTCCGAATGGATAACCTTCTTTGTTTTCTAAGATCTACTAGTTATTTATTAGATAATTTGTCCCTGTGTTGTGCCCTTGTTGTGCTCTTGTTGTGCTCTTATTGTGCCCTTGTTGTGCTCTTGGTGTGCCCTTGTTGTGCCCTTGTTGTGCTCTTGATGTGCCCTAGTTGTGCCCTTGTTGTTCCGTTGTTGTGCTCTTATTGTGCCCTTGTTGTGCTCTTGGTGTGCCCTTGTTGTGCCCTTGTTGTGCTCTTGATGTGCCCTAGTTGTGCCCTTGTTGTGCTCTTGTTGTGCCCTTGATGTGTCGTTGTTGTGCTCTTGTTGTGCCCTTATTGTGCTCTTGTTATTCCCTTGTTGTGCCTTTTATGTGCTCTTGATGTGCCCTTGTTGTGCCCTCAGGCTGCCTATTCAAGGCCAAATTCTATGATCTTACCTAAAACTTAAATTCTTGTATTGTCTCTCTTACTTTGTCCATCATGTATTTTTTGGCTCTGCTCAAGACGCATCTCTCATTTTGAGAGGTTCTTTCTATTGAGTTCATATACATTTCTAGTTGTTGAGGATACTTCTAGTCAATCTGTTGATGGTGAGAGGTAGAGTGATGATCCCTCTGTGTGTTGGAGACAAAGATATTTGGTTGTAGCATGAAATTCTAAAGAGGAATGTATAGATTGATACAAAGTGCGTTGATATGAGATTCAGAGAGGAACTAATGAGACACGGAGAGTGTTGTAGGCCATAATAGATAGCGCATAAGAGAGATGACTGGAAATGAATGGAGAGGAGCAGATTGGAGAGGGGGAGAGCTTCCAGGCAGCAAGACATGAGGGGGAATAAATGGATGAGGGGTAGGGTTAGTGACGTGGAATACAACAAGCTTAAAGCTTGATTATCGCAGGAAAATAAGACCAAGGGACACAAAGGAAAAGGCTTATTCTAAGGAATCTTTGGGAACAAATGCGATTAGGGATTTCAGGTGAATTGAGGAGTGTGACACATTGGTTATTATATAATGACAAGGATCTCGTTAGTTGGAGAGACACAGGAAAGAGGAGAGTTGAGAGTAGAATACAATAACGATCGATTTGGATCCTGTTGGTACAATAAAATATTTGGTTTGCAGGCTTGTTAAGGGTATCACTGATTTTGATGGGACTGGTTAGCAGGTCTGTTCCAATTCTCTATCAACTGCCTTATTTTCCTGATTGTCTACTCTTTTATTATTATCCCTTAAGAAGTGATAATAGGTAATTTTCACAATTTTCTTTGCATATTGATTTATCCTTTCTAGAATATGGCATAGGGCTGCATTGTTTATACTATTTCCAATGCTCATTGCCTCTATAATGATTGATGAGTCTCCAAATATTATTGGGTTCATTATCATTCTTACTTTTACTATTTTGACCCCAAGGAGAATCCCATAAGCTTCCGCTCTGTTGTTAGACATAGTGCCTAATCCCTAATGATATGATATGGTGTTTCTCTTATCACTAGTGAGTGTAATTCCTTCGGCCCCTACTTTTCTAGGATTCTTTTTCGGAGCCCCATCAAAGAAGAGGCAGGGTATGCTAATTCAGCTAATCCTTTTCTGGAAGTCTTCTTCTGTGAGCCTTATTTTCCACTTTAGTTTTTCTTTTCTGTGCATGGGCACTGTTGCAAAATTGGGCCTGCTACTTGAAAACCTTGCCCACTCTCTTTCTTCTACTTGAAGCTTCACCCAATCAATTCCTTTTGTTCCTTTAGCAGAATAGAATTCAAAGACTTGCCCCCATGTTTTGGATATTACCCTTTCCATTGTTGGTTTTTTATTCTTGAAAATCTTGTTGTTTCTGGCTAACCAAATCTGCCAGCATAAAAACAAGGGAAGGTTGGTCTAGTACCTTTGCATAGTTATTTTATTTTTGAGAGAGTAAGGATAATTATTTTTCCAGTTAGCGAGAAACTCATTGAGTGGGATGGTGTAATTTATATTTTCTTCTATTGGAGAGGCCATACCCTTCCAACATTCTTTGGTGAAGTTACATTCTATGAATAGGTGTTGAATGTTTTCCTCCTCTTATAGACACAATGGGCACTGAGAGGGCCCATAAATTCCTCTTTTTTTCAAGTTCTCTGCAGTGGGAATTTTTCTATTTAGAAGAGTCCAGATGAATATTTTAATTTTAGGTAAGCTTTCAAATTTCCAAGAAAGTTTCCACAAGTTCCCGCAATCTTGCTTCCCTTGTTGTTCTTGAAGCATTGAATATCCCGATTTGACAATATAATCCGCTCCTGTAGGAGTCCAAATGTGTGCATCTTGTTTCATTTTCTCCAATGGGGTTGTGCATTCTAGCAGGGAAGTCAGAACGTCCCATTACTTTTTTAATTCCTATGATGGATTAGAAGTTTTCCATTGTTTTCAGTTTCCATTAGAGTCTGTATGTGATATTTTTCCTAAGTTGGAGAGGCCATTTGAAGTCATCCAATTCCTCAGTCTTAAAATTTCTTGGTTGTTACATAATGTCTCACTTCCCATTATGTTTTCCATCCACAAATTAATGTTTTTTCCATTGCCCGACATTCTTGAAATGTTGTTTTTGAACAATGGTAACACCTTGAGAATGAGCTTCCAGATTTTAGTACAAGGTTTGAGAGGTGCATTCCTATCCAAGAAGGAGATCCTTGGATAAATTAAGTATTTCGACTCTAAAGAACGCTTCCACCAAATTCTTTACCCAGTAATGAACCTGCAATAAATCTTGGATCTAAGTGCCATATTCATCAAACCAAGTATTCCAATAGAGAAACCTCCATCCTTATATTGTGTGTTTACTTGACTCCATTTGATTAAACTGAATTTCTTGGTTTCTATTTTTCCTCCTTTCCATATAAATCCACTGATTATAATTTCTATTTGCTTATGTATGCTTGTAGGGGAAAATATCATGGAAAACTAATAGAGGGGAAGGGAAGAGAGAATGGATTTTATAAGGATGGATTTTACACTTGCATGATGTGATAAAGGAAGAGGTGTATGTAGAGAAACCTCTGGGTTTCTAAGTCCAGGATCGGGACACCCGTGTCTGCAAGTTGAAGAAAGCCCTATATGGGCTTAAGCAAGCACCCAGAGCTTGGTACGAGAGGATAGATAGATACTGATAAAGTTGGGTTTCACTCACATTAATGATGATCCGAACCTTTACTTCAAGTTTGATATAGAAAAGCCTCTTATTCTTGTTCTCTATGTGGACGATCTCTTCCTGAAAGATGTCGACCCTCTCATTCATCAGTGCAAGAGGGAGCTCGTTGCTGAGTTCGAGATGAAGGACCTAGGACTGATGCATTACTTCCTAGGGCTGGAGGTCTGGAAGAGACCTGGTGAGATTTTACATTGTGAAACTTCTGGTAAGATCTAATATGGTGGACTGTAAGTCCATGTCGACATTGATGAATCTCAACATTAAGAAGTTGAGTGGCAGTGATGATGGGCCCGTGTTAGAAAATCCTACTGAGTATCATCAACTCGTAGGCACTCTAATGTTCTTAGTGAACACCCATCTGGACGTATGTTGTGCAGTGAACACTTTGAGTCAACACATGGTTGATCATAACATTCATTGGGTTGGTGCCAAGAAACTCTTGAGATATCTCTGGGGCACGATAGACCATGGGCTGAGATACACTGCTGGGAGCATGACACTCCTTGGATATACTGATGCCGATTGGTCTGGCAGTGTGGTGGATCGCAAGAGCACATCTGGATGCTTCTTCACATGTAGATCTTCTTCAGGAAAGAAACAGAAGTCGGTAGCCTTGAGCACCGCTAAGGCTGTATACATTACAGCATGTATGGCCCGTTGTGAAGTCACTTGGTTGTGAAATCTATTTAGTGTGTGGTTCGAGCATGTGCTAAATACCACCATTATCCTTTGTGATAATGAGAGGGGGATTCATTTTTCATAGAATCCCGAGTTCCACGATTGATCCAAGCATGTTGATGGTTGGTACCACTTTATCCGGGATATGGTACAACGAGGTGCCGTAAGGCTCGATCATATAGGAATTGATGAGAAGGTCACAAACATTATCACAATGCCCTTGGGGAAGATCATGTTCCTAACATTTCATGAGAATATTGGAATCATGGAACAACCCTATTTGGAGGGTCCTTTTGGACGATGAGCTCCAGGAGCTCCAGGGGGGTTTTGGGGATAGCTTTGGTGCTATAAGCGACCACATGGCTAGGCTTGTCGAACCTAGTTGGTGTGCTTCTGCCCCACTGTGATGATACTAAGATGGTTTACCTCTCTTTAATCTATGCCTTGTATGCATCCTACCCATGGAGTTTTGAACTCATGGGAAGTACCTCTCATTTGGCCAATGATGTTGGAAATGAGAATAGAGACCATAGCAAGACTGATGGACGCATCAGAGATTTCTGTACTCTTTATGTCTAGGATGGCACATGTCCTACCACTTGATATGGGATCAAATTTAGTGAGTTTTTGGACCTCCAACTGACTTCGGGTTAGTAAAACTAACTTCGGGTTAGTATATGACTCTCTTGAGTCCTAGTGAGGTTTCGGACCTCCAACTGACTTTGGGTCAGGTAAACCAACTTCAGCTTGGTATGAGACTCTTTGTGAGTCCTATAGAGGTTTCGGACCTCTGGGTTGAATCTGTTAGCTAGGAATGATGTCTTTGTGACTAACCCACTTCTGTTCAGAAATAAATAGGCCAAAAAAGAAAGTTACGGTGGGATGATGCACGATGTTTGGATTGCACTAGTGGACGGAGTTCTCCCTAGTTGAGAGGGAGTGTTAAATTTGGGCAACTAGGTCCAAACTCTGGATTTTTCTGCTAAGATGATGATCCCAATATTTTTATTGGATTCCTCTTTCGGAGAGGTGTAAGATTGATCTAAAGATCATCTTGATCGGATGAGCAGAACATGTACTTTTAATTTATTTCATTTATGTGCTAGGTCAGCCTGGAATATAATATAGACTTAAATGTCTTAAAGGATGTGTCACACACCCCCAAACATGCCTATATATTGGAGAGACTTGGAGTTCATTATACACACAATGTGTGGAGGATTTTCTTCTCTCTTGATGGCGATGGAGTTGCATTCTTGGTGCTGAGTATTTGTGGAGTATTCTTTTTTCTGGGTTGTCTTGGGGTTGTGTGTGACACACTTGGTTGTATGAACTATTGAAGACTTTGCTAGTAGAAGCATCCTACTGATCGTCATAACGCCACCATTCATTATCTCTATTTTGGCTTATCTTCCATCGATCTATTGCTATGTTCTATCTTCTTCAATATTTTGTGCCCTAATCTGAAATGGAATATAACATGTTCTAAAATTAATATTCCTTTATGTTATCCTTGCCTACCCTATTATTATCCCGAGTATAATTTCCGTTCTTGGGAGGAATATCCAATAAATTATAGCTCTTAATGAGCTTTTGAAGAGTGTCACGAGAGGGATCTGGGTGGAAGTACCCCCCTCTTTTTTCATCAACGTTTAGAACTAAATTTAGATCTCCTCCAACAATGAGGTTTTCTTTTTTTTCAAGCAACATATTTTCTTTCAGTGATTTCCAACATGTTTCCTTATCTTTATAATGATTTTTGGTGTAGACATTATAAAATTTGTTTTTTCTTTCCATAGTTTTACTTTTTAACTCTGTCTTTATCCAGTATGCCTCCATTCTCGGAATATGTAATTCCCATTTTTCTTTGTGCCAAATTGTACTGATTCCTCCCAATGCCCCAATGGTGGACAATGTTGTTCCTTCATAGTTTCTCATATTTTGTATGATGTTTCCCATTTCTTGACTATTTATTTTGGTATCCTGGATCATTAGGATATGTGTTTTTTCCCCTGATATAAGATCCCTTATTATGTTTATTTTGGAGGGATGTCCTAATCCTCTGCAATTCCAAGAGACCATTATCATTATTTATTTTGGTTTGTTGCCAAGGGGCCTTTCCCTCGATAATTCTGTTTTCCTTTCTCTTTGATACTATATCCTTTTTCAAGGTAGCTAATTTCCATGGGATTTTGGATGCCTAGAGTGCTACTTTTTTGTTGCCACATCCCTTAGTTCCTTATTTTATTTCCTTCCAAATTTATTAGAAGTATCAACAAATGCCAAGGATTATTTTAATTTATTTCAGGTGAGGATCATTTCCGAGGAACGAGGGGAGGACTATGAGGGAAGGGAGGGGCAATCAAAAGAGGAGGACCAAAGAATGGAAATCCAGGAGACTAGGGGGGGCGAGGAGGAGAAGCAACCACCAGAGGCTGCTGGAGAGGAGAAGATGTGAGCATGGGAGGATGGAGGAGGGTCAGAGGGGATGTCGAGGGGATGAAAGGGATTCAAGCCAGAGAGAGGAGAGGATTGAGGGGGGAAGGAGGAGTGGAGATGATTCTTTGAGGGAGGGGCAGAGGGGGTTGTGGTTGATGTAGGAATAGGGACATGCGATTTTTTATTTGATGTATTTTTTTTTACTTTCTCCCTTTTTTGTTCTTGTGCTTGTTTGGTTTTATTTCTTAATATTATTTATTACTACATCTATTTGTGAAATTCCCATATTCATGACATACCTTGCACTTGAAGGGTATTTGATCATAATCCAGCTGCATTATGTGTGTCCAGTTGTCTACATTGATCTTGATAGCTTCTGGTGGCCCTTATCCTAAGTCGACTTCAATGCAAATCCTTGCATAGGCCTACATGTTGTCTTTTGGATCACTCCTATCAATATATTTTCCAACATTGTTTCCAATAGTTTTGACAAGTTCATCTCCCCAACAATGCAATGGGAGATGTGGTAATCGAACCCACATCGAGATAACATTAGGGAAATCCAGTTTAGGATCGAATTATGGAGTCCATATATTCAGATAGAGTCCTATTGTATCCATAAAATACATGCCGCTTATGAATATAAGGTATTTTTCTTCCTTGGTTTTGAAGTGAAAGGTGAAGTATCCCCTTCCACAAAATCTAATGGCTATTTTCCCTTGTGTCACTTGAGACCAATTTCTCTTTACCCACTTCTAAATAGTTTTTAGAGAGGGCCATAGTCCTATGAAATGTCCAACTAATCCTTTTTCTAATAATGAGAGGGCAGCTATGCATGGTAGAGTTGGAGGCAAAGTGATCGAAGGTATTCCTTCTAGCTTCTTCACAAGTTTTGATATTGTAGGGCATGTTCATGGAGGTCCCATTAAGGAGACCAGTGAGGCAAAGGTGATTCCTGATGCATCATGGGGAGGCTACAAATCGGGTTGTGGAGGATCTTAGAGCAATTCCCCACCTAGATCGGACTCCCGTGGGGGCATGTCGGCGGAGGGGTGATGCAGAGGATCAGTTCAACAACCTAGGTCAGGCAGAGTGCACACATTAGTCCAGGATGAATATTGTGATTCTATAACTAGAATTACTATAATATATATGTAAGAATAAACCCTTGTAAATTTACGTGGAAATTTTGACGAATCCATTGAGCCAAGGGTCAGAAGTACAAACACTGGAGCTTATGTAGTTACTCCAATGAAAAGGTTTCATAGGTTGTAAGGTTTTATATGAACCAAAAATATTTACTATTGCAATCAAAATTTTTGTACTTGATAAATATTAAAGGAAAAAATAATTTAACTAAAAATTATGATTCAAAGACTACCTAAAATATATTTTTGAATGAATGGTACAAGAAGTAGTTTATTGTTAAACCATAATATCTAGTAGAACCTTGAAGGTCAATGACCAAATTTCTGTAGAAATGTTTAGACAGAAAAACACTCCAAATTAATGAAAAAAACCTAACAAGAGAAATGACATGAGGATTAGTCCTTAAGATATTAAAAACCCCAACAATTGTAACATGTTGATGGGAAAATGCGATACGACCAACAGCAGGGGATCTCCCCGGTAAAAGGTCCCAATTAGACCTTGAACCGTTTGGAATAGGGATCCCGTCCGGGGTGTGGGTCTGGCTACCACTGATTTCTCCTTTGCTTTGGGTCTCACTTAAACTCTATAAAACAGTGGATACACACCTAATCAACTGATACAAGACATATGATTGATGCATTAAATGTACATACGACACCAAATTAATAAAAACCAATAAGAATGACATGAGATTAGTCCCTTAAGATATTAAATACCCCAACAATTGTAACATGTTGATGGGGCACCGTCTACCAACAAATAGGTGGGATCTCCTGGGTAAAAGGTCCCAATTAGACCTTAACTGCTTGGGACTCAGGGATCCCATCCTGGTGGTAAACCGGCTAACACTATCTCCTTGCTTTGGGTCTCGCTTAAATCTATAAACAAAGGATACACGCCTAATAAACCATACAAGACATATGATTGATGCATTAAATGTACACACGACACTATAAGAGGAAATAATAAAGCATGAAGACCGAAGGAAGTGTTGTTAGCAACACTTCATTAGGGTCATGCTTGTAAACTGTTCTGGCCACAAAGGAAATAATTCTTCATGGCAAGAACACCCTTCACTTCCTAAAAATTTTAAATGATAACACAAATGCCAATAAACAAAGCCATCAGCGTTCGTTAAGAAAGTGAAATAAACACAACCACCATTAACATACTCAGCAAAATGTTATGCAACTGTGATGTGAATTGAAGATACAGTTCCCTTAATCTAAAGATGTTCAGAAACTGAAAACATAATACTCAACAGTGCTCATACATAAGACAACACCAAATCCACAAAGAGATTTTTCAAAATGCTTGTATTAATGCTTAAATGTATAATCCTCTGGTAATACAATATACTCAGCTCGAGTCCCAAACAAAAGATCTATTTATAAGCTCTTGAAGGAGTATTTATAATACCAAAACCTGCCCTTTGGGCTTCCTTGACTTTTCATCTTCTTCACCGTTGGGGTGCCTTGCGACCCAGTCTTTTCTGCGACCTGCAACCTGAGCTGTTGTTGCGACCTGCGATCTGATTGGGTTTTGTGACCTTGCGAACTAGTCGCTGGGTCGCTGGGTCACGCCATCGGGCATTTGACAGGGGATGCGACTTAGCGACCCTGCGACCTCAAGAAAATCTGCAACTTGCGACCTCGGTCAATCTGCGACCTGCGACCTTCTTGGATTTTTTGATCAAACTTACAACTGACTGCGACCTTGAAAAATTTGCGAATTGGGGCGTATTTATCCCTTCTGCCTTTCTCGTGTTGAGATAGTCTTAGCTCCCGCCACATGAACTAGCATTCCCAAGGTAAGAGAAAAACTTCCTTGTCTGGGTCGTCATCATAATCTCCTCATGTTACCTACGTGTAAGCATATTAGATTAGCCATTAGCCTCACTCACATAAATATGTTTATGCATGTTAAAGAAAAAATAAAGATACAATAAAAGAAAATGCAGATTGCATAAGGAGCATATTGACAGATTACATCAAGGGATTTTAACGATTAGCTTGGACCCCTATATAGTCCTATTATGTAGGCGATATATGCTTTGAGAAAAGAGGCCATTCCGAAGCGGGGTCGCATGGTCGGAGCTTTCATGGGTCGCAGCCTCTAGTGGACATATCATTCTGCGACCTTGCGACCTTGGAGGGGTCGCACACTTGCATGGTCGCATTTTTCGTCCAGTAGCGGCATCGCGACTTAGCGACCTGGATGGGTCGTGCGACTTGATCTCTACGTGGGTCACAATCTCAAAAGGGTCGCAGGGTCGCACTTTTCAATTGTTTCATAGATTTGTGACTTGCGACTCAGAAGAAATGCGACCTGAAAAAGGTCCCATAGTCGCAAATGTTGGGCAAGTCGCACTCAATTTCTTTTGGGTATGCTGTGACTCAGCGACCCAGGCTGGATTGCGACTTGATCAGGGGTCGCATGGTTGTGTTTAAGAATCGATCGCACTCCTTGCTGCTGCAATCGGCATTTTGTAGTAAACTTTCCAAAGCATAACCTCCTGATCCTTTTGAACTCCTGCTACACCACACACTGAAAACAAGTTACTGCGTTGGACTCAAGACTCCTAAGAAGGATCGAGCGGTAAAAAGGATGATTAAGCCTTCCTGCAATCTCTCCATGACACCATAACTAAAATTTTATTTGTGAATGGCAATAACAGGCGCACCAAAAGATCATCGTTCTTCAAACCCTATCGATTCTGATCTCAACGCATAGACTATAGGTATGACGGAGCGAATGCAATCTAGTGCATGAGCCGCATTTTTCTCCATTATAAGAATATTTTGGGGCTTCAAGTCGCCATGCAGCACATTCACGGAGTGCAAATGCTGAAGGGCCCTCAATAACTGGTTCATAATCAACTAAACATTCAAGGGAGCCGCTGACTGGTGGCTGCTACTTTTGTCTGCTCGATTTCTAGACTCTATAGAGTCTGCCAAATCTTCATGCACCATTTCCATCACAATATAAATATCGTCAAGATTATGTTCACTAATAGGTCACATGATCTCCTTCAACGTCACGATAAAAGGGCGCTTGATTTGGCTGTGAATTAATACTTCAGACATGACTCTCTCTGTACAAGTCAGGTTTTTGAAAATACATTCTAATTTCTTGATGGAAACGTTCTAAACATTAAACCGGCTCGCGATTTTCGCCTCCTCTGTCACTTAAACACCCACTTTTGGAATGCGCCAATCTTCATTCTGTTTCGCATGGCCTAAAATCATGGCATGCTGAGATACGACAGACATGTTGTGCGTTAAAATTGTTGTTTCAGTGCATCAACATGGAACGTTAAACATCCGCTTTTGGAATGCGCCAGCCTTCATTCTGTTCCGCATGGCCTGAAATCACGGCATGCTGAGATACGATAGACATGCTGTGCGTTAAAACTTCCTGTTTCGGTGCATTAGCATGGAAAGTTATGATATATTTCCAAGTTGCTCACCAAAACGGCGGATCGAATCACCATGTTTTCGGCATCCGTTTGGAACGCTAACTCACCTCCTTCAGCGTGTGTGGCACCTGACTTGGCATCGGTGGTGAGCTGGATCCATGATATCACCCATGGCGTATTACGCAACCACCATCTATCGATAAACAAACCGTGGCAAGCGAGGAGCATCTTTTGCGCTGACACATCTTTTTTTAACCTGCGTTCGGGTTCTTCAACGAAGTGGTTTAAAACTATACTTGGGCATCGTTTAAACATAGGCTACGGGCTATCGTGATTCTACAACTCCGTCCTTGATTTGACTGTTATTTCGTTACAGTTATTTACAATGCCATCAGGGCTTTTTCAACCCTTCGCCTGCATTTCAAACATGCCTTTTGACCACCAAATATATGCTCCAAACGCTTTACTATAAAACACGACCATCGTGCATGTCTGTCCCAAGACTAGACTTCGGCATAGAAATATTTGCGCCCATATATAAGTCTGTTCCATATTTTAATTGTAAAGTTTTGAACACTATATTTATATGTCTGCTCCAAACATGTACCACAATTTGAAAACCGCCATCGAACCTTTGGCTCCATGCAACGTGCCCGTGTGGTTTCGTTCCACCATTTTAATCGTAAAGTTGACCACCTTATATATCTGCCTCAAATGCTTTAGCATAGATTAAAACTTCGGCATGTAAGCTTTTGCTCGGCGGTCTTATATGGTTTTGAAATCATATATGTTGGCGCCTTGGCATTAAATATATAACGTAACTTTGGCCCATCGAATGTGCGCCCCTTATAATGTTTTCACATAGTTTTTTGTTCCACTATCTCTTATGGTTTTGAAGCCATATGATTTCTTTATCTTGGTTTAATCACATCATATTCAAAACCATTACCTTGGTGCACATATTTGCGCCCACCATGTAGCTCAGGGTTACGAGATATTATTTCCCAAAAGTGTGCCAACACCTTGAATGAGATTGTCATTCTCTACGTAAATATTTTGAGTCCACTTTGTTCGCTCGGGCTATACTTCGGGCTAGGCTTGTCGAAGTGGTGAAATATGTTCCTTTGTGTGCAGACCTCGGCATGGAGTTGACATTGTGCAGGATCTTCAAAACTTCCTTTTTTAATTTATGCTTATTTTGTCTCCTTCCAAAATAGCAGCAATTGGGATTGTTTCTTGATCAGCACCCCCACCAAAATGCAACTTCCTGGTAATGTGTCATCATCATTTTCATTTTCAAACAATCTCATCCTCAAGGTCGTCAAGAGTTGATAGAGCAACACCATGATGAGTAAGAATGTCATCTTCTCCGTCTGATAAAGTGTATTTGTCCTTCTTAAGAATCCGTGACTGTCACTCACTCTGGAATCTAATGATAGCCTTATCTGCATCTTCAAGAGCGTCATCATTTTCCCTAGACCGCATGTCCAAGAAAACATTAGCTTTTCCACTTTGTTTGTATTCTTGTAAGAGAGTCTTCTTCTTCGTGATTGACAACTTCCCTAAGCATTGTGTTCTTGTTAATTGGGTTCCAATCTCTTTCTCCCAACGCGATGGTGATATTCTTCGGTATATCATCTACGGGATCGCCTGCACGTAACATTATACACTAATTAGTTTACAATTACATTTTAGAGAGGTTCCCCCAAAATAATAAATATTAGATTATGAGCACGGCGAAGTGCTAAAACAAAGTGCCTAGACAATCCATGATGCAAGCGCTCTTAATGTAAATACACACAATTTTCCTTTCGAATGTATGTATGGTGATCCTTCGCACATGGCGTGATTGCAACAACATCGCTTGATCATGAGGGCGAGACAACTCATGAGGGGTTGGGGATAGGTCCGCTTGGATGTCACTAATTACGGAGGTTAGGTGAATGACCTAACGACTAAGTGAAGCGAAGGGGGACCTAAAATTTTAAATATACCCAAAATTTTGGGTGGTGTTGTAACGAAAGCTACAACATAACAATATAATCGTTTGAATGTAATGGTTAAAAAAATCACGATAATATGACAAAATTACCATAAGTGTAGACCTTTGAACAAATAATACGGTAACTACCTATATGAAAAGGCTAACAACATGGCAAATGATGGAAATGAAACTTCATTTCCTTAAGATCTATTCAAGAAAATAAAACTCAGGCACAGAGTAATTGAGAGATAATCTAGAGAACACAATTGAAATAATGTGAATGAACTAAGTAAATATACGTGAAATGAAAATGCACGAATGTTAGTTTTTTTTTTATAAATACATTGATACATAAGAACAAAAAATCGTGTGTGTGTGTGTATGTTAAAGAAAATGGCTTGCAAAACAAAGAAATATCACCTTTGTGTCGAAAACCTTAGATATCCAAAAATAAATTATGGGTACAAATGACCAGGAACTAAAATCTTTGAATTAGTTTTCCAAGGACTTGAAACCCATTTAAAATAAGAAAGAAAAATCAATGCTAAAGGCAAAGTTGTTAAATTATTCAACTATGAACAAATTTCAATTTGAACATCTTGTTTGATGAATATGATTATTTCATTGAATTCCTACTTTCGAGAGGACCAAAATCGACCTAAATACCACTCAAATCTATAATATTCCCGATTTTCCACAAGATAATTGAATATTAGAGTTCTTAATAAACTTAATTAATTAAGTAAATAAGAGGGTGGAGGACCCACAAACCCCAAAGATAAATAAAATTCACTTTTGATGTGTATGTGGATATTTCAGATCTAGATCTACATAATGGAGTAGTGGAGCAACTACTTAATGTGAAAGTGGAGAAAATGTCTCATTAATAAAAAATATCATGGAGGTTGAAGCGGTAAACTAAGATCATGGAAGGAATCAAATGTAAGATCCTTAGAGCATTCATGATGAGATGATGGAGGAGTAGTGCATTTAATGCACACATGATGGAGAGAGGGTGATCTTTACATTCACACATGATGGAGATAATGGAGAGAAAATCACATTTGATCCAACATGGAGGCCTATGTCCACATGTACAACGCAATTATGAGGTGGGCCAAGGCATGGGGAAGGTTCTACAAACTATATAATGAGAAGATGAAGGCAACATTGGAGGCACGCTTCAAATTATTTATTTGTGATGCGTTTATATCTAGATTTGTCACTTGACAGCCAAGCATTCTTGAGTTGTTGCTTCAGTTTGATGTTGTTTGCTTATAAGGTGTTTACGGCAATCACCCTTACCCATAGGGGACTTGTGTGCCTACTGCAGGAAGATTTCCTATTGAGCTACATTTATCATCGGGCATTAATGCCATATTGTTCCTACTTTACGCGGCCCATACATCTTGAAATAACACATTTCTACATCGGGGTTTCGGAAGAGGAGGTTGTCTTCAATATTTGATTGAGGAACCGGTGAAGGTTCATCCTATCACCTTGAGCTTCAAGATCATCCTTACGGTCAACGGATATATCGGGCATCATGCCATTTGTGTTCATCTCCCCGTGACAACATTTCCATGAAATTGCACGATCCGATCTTGTAGACCCGAGAGAAGGGAAGTTGCTAGCATTTTCCCAGCTAATCTAGTGGAGGACCATTCCTTCATTGTATTCATTGTTCCCATCATTTTAGAGCTACATTGCATATCTTAGTAGCAAGCTAGAGAGCCTCCTTCCTTCCTGATGCATTTTTGCTTGAGAAGTTGTGTAGCAGCCATTTGCAATCTTGAGAGGAGGATTGAGGAGCTAGATCTTGAGCTTATAGCACGGGGATATAGCGAAGATCAGCCTTCAAGATTAGATTTGATCTTGTGACATATTTCAGCCATCTATTGTCGGATCTAGCTTTGCGTCTACATAACCCAACGGACAGGGGATCAAACTCCCAAGAGGTAAATTTCCAATCTCATAGATGCGAAATTTCCTTTCTAGGTTATCTTGGGTTGCCATCATAAAACCTAGATCTAGAATCTTGGAATCATCGGAAGCTCTGAGTGTTATAAGGATTAATCCCTATTGCGGACAAGGCTTGATCTCACTAGTATCCTACGGATAGCTAGAAACAAACATCCATTTGTAAAATGTTTCTGCGATTATATGTGATTCGGTATTATAAACAAAAGAAGAGGACATGCCCCTACCTTGAAAGTCGTTTTCGGTGCATTATTTTATCCGATCAAGCAAAGACTTCTTGATGCGTGAACACGCAATCAAAGAGAAAGATAAAGAGTTAAAGCACACCGCAACATATAATAATTAATAACAACTAATCTAACTTAGTGATCAAGAAATATAAATACTGAATTATTCAAATAGACACAAGAACAAATCAATAAGAAAAGGATATCCATATGTATTATCTTGAATGAAAAGACTAACTTTACAACTTGATGCCTTAATGTTGTACAAGTTCCCTCACAGAGTCATGAACAATCGTTCCTCCTTGATTGACAAGCCTTCCTCTCTTTGAACTAGTATGAGGTATGGACATAGAATTGTGTGATCATTCTCATATCAATAATGACTAGTGTATAGTATGCTCTCTTGAGAATTTCTTGAGAAATTACCTTTACCAAAACTAGGTACAATCTACCCTTGGTAAAACATGAACTCAATTTTATAGGGAAATGGAGATAGTTTCGGTTCCATGAAAGAGGGGGATGGATTCCTCTAATGAAGGGATTTGAAGTCCATATACCAAGGGATAAACTCCATGAGTGAAGGGATAGAGCTCCATGAGTGGAGGGATAAATCTTGAACTAATCGTGCCTCTAGAAGCTTTCGATTGGAGAATATTAGTCAGTTGGGCTTCTAGAACTTAATTTTCCTTTATTTGTACGTTTTGTTAGTATGAATCTTTCGTCATAAAATATCACTTTAACTACGCATAAAAAATAGCCCTAACATCAATTATGGCTGCAAAATATCTTAAGTTTGCTGCACAAATTCAGATCTAAGCATAAAAGATATTAAGCAGATAAAATATAACATGGCTCCATGCATTCAATGGACAAGACAAGAAATAATAAAATAATTTTATATTATATTAAAGAATGGGGCACCTGAGAGGAAAACAAGAAAGGTGTTTTCCGGTTCTCCTCAGTGGGATGGGTTCTTGAAAGTCCTCAGTGTTTCAGATCTAACATTCCTCTCTCTTATTGGTGTAGAAAAACAAACATAGAACTCAATGGGAGTTCATAAAGCAAAATGGAAAATGGTGACCAAGAGTAGATCCAGAGTGATCTAATGCAATGAAGGTGACTAATGAATGGGGAAAACCTTCCTATTTATAACAAAATATTGGGGTGGCCTAGAACTCCGTGCGTGAATAAAATATTATTAATCGAATTCTAGAAGCACCCTTTAGGAATATTTTACTATATTTGTTGGAGGGAAAAGGATTCTTGACTTGGGTCAATTCCTTTATTTATAAATAATAAATAAATAAATGATTTATTTATCATTTTAGGGAAATGATGGGAATATAATTAAATAAACAATGGTTTATTTAATTATTTATGATGATTTAGTCAAATTTAACTAAGAATATTATTTAAATAATGATTTAAATAACTTATTCTTAGGAAATAATTAAATAAATAAGGATTTATTTAATTAAGTTCCTTGTTTTGGGTTAAATATGATCAGGAAATATAAACAAATAAGTTATTTTATATGGTGAAAGCAATTTTACTTAGGGTAAAATTGGTCTTACATGGTGTACTTGGGTTCATCTAATAATAATAGGTTAGATGACCAAAAAATGGTGTAACAGATTGCCCCCCAACGTACGAGTGTTAGGAGAAAATCGTATGACCGAAGTACGTTGTAAGAACTCAATCACTAGACATCAAAAGGGAAGTGAGAGAGAGAAATGTAAGGTTGTCTGATGTGCTAAAGGAATAGACCCTGAGGAGACTAGACTTACAGGTGCAACAAGTCTCTAGTTTATGAAGTGGTACCTATGCTAAAGGTGGTGGGGGAGGCATACCTATGCCCGCCGAGACAAAGTACAAAGAATAAGGCGCCCAGAAAACCATGGAACGCAATAATGAAGCATGTGCTGGCCTAAACATGAGCTAGATAAGTAACATGATGAATCTCACATACATGCGATGCATGGAATAACCGTCAGGACTTATACAATAATATTTTAGTACATGAGATACAAATACACCCAAATTCCCCCTACACACGGGGAAGGGCTCGCAAAATCTAACTGATACATGCAAATTGAAGAGGCGTTGCAAGCGGTGAAGGCTGATATCATCAAATGAGAGGAGCGGCATCAAGGGCGGAAATGAAGAATTCATTCGGGCATGTGGGGGGCTACCTGCAGGGCCACCCCCTCATGAGGGTTGAGACATCTCACACACGCCCAGGAATCACCAGTGGCTGCTGCTGCATCACTGGACCATCAAGTGTATAGATAATGATCATGCTGAAAAGAGCTCGAACCAAGGTACATTTCCCCCTAGACCTGGCTTCTGGAGTAAATGAGCTAATGTCGACAGAAGTAGGTCTGCCATAGGTGAGGCAATAAGGGAACCCCAACGAAGGCACGAGGGAAAATAGTAGAGCGACGAACAGACAGACACTAATGATGATGATGAAGTGGGGGATACTGAGTAGCGGATGGACGACTTCCCTTGTGACAGCATAAAGGGCATGAATGGCTTGGCAGAGACTGACACAATATCATGAGGGATAGGGGCCAATGGGACTGAAGGCCATAATATGCGACACGAGAGAGGGACCAAGCAAGAAGGGATGGAGGACTATAGCGGGGTACAAAGGGACTCGGGATAGACTCTATGAATGTGATGACTCAACTCGGATGCTCTAAACAAGGGCGACTTGATGGTGCTGCCACACAGTAAAAGGTCCAATGGGGAACCATAAAAACATGGGTACAATAGGGTATCTCATGACGAAAAGCAACACGAACAAAGACAAGGAAGGAGACGAAGTGATGCCCCCAGTACAAGTATTGTAAGTGAAGAAATTCGATTTGTAGGAGATGTGAATAGATTCTTCGTGGACAAAATGTGTCTTGGTGAAGTATCAAGGTACTAAAAGCTAAAAGGTACTCAGAGCTCATGAACAGGCCAGGTCGCACTTTTTGGGGTTTGTTCTGCGACCTGGGTAGCAAGTACTGGGCATAAAACTGCGACCTCACCCAGGAAATGATCTGAAAAGTGCGACCTGTCAAAGAAAAGGGGTTTCAATGCTGTTTTTGTCTGAGATCGGGGATTTTTATGGGTGAGGGGCATAGGTGCCCCCAAGCATGAGGTGGTCATGCCAAAATGTATGTAGAAAGAAGGGGAATTTAAACACATTTTAAGGATGTGGGGCGCCATTTGTTTTTGTTATGGTTATGCAGTTTGAGAAAGGAAATGGAGGATTACCAATCTCTTTTAGTACTGCATATATGAATCAAATGGACTTTAAGTTTCTGGGTTGGCATACCTGGTGCCACTATCTCAAACAGAGGATTTGGAGATAATGAACTGATGCTCTCTTAGAAAACATATAGGTTGGTCAACAACAAGGTCGAAAAGACTGGGTTGCTGATGTAAGATAAAGGAACAATAAGGGGTATCATCCCGAGAGTGATCTGAAGTGATATGGGACTTTAGAGGTTCTTCTAAATATGGAAGAATAATGGTACTAAAGTCGGCACGACCAGATATACTAGTAAAGTGGTGGAGAATTGCTTCTCTTGGTCTCTTGAATATGGGTGCCCCCTTACTCAAACATTGGGTTTCAATGTAATGGCCACAAGGTGGATGTGGTGTGAACGCATGGGTTCGATGTAAGGGGGAATAGATAAAGTCAGGGGTAGTGATTTCTTCCGTAATGTCATCATCATGATAGGAGATGGGGTGACTGGTGGAAGAAAGACCGCCTAATGCGGCGAAGCTTCCTAACTCATGATCACGAGAAGAGATGGTCGCATGCGGATCGTCACAAGGGTTAAAAATGGCCCAAGCTGCCAAGGCTAGATTCCGGGAATAGTGACTTGTCCCATCGGCATAGCCAATATAATGTGTGGACGGAAGGTCCTGCAAAATAGTGTCACAAGACAAGACATGGGAGGAGTAAGAACAAAGATGACAGCATGAGTGAAGGGTAGACAACACAGGATAACTACGGGAGGTAGTAGGCTAGATAGGGTGGCTATGACTCGCGGAGCGGGGGCGGAGGGTGTGTAGGAAAACAAACATGGAACTCAATGGGAGTTCACAAAGCAAAATGGAAAATGATGACCAAGAGTAGATCCAGAGTGATCTAATGCAATGAAGGTGACTAATGAATGGGGAAAACCTTCCTATTTATAACAAAATATTGGGGCGGCCTAGAACTCGGTGCATGAATAAAATATTATTAATCGAATTCTAGAAGCACCCTTTAGGAATATTTTACTATATTTGTTGGAGGGAAGAGGATTCTTGACTTGGGTCAATTCCTTTATTTATAAATAATAAATAAATAAATGATTTATTTATTATTTTAGGGAAATGATGGGAATAATTAAATAAATAATGGTTTATTTAATTATTTATGATGATTTAGTCAAATTTAACTAAGAATATTATTTAAATAATGATTTAAATAACTTATTCTTAGGAAATAATTAAATAAATAAGGATTTATTTAATTAATTTCCTTGTTTTGGATTAAATATGACCGGGAAATATAAACAAATAAGTTATTTCACATGGTGAAAGCAATTTTACTTAGGGTAAAATTGGTCTTACATGGTGTACTTGGGTTCATCTAATGATAATAGGTTAGATGACCAAAAAAATGGTGTAACTCTT
>JAXQQM020075487.1:0-24554 GCA_034641835.2 Pinus albicaulis | reverse complement strand
GTTGCATATCCTTTCACCTTGCCCCTTTGTTATTTATCTTATCCAAAGTTTTGTTTGACCTCCCTCGACTCTCATACCCCGACTCCACCTCACATCACCTGCCCCAACCCATCCGCATTAACCATATATGTTCCCCACCTCCACATGCAATTTTCTTCGACGTATTTCACACCCCGCCTTAGCCTTCAAACTTTAACCATGAAGGGAGGTATGAAATGGACAGTTTCAAGTCTTGGCCCTACTCCCACACATCAACTCACAGCTATTTCGCTCCCACCTTTCACAATATCGCCTACCACCTTAGGACCCTTTTGAAAACTGACTTTAAGTTTTACATGATGGACCATCGTAGCCCATTAGGGGAATTTTGAGGTCTAAAATGGGCCTCCTAAGGAAACAGTATCTCCCTTAAAACCTTTACCTCTCATTGCATGTCGAAAGTTTCAAAAGATAGGCACAAAGGTTCGTGATATAATCCCTGAAGTGCAATGTGAGATGACGATGGGACCCAATCACAATCGTAAATCACAAACTTTGAAGGATGGGCACGGGAGGTAAGAGTTAAAATCGCCAAAGTGCGATGTGCGATGCCAGGTGGGACCTGATCGCAATCGCAAATCAAAAACTTTAAAGGATAGGCACGGGAGGTAAGTGTTAAAATTGCTGGAGTGTGATGTACGATGCTAGGTGGGACCCGATCACAATCGCAAATCAAAAAATTTGAAGGATAGGCAAGGGAGGTAAGTGTTAAAATCACCGAAGTACGATGTGCGATGCAAGGTGGGACCCAATCGCAAATCGCAAGTTTTAAAGAATAAGTGCGGAGGTAAATGTTAAATTCATCAAAGTGTGATATGTGAGGATGTGGTAATGATGTGGAAGTGACATGGCAATGTGACATGGCAAATGACGTGGCCTCGACCCCGCAGATCGTAGTTGATCTATGATGACATGGCAAGGTGATGTGGCAGTGACATGGCAAGGTGACATGGCATATGACTTGACCCTGGCCCGCATACTGCACATCACAAGTTTTAAAAGTCATGTGCAAAGGGTAAGTGTTATAATTGCCAAAGTGCGATGTACGATGTGTTGGGGCCTGATCGTATATCGCACATCACAAGTCTTAGAAGATAAGTGTTAAAGAAAATTTAAAAATAATGAAATACGAAATGCGATGTTGGCGCAGATGCAATGTGGTTCCAAGATGAAAACTAAAGGGTTTAAAGTTCGGGCATATGTGGTTTGCAAGTTTTTTTATGAAGAAAAAGGATAAAACACTGTTAGGAAAAATACTGAGAGGGGGGGTGAATCAGTATTTAGAGATGACTGAAATTTTTTTATCAAAATTTTTTTTATGCATTTAATTCTTTACATAAATTATTGCATCATTCATTCATCAGAAGATTAGTAGGCTGTAAGCATGTGCAGTAATAACAAAATGAACCATCACACATAAGAAACACACATGAACACCAGTATTTAAGGTGGAAACCCAATTTGGGAGAAAACCACCGTTGTTGTCGTCTATGTCTTCAATATTTATTATAAAGAAAACTTCTTACAATTTTAGTGCTGGAACAGACTTATACCAGCATGCAGGCACCCACCTGCAGAAGGCTACAACCTTCTCTCGTTCTCCAGTCACTGCTGGAAGGGGGCTCCAACCCCCTGATTTTAACACCAGCTTATACTGGCAGAAAGCTTCCACTTCAATCCTCAGATCCACCACATTTCTTCAATTTCTTCATCATACTTGTGTCAGGTCTTCATTATTTCTTTGCAGATCTTCCTAGAGATTCATCATTTTCTCGATCTAGAGGTCTTGAACCTTCATCAACTCCATAGGTGCATCATAGATTCAGCTTTTTCAGAAAACAAAGTTCAATCATGAAAATATCTCTTAAAGAGATTTATTCATTAACAACCCTTATGCATGCACAAAATGAACTATAACGCACTTCTCCTTATATAGTTTTTCCTTTATTAATACCATGAGTCAATACCACCCAACCGCTAATGGTATTCCTGGACGGGATCAATTAGATAATCCAACGGGGTCTACCCAAGCCCCCAAACAATTTCTCATTGTTTTATTTCCTTGGTTTTGGCAATTAGATAATTAATCTAAGGCTTTTTAATATCTCAATCTGAGATTGAGATATTAATCCAAATTTCTCCTTTATTAATGAAAAACCCTCAGCATACTTCGTAGACCTTCATATGTCGACCCCCAGGTTTATATGTTCCACCAAATTTGGAGTAAAAATGATGGCCCAATCGCTTTTCGTCATAATTTATATTTAATTTAAACAACCTTGGTTAAGCCTGTAAATATTAATTTGAAAATGCCCAATTAATATAATTTAAATTGGGCCCACATATATGATCAGCGACCCAATCAAATTCCCGCTCCGTACTTTGGTTAATATTCGCACATCTTCATCAAGCGATCACAGTGTGATGACTCCTTCCCAGATCAATGGCGCTCAACAATTTCGTTGGGCATCCTGGGTCGAACAATAACATGTGATGGCGCGCAGTGACAAGTGGTTTTGTGGAGTCGTACAGGGACGTGTGTCGCCCGTTCTATGGAATCGCTCCCCAACTTGAAGAAACCACTTATCTCCGAAAGGCGGTGCGATATGGGCAATCCGGCTTTGTAAACCCGCTCGCAGTTTTAGAATAGTGTTCTATCGAAATTCAACCATATTTAAAATATAGTTCATTGATCCATTAGGTCCGGATTTTCCTCGCAATCGCAAGACTTTTAATAAACACTTTACTGCACAGTTTTTTCTCCGATGCGATTAAAACTAGAACTCAAACACTTATTAATCCTGGTTTATACGCCCATCGGGTCTGGGGTTCAATTGCACTCGCATCCTCTTGTTAACTTGTTCTGCTGGCGTTATATGCCCCGATGTGATAAGGGTCTCTGGCCTGGGTTACGATTCCTGGAATGTACTTATTTAGTGTATCAACCAGCTAGGGTAGTAAACCTCAGAATAACGCCTTAGCCTCTGCCTCTGCTGCTCGATGGAAATTCCTTATATGCTGCCTTGCTACCTCTCTTTACTGCCTCTATGCCTTTGCTACAATACATTGCTTCCTCTGCTCCTTGACTGATGCGATAATTGCCATCAAGGACAATCAATTCAATATGATAGGATTTAAGAGACATATTGCTAAAAATCTCCCCCTTTGGACTTGATGGCAACCATGACTAGAAATACATTTGGACAACAACATTCTCCCCCTTTGACATCAAGGGCAAAGGGTAGATCAAAAACCTTTATACCGACAAAACCATGCTCCCCCTGAGATCATGTTGCTTCTTCAAACATAATATAACAAAAATGACTTATACAAACAAGATCAAAAATTCTCAAGCATGAGATCAGAATACAAAAAATAATTAGAATGCCAACAATGCATTCTTTCCACATGACCAATGCTCCCCCTTAACACGGTTGTCCTGCAGAAAATTCGCATCTTCTTTATTTAAGTAGATCTGATCTTTTGCATGGCAGAGACTACTCCCAGCTTTTGTCTGAGATATTCGAACGCTTCCCTGGGTAAAGGTTTGGTAAATATATCAGCAACTTGTTCTTTGGAGGGAACATATTCCAACTTCACCTTTTGTTCAAGAACTTGTTCTCGTAAGAAGTGATACTTGATGGGAATGTGCTTGGTCTTGGAATGCATAACAGGATTCTTTGAAATACTAATGGCACTTGTATTATCACACATAATGGAGATAGGAGGTGAACATTTGATTTGAATGTCTTGTAAGGTTTACATCATCCAAAGAAGTTGAGTGCAACATGATGTGGCAGCCACATATTCTGCTTCTGCTGTAGTTAAGGCAATAGAGCTTTGCTTCTTGCTGAACCAAGATACTAATCGGGGCCCCATATAGAAAGAACCACCACTAGTGCTTTTCCGATCATCAACATTTCCAGCCCAATCTACATTAGTATAAGCATGAAGAGTAAGATCAACATTCTTTGGATACCATAGTCCAAAGTCTTGAGTTCCTTGTAGATATTTGAATATTCTTTTCACAACTTGAAGGTGATACTCTTTTGGATTAGCTTGGAATCGTCCAACAATCCCAACTGCATGCATAATGTCTGGTCTTGTCCCAGTGAGATAAAGTAGACTTCCTGTTACACCATTTTTTGGTCATCTAACCTATTATCATTAGATGGACCCAAGTACACCATGTAAGACCAGTTTTACCATAAGTAAAACCACTTTCACTATGTTAAAATAGGAAACCCCAAAAGGAAATATTAAACAAACCTATATTTGTTTGATTTTCCTCATGGAATAATTAATTAAACCATAATTTAATTATTATTCCCAGTCATGTTTAACTCAAAAACAAAGAAATTAATTAGATAAACCTTTATTTATCTTATTATTTTCTAGGAATAATTATTTAAATCTTATTTAGATAATATTCCTTGTTAAATATGACCAAATCACCCACAAATAATTAAATAAATCATTATTTATTTGATTATCTTCCAACCACTTCCTTAAAAAGGTAAATAAATCATTTATTTATTTATTTTTGACTAATCAAGGGATTTGACCCCAGTCAAAGACCCTTTCCCTCCAAAAAATATAATAAAGTATTCCATAAAAGGTGGATCTAGATTTGGTTAACATTATTTTAATCATGCACCAAGATCTAGAATGACCCAATATTTTGTTATAAATAGGAGGGTTTTCCCCATCATTCTTCACCTTTTGTTGCCTATTAGATCACTCTGGATCTATACACTTAGTCACCATTTTTTGCCATTTTGCTCCCTTTGAGCTCTACTTTTTGCATTGGGTTTTCTACATCAACTAGAGAGAGGAAGCTTAGATCTGAAGTGCTGAGGACTACAAAGAACCCATCCCATTGAGGAGAGCTGGATACACCTTCTTGTTTTCCTCCCAGGTGCCCTGTAATATAAAAATTCTTTCAAAAAATTGTGTGCTTGTCTTGTCTGTTGGATGCATGGAGCAAACCCTTTACTTTACTGCTTAATGTCTTTCCATTTATAGATCTGGTTGTTGCAGCATTTTTATTACTAACCGCAGATCTGAAGATATTTGGCAGCCACTATTGTTGTTAGGGCTATTAGTTATGCGTAGCTAAAGTGGTTCTTTTTCGTACACTTCGACGAAGGATTCATACTAACAAGTGGCGACTCCACACGGGTTTTAAATTACGACCGATGTCGTTTTTCATTTTCCTGCATATCTAGCTACTTCAGGCCCTAGGGCTTCTTTTCAGTTGCTTAGTTTTCCTCTTTTTATGCCATTTTTCTCACATAAAACCCTAAAACGTTAAAATTTCTAACTTCTGTGTGTTTCTGGCCCTATTGCGCAGGTAGCCGACACCAGCCGCACCAGAGATGGCAACTTTTCTGAAAATCTGCCGCCGAGACAACCGGAACGGGGGGTCGCACTTTTTGGCCCATAAACTGCGACATGGACCTCCAGGTCACACTTTTCTGCCCCTTTTCTGCGACCTGCACTGGAAACAGGTCAGAAACTGCGACCTGCCAGTTTTTCAGTGATTTTTCTGCAATTTTTCTGGGTTTTTCTGCAGCTTCTGTCAGGGTCCCCCAGCCTCTGTTTCAGCCTGTTCTGACCAAGTTCTGATCTGTTTTTATTCATCTAAGTGGGAACCTAGCCCCTTAGGGCTTTAGTACCCTCCACTTTTTGTGGAAGAGTTTTAAGCTGTTTCAGTCGTCTGTTTTTTTAGAGCTCCAACCCTCTTTTTCCAGATCTGTTACCTCCCTTTCAGATCCTTTGAAATCAGCCTCTTTTCCTTTCAAATCACCTCTTGTCGTTTTGTTTGGACCTCCTTTGAAGGCCTCCGCCTTTCCCCCTCCGGTTTTTGCTGATTTCCTTCCTTTTTCCAGCCACCTTGCCTCTGTCTCTTGGCTGTGATCTGCACCTCTTTCCTGCAGCTTTATCCTCCAGATCCCTGTCCCTTTCGACCCTAGATCTGTTGAGCTCTTTTTGTGTGTGTTTTACATAGTTTTTCCCTTTCTTTTCAGCATAGTTTTGAGAGACCCACCTTCTTGGGTTAGATAGATGCACAAGTAGCTATTATTTTTCTGTTATTTCAGCATTATATTCTGTTCTCTGTAGGTTTATTTTCAGCTACGCAGCACACTTTTTTCTTGCTCTCAAAACGGAAAGGGTTTAAAAATTAAAATTAACGCACGCCACACACTGACCCTAAGCGAAGAAGCGCCTGGTTAACACCGCCTGGCAAAGACTCTAAAATCAATTGTCACTACACCTTATCTGCCCTTGACATTACTTGATTCTGTCCCTTTCTGCCCTTGTCGGTTTCCTTCTTCCTGTCATCATTGCGCCCCCAAGGCGCCTTTCCCGGAGACTTCTTGGCCTTCACCCTCATTTTCCGGTTGATCGACCTGCTCCGCACCGCCGTCGTCGAGCCAGTCCACCTTCGAGTCCGCACTCCGACTCCTCTCCTGCTTCATCGGGTCCTCCTTCTCCTCCTAGTTCTCCCCCTGTCACCTTCACTATGTCTGGTCCAGGGCCTAACGCTAGCGGTTCTCCCGGCCCCAATGCCGGCCCTACTACTAGCGGAACCGCCACAGGAACTACCCCGGCCACCCCTGTGTTGTCGTACATTGCAGGCCTCAGCCTCCCCGATTTCCATCAGTTGATCAATGACCCCATTCACCACAATGCTAACTGGCCCGCTATGCCAACCAAGCTCCCCTCAGACATCCCTAAGTTTGAGGGCCTTAATGGAGAAGATCCAACCAACCATGTCCGATATTTCCATATGTGGTGTTCCTCCAATTCCATTACCGATGACTCCATCCGTCTTCGTTTGTTCCAATGCACGCTTACCGGCGAAGCTTCTAAATGGTATGTTGAACAAGCCACCTCTACCCATACCACCTTTGAGACTCTTGCCCAAGCCTTTCTGTCATACTTCCAGCTCCCTCTCTGATACGATACTGGCACGGAGCTCTTGACTTCCTTTAAGCAAGCCTCTTCAACACGCCTTTCCGCCCATGTTCAGGAATGGCGACGAAGACGGAGCTTATGTCGAGCCCCTCCCTTCGAATATCGGGTTTACATGGACTGGTTCCTGCGCACCCTTCTCGCTCCCATCGGCAAAGATGTCACCTCTCATTTTCCTCAAACTGAAGAAGCCGCCCTCCAAATAGCCTTGAAATATGACCTGATCTACGCTCAATCTGGTTATGTTTATACCGTTCTTCCTGACATCCCCAGGCCCGGTGGCGCTAACGCCCCGGGGGCATCTCATTCCACTGACGGTATCATTGGAGCCCTTTCCCATCCATACGCTCAACCTCCTATGGTCTATGGTCCCCCTCAGGGAGGGGCCAGCTCCTCCGGCACTCTTCCCCCTCTCGGTAGCATGTATCCAGGATATGGCATACCTCCTCCCTTTGCCCAACCTCCTGCTTACCCCAATGTTGCCCAACCCAATCTTTACCCTTATCCGTAGCCTGGTACGCCAGCTCCTCCAGCATATGTGCTTCCTCCTCCCTTGCCTCCTCAACCCCAGCACCAGCACCTACAGCCCCCTCCAGGGCAAGTATTTGCACAGCAGGGCGCGACTAATCCCCCTTCTTCCCAAAGAAGATGGAGAGGCAACCAAAATCAATCTGCCCCTGGTACCCGAGGACCCAATTCTGGTGTGGACCCTAACACTAGCAACCAGCAATAGGGCATTCAGCCCAAGCCGGACAGGCCGCTTCGCACAAACAAGCCCTGTTCGTGTTGCGGTGTTTATGGTCATTACACCCACGATTTTCCCCTCTTACCCCAAATGCGGCAGATGTGGGATTCTCAAGCCACATTGCGCGGACAACACGCCTCCCCCCATGCTCCTCCTAATGTGGCCACTACCCAACCAGCTGTGTTTACTGACCCTTTCCCTCAATAAGGATTCGTGGCTACCCAACCGCCCGATAGCCAAGTAGCCGCCCCCCCTTCCATTTCTGGTTCCTCTGATTACCAGATCCTTATGATGCACTCCGATCCTACCCCCTTCATCGATCTTCACCTTCAAACTTGGTCTCGCCAGTACTCCAAGCCTCCTGCTCCATCTGCTCCCGAGCCTCCTTCTTCGGGTTCTCCAGAGCCTCTTTCGTCACCCAGTGGCCCCTTACATATCCCTCAACCAAAAGTTGAGGTCCCTACCAAGATACCTAAGGGCCCACTACGTCGAAACGCTACTCCCAGTCGAGTTGCCCATTCATACAGCATAGTAGATGATTTGGCGCAATCCCCTGCCGCCATTTCCACACTGGAGCTCCTTCAGTCGTGCCCTTCCCAAAAGAAGGCTCTACTATCTGCCATGGGTGCTGTAGATCCTGCTGATGAACAAATGATTGTTTTCGACGCCACTCAATCGGACCATCCTCCTCTCCCTCCCTCCGTCGCCTTCCAAATCCCAGTCAAAATCCGGAACGCCAACGTGTCCCGGTGTATCATTGATGAAGGGGCATCCACATGCGTGATGTCCGCTTCGGTTTGGAAGCAACTCGGATCTCCTGAGCTGGCCCCTTCCACGATCACCCTTCGAGCGTGGGATGGTCATGCCTCCCAGCCCATTGGCCTGTTTCGTAATTGTCCTATCACCCTCGCCGGTAAGACTGTTTGCATTGACATCGAAGTCATCGACGCCCCGCTAGATTACAATATTCTATTGGGGCGAAGCTACACCTATGCTATGTCTGCTGTCCCATCCACGGTCTTTCGCAAGATGTCTTTCCCCCATAATGGAAAGATAGTCACCATTGACTAGTTGACATATCATGAGCCAAAATCTCAGACCTCCCCTGAGACGACTATCTCTTCTGTAGCCAACAAGTAAACAGTTGATTCTTTGACCAGTGTCTCCCCCGGCGTTTACAAAGATTCCTCCCTGCTTGGAACTTTCCCTAACCTTCCTCCCCCTCCCATCGCTGATCCCAGCTCCTCGAATGTTTGCATGATGCAATCGTCTCAGGCTGCCCGCAAATGGCCTGCCTCGGCTAGTTAGCAACCTCCCCCTCACCCTTCGCAACCCGCTTCTAGCCATTCATCTCAGCCAGCCGGACCTCCTCCTCCTGGCCCTTCCCCTATAGCTGGTATCTCGGAACCTCTTTATCCTCCCGGATCGGTTCCTCCTGGCCTCAACCATCTCGAAGTCGTCCCTCCTGGTCATTTCCCTACTGGGCAGATCCCTTTCCTAGCTCCCCCTCCCGGAGTATATTCTGTCCCCGTCATGGCCACTCTCTCTCTCCCTGACTTGAACTTGGGCATACCGGTCTGGTACCTTGATCCCCCAGCCGCCACCCCTCCTGGTCACCCCAATCCCTATATGGCTTTGACACCGGTTCAACCGGTCCCCCTAGCTTCCTCCGTTGCCGCCGTGCCCCCAGCACCTCCACAGGACCCTCCTCCTGTCGTGACGGCACCTGGGAAGAAAGGCAAAGCCCGCAAGGGGGCACCCAAAGACAAGACTACCACGACTGACCCAGTCCCTCCCCCTCCCGCCAAGCCTTGCGCTTTGTGTGATGTCACTGGTCATGCCACCTGTTTGTGCTCAATCTAGTCTCCTAAATTGAGCTCATTTAATTGTCAACCAGGGTCAGTAAACTGCTGAAGTGTGGTGCACTATATGTGCCTAAGTAACCTCTCCCTACTTCGTTGTGTTTAGTGTTTTCTGATGTTTTTGGTTTTATGGTTTTATTTTGAAAAGGAAAAGAACTAGGTGCTAAATGAAGGGAAACTATTGGTCAAAATAGAGTGAAGCCTAAACTATGATGGTAAATAAATGCAAATGATGAAACAAAACAGAGTCTAACTATGACTAGCAACCAACAAATACAAAGCTTGATAATGACTCTATTGTAAACTCACAACATGAAATTGAAATGGACCTGAGAAAATGAACAAGCTAAGTGTAAATGAAATTTTCTCCTAACTAAACAATCAACTCACAATATTACAAAAATCTAAATTATCCTATGATGCTGAAGTTATTCTATTCTGCAACTTGACTTATCACTACTAAGCCTTATTCAGAAATTTAGAGATTTTCTAGAATAATGTTTGGGAAAAAGGCTATTGGTGAATTTGTAAAAGATTTACAGAATAATCAAAGCCTTAAACTGATATTACTGACCTCTGTTCATGTGATGATATATTAATAAAAATTCAGAACAAAAGTAAGTTGTGAATAATGAAGGCCGAGAGACTAATTTTGACAACTAGAACTACTTAAAATACAATGGATAACATCAAGCTAGAACGCTATCTATCAATATTAAAGGACAATGATTACAACTAAATTAGAATTTCATTAATCTACTTGAAACAAAATGAATTAAAACTAAACTAAAGAAAGTCATTATCAAACTGAAAATGAAATAACAGAACTGAACCACATGCATTCTAACTCCGGAGTATTCTATTGAAATTGACATGCCATTAATCTATGAAATTACACAGTTTGAAATGAAAACACAATTAAACTCATAAAATACCACAGTTAATTCCCATTCATCATTACAGATATTTTGGAAGAATTCATTAGAATGAGACTAAACTGTAGAATTCAATACAAATGAACATAAAAATGCAGAATTCAGAAAATTAACTAAGCTAAGAATGACACGAGAGTTACTTATCTAAATTAAAAAAACACAGAGCTGCACAGGAGGCAGGGGCCCTCCACCACCTGGTAGCACGTAATCTAATTCAAAATCGACTCAGCTCATGCAGCAGAATGATGCTTTTTCATTAAAGGAGAAAAATACTTTAAAACAGAGTATTCACGGTTGGCAGCAAAAGCCAAAATCTAACTAAGATCTAACTAGCGTTGCTTGGTCTCCCAAGTCATATTTATAATGAAATTACATAACAGAACTTGAGATAATGCAGGGATTACTGTCTTTCCCATTCCTATTCAAATTAAAACTCTTATTGAAGGCTGCGTACTTTTGCTGCAGACAGCTGTAGAGTCTGTGTCCCGGTAGAACTCTACCTCTTGATTTTGGTTTCCATGTGCATAACCACACACAGAATTCGTTTCTTCCTTCATGGTGAGCAACGAACCATGTAGACATGACGTGGAATATGCCCATATGCGGTTTTTCTTGAGACGACACCTGTAACCCACTCAAACTGTAAAACAGCTGCGGAATGCGGGATCAGCTACGGAATGCGCGGTCAGCTACGGAATGCCTGTATTCTGTAGCTATTTTGCAGAAAATTGTTAAAATAGCAAAAATCATGAAAATACAATATATTAATCAATTTCATGTAACCTTTAAGCAATCCTAATCATTCTTCATTGATTTTAGGCTTATGAAGTGATAAAATAATGATGAAATGAAGTGAAGGTTTGTAAAAGAGAAGGCAATTCTAAGGCTCAACACCACCCATGCTTGTCCTGAGTTGCCCCGTATCCAGCCCATGGTTAAAGTCACGTTCCCCGAGTCTACGGTCCCTGAAGCCCCCATTCCTTCGTCGCCCGTAACCAAGAACCCCAAGAATCTTCGCACCAACAAGCCCTGTGCTTTGTGCGGAATTCATGGCCATTACTCCCACCATTGTCCTCACCTGACGCACTACCGCGCCTCTTTAGAGGTAATCCGAGAGTATGAGGTTGAAAAAAATCAATCCGCCTCTCCTATCCTCGCGCAATACGCTTCAGGTCAACCTGAGTATCCCCCCGCTCCCATCAACATTCCCCCCCCTGATGTTCAGATGACAGAGTCTACTGTAACCATCCTTTACCTATCTTCCTCTACGAGACACTCGGAGCCCAGCCCGTCGGCATCCTCCCCTATTGTGTCCCTTGATCACCCTGTTCCTCCTCATACCCGAGATCACCCCACTTGTGTCTCTGTTGACCTCCGCAGCCCGAGTCCTCACCATGTTTCCGATAATCCTCATACACCACCTTGTCTGAGTCTTGGTCATCCCGCCCCTTACACTCCCTCCTGCGGCTATCACCCGATGACTTCTGTACACTCACACTGCCGTCATTTCCTTTCATCCCCTCATTTATTGTCTTCTCACACCATTCTGCAGGACCCCCCGTCCACACCCTTTATCGGCTACGCCGATGGTGCAAGTCGCTACTCCAGGAATCTAGCCTCGGCAGGTTGGGCCATCTTCACCCCCTTGCATGCCCTTGTTCTTTCTAATGTGGTATGCATTGGTTCTGCCACCAACAATCAGGCCGAATATGATGCAGTGCGTGGTCTGTTAGCCGATGCCCTCTTTCATCGCATCCTCCATCTGCACGTTCGTTTGGATTCCCTGCTTCTTGTAATGCAACTAAATGGTGTTTATCATGTGCATAACCCTGTGCTGTTTAGACGCTATTTACGAGTGAAAATCTTAATACGTGCGTTTGAAACCATAACTTTCAACCATGTACCTCGAGAACAGAATCACTATGTAGATAGTATTGCAAACCAAGTTCTAGATTGGCATTTATCACACACATTTCATACAAGACAATAACATTAAATCAACCATCAAAAGACGATGCATATCCATAATATGTGTCGCAAAACATATGTTTAGAGTCCATCTACTCTGATACATACGACATGCCCATAGCATGTTATAAACAAAAACCCAAAACTGGGGGCACCACCTGCCCCTACATACATCATAGGGGGCACCACATGCCCCTACCCCTAATCACTATCTGGAGGCTCCCAAGCCAATGGCTCTACCCCTGCAACATGTAGATCACGCATAGCCTGACCGGCCATCGCCATGCACCGCATGATACCTCGCCACTCCGAGGGGAGACCAACACATGGCTCTATGTATTGGTCGTCTAAGTCCTGCCACCCGCGCTCTGATACTCCGGTCAACAACCTTTCGCATCTACGGCGGATGTCCTCCAGCAGGGCGGCTGCATCCTCATCCTGCGCCGCTCTTGACCCACTTGGACCTGTAGCCCCAGACGCTGCCGGTCGTCCCATATATCCGGCCGGTTTTACCGGTGCTATATCTGCATACCAAAAGTACATGAATCAGTATCCTCAATTACTATTCAAAAACTTTAACATGCCCACACAAGAATAGCAATTTGTCACTTACCATCGGGCCCCCAGACTCGACCAGGCGAAAGTGGCAGATCCAGATCCCCACAGTAGCTCATCCCACTATAGGGGTAGTCGTCTATGTACAGCGGCATCTGATACCAATGAGCAAAAAACTCCGGTCGAAACACCCACCCGACCTCCCCTCCTCCTCCTCTGCACAGTAGCCGTCCCCAACGGCGCATCCTGGGCTCCCTCGGGCCCCCATCTGGAAGCTGTACACGAGGCCTCAAGGTCGGGATCTTCTCAAAGAAGAAGGCGCACAACAAAGTCCAATATGAGAAGTCATGATTCACCTGTCGCCTGCATAACGACAACTGTCGCTTTAGCGACAACAATAACATCTGGGCCCACCCATAGTAGGTCCCACCCAACACGCTTTCCACTATCATCATCTGCCCCCCAGTGATGTGATGGAACGCCTGGATGCCCAGAATTCGCAGCACAGCTGCGGACACTGCACAAGTTTCTAGCCTCTCTAGATCCCCGATCGGTATTCGAGTCCCCTTGACTTGGAGACCCGTTCGACAATGGCGTTCCACGAACTCCATGATATGCCGCCCCCGCGGCATCACTGGCTGTGTGTTTCCCACCATCCCCAGTGGCGGGAGACCAATCAGGAAGTACACGTCCTGGACCGTCAGCTCGATCCTGTGCCCCTGCACTACAAAGATCTCATGATCTGGATCCCAGTAACTGATAATCCGGGCCAGTAACGGTTCCCCTGCTCTCATCAACGGGTTCTACAAGAACTTGAGAACCCCAAATCTGGCCAAAACACGGCGGACACCCTGATCTGCCTGGATCTCTGTCCGTAGTGTCCCCAGATCTCTCTCTCTCCAGTTGACCCGTAACTCTGCCATACCTGCACAAACACATCATTTTTGTCAGCGTACAGATCGGAAAAAACATAACCAAACACCAAAACCCAACTTCCAGCCCTAAAACAGCACCAAAACCCCCTCATATCCCAGGTCGCAGTTTTCTGCTCTTTTCTGGACCAGGTCGCACTTTTTGCCCTGATACCTGCATCCTAGGTCGCACTTTTTTCCCCAAAAAGTGCGACCCGGCCGTAGAGATGAAGGACGGACTGTTTCTGGATTTCTGGGCCCTAAACTACAAAAGTAATCCATCAAAATGCAAGAGAAAAGTCAGACCTCCTACCTGTAACTGACGGATCGCAATTCCAACGGTCGGTTTTTCCGCTACGTTCGCCGCAAGATTTAGGGCCTTCTCTCCTCTCTACATTCACCACAGCAACAATAGCAAATGAGTGATTTTGGAGGGAAAACCGCCTTATTAAAAGAGAACCCCTGGTTCTTCTTTCGACCTCCGTGACCACACCGTAGCCCCGTTTGACAAACCGTCTGCACCGTTGGAACGCTCTCACCGAGCTCTCAAATGGGTATCTGTTAGTTTTTTGAGATCTGACACTCCACCAGGACACATTTTTTCCAAGAAGGGTCACTTCACCCCTCCTCAAAATCGAATTTCCTCACTTACGACACTTGTACTTGGGGCACCATCTTGCCACCTTACTTGTCTTCGTTCGTGTTGATTTTCATCATGAGTTCCCATCATGTACTCATGTTTCCATGGTCCCCCATTGGGGCCTTTACTATGTGTCAGCACCATAGAGTCGCCCTTGTTTAGAGCATCCAAGTTGAGTCATCCTTGCATCCATGGAGTTTATACCACGTCCCTTTGCACCCCACTATAGCCCTCCATCCTTCATTTCTTGGTATCTCTCTTGTGTCGCACATTATGACCTTCAGTCTCACTGTCCCCTATCCCTCATGATCTTGTGTCAGTCGCTGCCATGTCATCCATGCTCTTTATGCTCTAACAAGGGAAGTCGTCCATTCGCTACTCAGTCCTTCCCATTTCCACTATCGTCATTAGTGTCAGTCTGTCCGTCGCTCTACTGTTTTCTCTCGTGCCTTAGCTGAGGATCTCTCATTGCCTCACCTATGGCGGACCTCCTTCTGTCGACATCAACACATTCATTCCAGAAGCCAGGTCTAGAGGGCGGTGTACCTTGGTTCCAGCTTCCACTCTTGTTCGGTGCCTCGGATTAGGCAAGGGGATCTCTCTTTTCCCCTTGACTTGATTGTCTCTCCAGTTCCTTTTCAGCATGATCGAGATTCGTATACTTGACGGGCCAGTGATCCAGTAGTAGCTCTTGATGATTCCCGGGTATGTGTGAGATGTCTCAACCCTCATGAGGGGGCGGCCCTGCAGGTAGCCCCCCACATGCCCGGATGACCTCTTCTTTGCAGCCTTCGATGCAGCTCCAGATTTTGATGATGTTTTCCTTAGCCACTTGCAGCACCTCTTCGATTTGCATGTATCAGTCAGATTTTGTGAGCCCTTCCCCATTTACAGGGGGCATTTGGGTTGTAGTTATCTCATGTACTCAGATATTATTGTACAAGTCCTGGCTGTTATCCCAGGCACAGCATGTATGTGGGATTCCTCATTCTATTTTTATCTGGCTCATGATTATGCCAGCTGTACTTTATGGTTCGGTCCCTTGTTTACTGGACACACTATTATTTTGTACTTTGTCTCGACGGGCATAGGTATGCCTCCCCCGCCGCCTTCAGCACAGGTACCCTCTCATAAAAAGAGACTTGTTGCACCTGCGAGTCTCGTCTCCTCAGGGTCTAGTCCTTCAGCACACTATCTACCTCACCTTTCTCTCTCTAACTTCCCTTTTTGTTGTCTAGTGATCGTGTTCTTACAACGTACTTCGGTCATACGATTTGCTCCTGACACTCGCACGCTGGGGGGCAATCTGTTACACCATTTTTTGGTCATCTAACCTATTATCATTAGATGGACCCAAGTACACCATGTAAGACCAGTTTTACCCTAAGTAAAACCACTTTCACTATGTTAAAACAGGAAACCCCAAAAGGAAATATTAAACAAACCCATATTCGTTTGATTTTCCTCATGGAATAATTAATTAAACCATAATTTAATTATTATTCCCAGTCATGTTTAACCCAAAATCAAAGAAATTAATTAGATAAACCTTTATTTATCTTATTAATTTCTAGGAATAATTATTTAAATCTTATTTAGATAGTATTCCTTGTTAAATATGACCAAATCACCCACAAATAATTAAATAAATCATTATTTATTTGATTATCTTCCAACCACTTCCTTAAAAAGATAAATAAATCATTTATTTATTTTTTACTAATCAAGGGATTTGACCCAAGTCAAAGACCCTTTCCCTCCAACAAATATAATAAAATATTCCATAAAAGGTGGATCTAGATTTGGTTAACATTATTTTAATCATGCACCAAGATCTAGAATGACCCAATATTTTGTTATAAATAGGATGGTTTTCCCCATCATTCTTCACCTTTTGTTGCCTATTAGATCACTCTGGATCTATACACTTGGTCACCATTTTCTGCCATTTTGCTCCCTTTGAGCTCTACTTTTTGCATTGGGTTTTCTACATCAACTAGAGAGAGGAAGCTTAGATCTAAAGTGCTGAGGACTACAAAGAACCCATCCCATTGAGGAGAGTTGGATACACCTTCTTGTTTTCCTCCCAAGTGCCCTGTAATATAAAAATTCTTTCAAAAAATCGTGTTCTTGTCTTGTCTGTTGGATGCATGGAGCAAACCCTTTACTTTACTGCTTAATGTCTTTCCATTTATAGATCTGGTTGTTGCAGCATTTTTATTACTGACCGCAGATCTGAAAATATTTGGCAGCCACTATTGTTGTTAGGGCTATTAGTTATGCGTAGCTAAAGTGGTCCTTTTTCATACACTTCGACGAAGGATTCATACTAACACTTCCTATCATAGATCTGTATTCTGGTTGATTCACCATGGGGGAATCATCATTAGAACTGAGATTACATCCGGTTATCATTGGTGTACTTACAGGTTTGCAATCTTCCATGCCATACTTTTTCAAGATTTTCTTAAGATATTTTGCTTGTGATAAGAATATGCCATCTGTTGTTTGTTGCACTTGCAAGCCAAGAAATAATGTTAGTTCCCCAAGTAAAGACATTTCAAATTCTTGTTGCATATCAGAAGCAAATTTCTGACTCATAGACTCTTCATTACTTCCAAAAATGATATCATCAACATATACAACCACAATCAGTAGTTTATCATTTTCAGTTTTTATGTATAAGTTGCTATCAGCAGACCCCTTAGAAAATCCTTGTTGATGGAGATATTTGTCAAGATGATAGTACCATTCCCTTGGAGCTTGTTTGAGACCATATAGCACCTTTTTAAGTCTACAAACAAGATTTTCATCATTTCCCAAAATGAATCCTTCATATTTTTCTATATAGACTTCTTCTTCTAGATCACCATTGAGAAAAGCAGATTTAACATCCATTTGATAAACTTTGATTTGTTGGAAGCTTGAAAAAGCAAGAAACATTCTTATGGCTTCAATTCTAGCTACAGGGGCAAAAGTTTCTTCAAATTCTATACCTTCTTGTTGAGCACACCCCTTGCAAACAAGTCTAGCTTTATTTCTTATAACATCCCCATTCTCATTTAACTTATTTTTGAATATCCATTTAGTTCTGATGACATTTTTGTCATGAGGTCTTGGTACTAATTCCCAAGTGTGATTCTTTTCAATTTGATCAAGTTCTTCATTCATGGCTTGAATCCAACATTCATCTTTGCTGGCTTGATTGAAATTTTGTGGTTCAATAGTGGATATAAATGCCAGGTAACTAGAAGATCCCACAAGAGTCCTTCTTGTTTGTACACCTGCTCCCTTTTCTCCCAAAATTTGAGATTCTAGATGATTCTTTTTAACATATCTGGATGGAGCCTTTTCAGATAAATCATCTTCGGGTTCTTCATTGGGTTCACTGTCTATATCATTCCTATTTGATGTAGAAGGATATATGTCATCATCATTGTCTTCATTTGTTGTTTGTTTTTCTTCTTTTGGAGTTGCAAGAGACTCATCAATAACAACATCTATAAATTCAACAATCTTCTGAAGTCTTTTATTGTAACATTTATATGTCCTACTCCTAGAGGAGTAACCAAGAAATATTCCTTCATCTGCTCTAGGTTCAAACTTGCCAAGTTTTTCATCATTATTTTTGATAAAGTATTTGCTCCCAAAAACTCTAAAGTGCTTCACAGTGGGAGGATTGCCATACCATAGTTCATATGGGGTTTTATCATTATTTACACGAACATGTGCCTTGTTAAGAATACTTACCGTTGTATGTGTTACTTCTCCCCAAAATGTGTCAAGTGTTCCGGAATCATCAAGCATAGCTCTAGCCATTTGTTGAACTGTTCTATTCATTCTTTCTGCTATGCCATTTTGTTGTGGAGTGCCAGCTACAGAAAACTGTCTTTTTATGCCATGTTGTTCACAAAATTCAAGGAATTCATCTGATGTATATTCTCCTCCTTGATCAGATCTGTTGTTCCTTGAGAAACAATTCTTGGCTGTGTACAAGAATCCGTGCTCAAGACATTAAAGCTTGATGGCAACCCACTTTGATGAAGAGAGTAAATCTGATGTATCTACAGTGAGTACAAAAGGCAATGAAGAAAGGAATTCAGCATGTGATGAATCTATGGTGAAAAGAGTATGTCTCAAGGCATACACGGATATGTCTAGGGGAAGTCGCGTATGCACGCGGGAAACAACGTGCCAAGTCGTGTATGGGCAAAAGTGCTCATAAAGTGCAAAACCAGGGGTAACCACCATGGTATTGACCCATTGTATTGGGTAATGTTTCGTCTAAATGACCCCGTCCAGGAATACCATCGGAAGTAATGTAGTTTTGGGCTCATGGTATTGTTTTGGCTCATGGTATTGAAAAAGGGGCTCATGGTATTGAGAAAGGGTAAACCTATATAAAGAGAAGAAATTCATTGTGCAAATCATGAGTGAGGGTGCAAGATGTCTGAGCTTGAATGAATACTTCTCTCTGAAGTAGATCTGAATGGAAAGGGTTACACTTGAATGATAAATCTGAGTGTATGATGCACCAATGATGAAGAAGGGGATCTAGATCTGAAATGTGCTTGTATTTTCTAGATCTGTTTATGGAATGATTAGATCCAAGAAGAGGCGAACATCTGTCTGAAGTGAAGGGTTAAATCTATGTGAAGTATCTGTTCTGAAGAAATGCAATGACCTAAAATCTCTGAAGAACCATACGCTAGTTCGCCGAAGAGGAAGCGCGTATATACGCGGCTTCGCTGAAGGAAAAGCGCGTATGCGCAATTAAATTGGTTCTGTAATATGTACAGAAGTATACGCTGGTTTGTGTGAATGGAAGAGCGTATATACGCGACATCAGTGAAGTAAAAGCGCGTATGCAAACTAGGGTTTGCTGAAGTCTGTGGTAAGAAATGACTGATCTATTCTGCTGTATTGCTGCTATCTGTATTCTACTGTTCTGAGTTGTCTGCATCAGTTTGGTTGTATGATTGAGTTTAAATATATGAAGAGGGTCCAGTCTGAAAATATGATGAAATGTGGCCTGCAAGTGTTGTTCTATTGAAGTTGTTGGATCCAGTGTGAAAATTGATGAAACGTGGTCCAAGGTGGTGCTGAGGGTTGTAGCCTTCAGTCGGGGGGTCGTAGCTCCCTTCCAGGTGAGGCTGGTAAACGAGATCGGGGGGTCGTAGCTCCCTTCCAGGAGAGGCTGGTAAACGAGTCAGGGGGTTGGAGCTCCCTTCCAGGAGAGGCTGGTAAACGAGCGCAGGTGGGTGCCTGCGTGCTGGTCAAGTCTGCGCCAGCACATATGTTGTAAGATGTTTTCTCTATAATAGAATATTGAAGGCTGAGCAACTGCAGCGGTGGTTTTCTCCCGACTTGGGTTTCCACCTAAAAATCCTGGTGTTCATGTGTGATGCTTTGTGTGATGGTTTATTCTGTTCTTACTGCACATGTTTACTATTTATTGAATATCTGATGAATAAATGATGGAATGGTTTAAGTGAATAATTAATGACATAATTAGTTCTCTGTGTATACGCGAGTTTAATAAAGGGTATCCGCGTATATACGCGAGTCTGCTTCAGGAAAGTAGCGTATGGGTTTTGAAGTAAAGAAAAGTAAAAAGATTTGAATATGCTGTAAATACTGATTCACCCCCCCTCTCAGTATTTTTCCCAACAATTGGTATCAGAGGAGGTTCTTCTGCAGAAGCTTGATCGCTTGAAGAAGATCCGTCGCAATGGGAAGTCAAGAAGGAGTGATGTCTATAAAGCCACCTCTATTCAATGGAAGCAATCTGATATTCTCGAAGGTACGAACAAAATCATATCTACAAAGTCTTGGTGCAAATGTATGGGCAATCGTGGAAGAAGGTTATCAATACCCGACAAGTATTCCTACTGATGCAGCAGAAGGAAGAAGTATGAAACCAATTCCAAAGCAGTAAATGTCTTGTTAGGAAGCATGTCTAAATCAGAATTTGCTAAAGTGATGCAGCTAAATTCAGCAAAAGAAATATGGGACAAAATCATTCTGAGCTATGAAGGAGATACAAAGGTAAAAAATGCAAAACTCCAAACTCTTAGAATTGAATATGAATATTTGAAGATGCATAGTGATGAAAGTGTTGCCAGTTTCTTCCTTCGTCTAGATGATGTTGTAAATCGAATGAGAAATTTGGGTGAAACCATAACTGATACTAATCTGGTGGAAAAAGTCTTAAGATCCTTGACTTCAAAATTTGACTCTAAAGTCTCGGCTATTGAAGAAAGGCAAGATCTGTAAACTCTTACTATTGTTCAATTACATGGTATTCTGACTGCTTTTGAAATGAGACAAGGAGGTCCTTCTCAAATCAGAGAAGCTGCTTTTAAGGTATCTACAAGAGGAAAATAAAAGGAAGTCGTCAAAGAATCCAGCTACATATCCGATGAAGAAGAAGCGAATTTCGTGAGAAAACTCCAACTACGAACTGGAAGATTCAAAGGTAAGCTTCCTTTCAAATGTTTTGAGTGTGGAAAAGTTGGTCATTATGCTGCAAAATGTCCTTATAAAGGAAAAGAAGTAGTAAGAAGGAATAAGAACCGATCTATCTCTAAGAAAAGTTACTATACTAATGAAGGCAGTGATGGGTCATCTGATAGTGAGGAAGAATGTGAAGAAGATCTTAGACTTCTCATGGCATTTGAACAAAAAGAAGAAAAGGATACTTTTATGGATGCTCTAGAGGAAAATGATTTTCTTGAAGAAAACAATCAACTCAAACTACGCTTAGAAGATTATAAAATTCTCTTAGAAGAACAAAAGATAATCGGAGAGACCATTGAAAAGCAGCTTGAAGAAGCAAAGAAACATATTGAAAAATTGGAATGTGAAGTGGTAAGTCAAAGAAAAGAAGTTGAGAAAGCAAAGACCTTGAATCTTAGATTTGCTAAAGGATCTGAAACCTTAGATGAGATTATCAAGGTACAACGTTATCCTCTTATAAAGACAGGTCTTGGATATACCGGAGAATCTTCTCAAGCTTCAGCACCAAACTATCTAAAAGCAGCTACAGGTGGTTTATTACATTCAGCAACTCAGCAAGGGAATAAAGGATCTCTACAGGGAAAGCAGGACCATCTCAATTCAAGGAACACTAACAGGGATAGCTTTCAAAGACGCTACACCCAACAGGTAAATTCAAATAGAAGATTCCATGATCGCAAAAATTTCTACTTCAATGGGCAATGTTTCACATGTCACAATTTTGGTCATAAAGTTGTTCAATGTGTTGCATATAAAACCATCATGACAAGAGAAGCAAGAAAGAAAAGGTTGGATACTGAACCAAAGAAGAATACCTATAACAACTTTTCTCCTCTTCAAAGTGAAGTTGAATGTACTTATTGCAATAACTTTGGCCATGAAAAATCTGAATGCAGGAACAAGATCCAGCCAAAAGAACATGTTCCCTCAAGCTCTAAAGTGTGGAAAAAGAAAGAACCGCCGGTTGAAAATTGTGGGATAGCATTATTTGCAGAAGGTGAATAAAATCAATGGTACATCGATAGTGGGTGTTCAAGACACATGACAGGTGACAAAAGCAAACTTCTTTCATATAATGCTCTAGAAAAGGAAAAGAAAGTTACTTTTGGAAATGATACTCCTGCTATAATTAAAGGAAAAGGGTCAGTGTTTCTAAAAGAAAAGGTGAAGGCTAAAGATGTCATGTATGTGGATGGATTGAGGCATAACTTGTTAAGTGTAAGTCAAATGTGTGATCAAGGAACAGAAGTTGTTTTTAGTTCAAAAGAATGTGTGGTTCGTGATCTTGATACAGGTAAAATTATTATAAAAGGAAAAAGAAATCCAAGCAACCTGTATATACTAAAGGGCTACAAAGATCAATGTTACCTGAGAAAATCTTCAGAAAATTGGTTATGGCATAGAAGGCTGGGGCATCTGAGCTTCTCTCAAATCAACAAAGCAAGCAGACTTCAAGCTGTTCGTGATCTTCCCAATATTAATCCACCAGAAAGTATCATATGCAAATCTTGTCAATTCGGTAAGCAGACTAGAGTACGGTTTAATGCCAAAGAAGGATCATCAAGTAAGCCTCTTGAACTCATTCATACTGACATATGTGGACCTGTGAGAAAGAAGACACCACGTGGGGAAGAATACTATATCTTATTCATTGATGATTACTCTAGAATGTGTTGGATCGGGTTCATTAAATACAAAGATGAAGCATTTGAAAAATTTCTGAGCTTCAAAGCACTGGCTGAAAATGAATTGGATCTAAAAATCAAGTGTCTCAGATCTGATCGAGGAGGAGAATATACATCAAATGAATTCCTTGAATTTTGTGAACAACATGGCATAAAAAGACAATTCTATGTAGCTGGCACTCCACAACAAAATGGCGTAGCAGAAAGAATGAATAGAACAATTCAACAAATGGCTAGAGCTATGATTGATGATTCTGGAATACCTCACACTTTCTGGGGAGAAGCAACACATACAGCAGCAAACATTCTCAACAAAGCTCATGTTCGGGTGAACAGTGATAAAACTCCATATGAACTCTGGTATGGTAAATCTCCCTCCGTAAAGCATTTTAGAGTTTTTGGAAGCAAATGATTTATCAAAAATAATGATAAAAAGCTTGGCAAGTTCGAACCTAGATCAGATAAAGGAATTTTCCTTGGTTACTCATCTTCAAGCAAAGCATACAAATGTTATAATGAAAGGCTTCAAAAGATTTTTGAATGTATTGATGTTGTTATTGATGAGTCTCCTGCAGCTCCTAAAGAAGAAAAACAAACAACAAAAGAAGATGATGATGACTTATGGCCTTCTACATTTGATATAGACAGTGAATCCAATGATGAACCTGAAACTGATCTATATGAAAAAGCTCCATCTAGATATGTTCAAAAGAATCATCTGGAATCTCAAATCTTGGGAGACAAGGAATCAGGTGTACGAACAAGGAGAACTCTTGTGGGATCTTCTAGTCATATGGCACTTCTATCCACAATTGAACCACTCAATGTCAATCAAGCTAGCAGAGATGAATGTTGGAGGCAAGCCATGGATGAAGAACTTGTTCAAATTGAAAAAAATGACACTTGGGATTTCGTACCAAGACATCATGATAAAAATGTCATTGGAACTAAATGGATTTTCAAGAACAAGTTAAATGAGAATGGGGATGTTGTAAGAAACAAAGCTAGACTGGTTTGCAAAGGATATACTCAACAAGAAGGTATAGACTTTGAAGAAACTTTTGCTCCTGTAGCTAGACTTGAAGCCATCAGAATGTTTCTTGCTTTTTCAAGTTATCAACAAATCAAAGTTTATCAAATGGATGTTAAATCTGCTTTTCTTAACGGTGATCTAGAAGAAGAAGTATATATAGAACAACTGGAAGGATTCATTTTGGGAAATGATGCAAATCTTGTTTGTAGACTTAAAAAGGCTCTATATGGTCTCAAACAAGCTCCAAGGGCTTAGTATTATCGTCTTGACAAATATCTTCATCAACAAGGTTTTTCAAAGGGGTCTGCTGATAGCAACTTATACACAAAATTTGAAAATGATAAACTATTGATTGTGGTTGTATATGTTGATGATATCATTTTTGGGAGTAACGAAGAATCTATGAGTCAAAAATTTGCTTCTGTCATGCAGCAAGAATTTGAAATGTCCTTACTTGGGGAACTAACATTCTTTCTTGGCTTGCAAGTGCATCAAATTGCAGATGGTATATTCCTATCACAAGCAAAATATCTTAAGAAAATTCTGAAGAAGTATGGCATGGAAGAATGCAAACCTGTAAGTACACCGATGATAACTGGATGCAATCTCAGTTCTCAGGATGATTCTCCCACGGTGAATCAACCAGAATACAGATCGATGATAGGGAGTTTACTTTATCTCACT
>JAXQQM020091431.1:0-39717 GCA_034641835.2 Pinus albicaulis | reverse complement strand
AAATATTGTTTTTTGTAATAATTGCTAATTTTCCCTTTGAGGTATAAAGTAAGTGAAAGGTGTCAATTTTGATTTATTAAGTGAATAACTGCTCCTCTTATGTATTCAAGGCTACCTTTAAGCCTAAGTCTTCTTGATCTAATTCTAAGACTGCTCCTTAGGCCTAATCTGCCTTTATTTCATCAATTAACTGTGTTTTAAGGCTCTTTTAGCCTTGATTTGCTAGTTTACACCCTTAACACTTTTATCTGTCTCTGTATACCTTGATACTCTGTTTTGGCACTGATTTTGTGTTTTTTGAGGCTGATCATGCCTTCTTTGGTCTTCAATTTGTCCTTTAGTTGATTGTGATCACTGTCATATATCCCCTTTTGTTGGCTTTCGGTCTTCGTTTACAAGGTTAAGCTCTTAATATTTGGCTTTTGATATTTAACCCTTTATACTGTGTATAAGCCCTCAAACTGTAAGATTAAACCTTAAATCCTTTAACTCTTCATCTCGGACACCAGAATTGCTTCAATATTTCATTCCTTAACCTCTGTCTTCACTATTTTTCTACTTTGTTATGGACAGGAGGTTTTTAGTGTTTTGAAGGGTTTTTATTTGTTTTACTAGCGTTAATGGGCATCGATAAAACAGGTAAAACCTATAGCAAATCCATCTTCGCGTTTTAAACCCTAAGGGCCATTGAACTGGGAGTCTTCCACCACTGGTCTGGCTGTGGGGGTCCTTTTAATATTTTAAGCGCCTTTAAAACCATGCAAACAAAACATCAAATGTTAAGAAACCTTGCAATTTGGTTTAACTGCTAATAGAGGTTGGGCGAGAGCGGAGGAGCATTGTAGAGGGGTGGAATATGCAGGCAGAAGAGATCTCATGAAGAAAAACAACGAAAATTGGGTTCAAAATGGATTTTGGCGTGAATTCGAGTAAAGCGGGTTTGAAAATACCACAAATGGTTTTTGCATTCAGTTTGGGTGGTAAGTGGTTTTTGACGAAACGAATGCGATCCAATTGTATCGCGCCACGTGGCCTTTTCAATATCGTTGGTATCGCGTGACTTTGGAGTGTTAAAATCTGGACGCGAAAATTGCACGATATGCAACCACAACCGTCGGATGAAGGGGATGAGATCTGACAGTGCGGACCGATCACGATGGAAATGTTGCTGGGCAGAGAGAAAGTGGAAACCAGGTGGCATCGTGTGATAGGGCGGGCACTTTATGCAGTGGATGGTAGGCCCAGGCAGAGTTGGTTTGTTGGGTTTAATGAGAACCATTAGATTTGTTAAGATCTGTGCTCGGGATTGATATGAAGAAATGAATGGATAGGGGTGGGGTGAAAAGTGAGAGAAAGGGTGGCCGTCGGATCATGAAGATCCATGGTGGAGATCGCCCCGTGGAGTGGTAAGGTGGGGGAACGGTTAAGTTTTGGTCGGGAGGAGGGAGGTTGAGAGGGGAGTGTGGAGCTGTTAGATCATGAGATCTATGGTAGGGATCGACCAAGGGAATAAATAGTGTGGGGGAAAGAAAAAAGTAAGGGGGGCTAAAGGAAAGGGGCTGGGGCGCAGTCCTATGGATAAAGGGAGGACCGGGGGTGAAAACTAAAAAGGGATAAGGGCTTAAGAAGGCGTGGAGAGAGGTAAAACAAGGCAGGGGAGAAAATTTTAAGTGCTTGGTTCGGGCGCTCGGACACATGGAGGAGAGGGACTGAATATTTTAAGCCCTCGGGGGCTTAAACCCTTATTTATGAGAAAACATGCCTTTTTGGCCAAAAGTGGGGTTTTTAGGCCAAATTAGGAATTCCGATAGGTTAAAAAGGAGTGTTTTAAACCAAAACAGAGTGAGTTGAATGGTTTAAGGGGTTTCTTAGGAAAAATGAGGAGTTTTAGTGAAGAAAAAGGTGAGGTTTTTAGAGGAAAATGAAGGATAAATGAGGGGAAATGAATGAAATGGGCGTAGAAAATGATGGAAAAAATGGCCTACATACAGTCTCTTTTTATTCAGTAGTGTTTCTTGAGGATCCTGGATAAGGAACAATGGTAGCTGCTAAGGAACCACAGGTTTTAAGGAATAACATGCTAACCTTTTTTGGAGACATAGATGAAGATTTCAATGGACTGATGGACTTGAAATGATCAAGGTAGTGAGATTTCTAGAATTCATAATGTTCTTGCAATTCTGTTCTAGAAATCTGGGTTTGTTACATTCAGTCATCTTTGGAGAAAGTCAAAATTATGGATGACTAACACCTACCATGGTGGATGCGGTGGAGTTGCCGAGCAAATTGGCTGTTATGCCATTCAGGAACAGGGTTTTTCTCCCCTGTGCCATAAACGATATCCCATATAAACCTCTTGCAATATATATGTTTCACTTTTCCATTGTAACAATAAATAAATATGTAGGTTGATGCATATTCATTCGATGGCTTCTAGTAAGAGTTTGTGAGCTGTGAACTGCCAATCAAAGTAATACTGATAAATGGAAATTCATACCTTTCGGAATAACTGGGGTCGTGTGTCATAACTAGGCTCATGTGCTATCTGGACTTGGATGCTCTTTTTTCTCGTCCATCGTCGATGAACTATCTGTGCCTTGTTTAATTTTAACTTCAACTGCAAGCAGTGCCTGGACAACATCTCAGGATTTTGGTTTGTTTGCACACCATGCTTTATATTGAATTTCTTGGGTTGACCATGCAACACCTCACTCCTTTCTGCAACACCATACCACCTCTTCAATCATCGCCATACCGCCATTAAAACCTGAAAACACTGCATTCAAACACAACAGCAACCACAGTACTTACCGCCAGTTTTTTACTTAATTCAAGCAAGGCCACGTTGAGTTCACGGAGGGCCCACATGCCAACACAACACTAGCAGCCAATCAGAGCTTATCATGCAGTTTTGGCGCTGATGTCACTGAACCTAGTTGGTATGTGATAAATTCATGAAATAGAGTTTATTTTTGGTTTGAGATCGGACGGGCTCCACCTCCAGCCAATGGGAGGTCGATCGCATGGGTTTGGACCTTGATGACGTCAGGGAAAATTGGTATGTTGAATCCGTATTCAAAGGAATTTAATTCCTAGTTTTTGAAATCCGCAAAGGTTAAATACCTTAGGGTAATGCTATTATAAGTTTTGTGTTTTATTAAAAGGCACAACATATGTTTTTTTTGTTGTTTTAAGGTATATGTATAAGTCTTAAATATATATATTATAAACTTAGAAAGTTTATAATATATATAGAAATAGTTTTGTTTTAATTTTTTTTTAAAGGGTTTGTCATATAAAAAACAAAAAGGCCAGAAGGCATATAAAAAAAATATACAACAGTGTATTTGGACAGTGTATTATTGAAAGTGAGCCCGTAGGCAAAGTTAATGACTGCAGTGTAATTTTTTTTAAGAGAGACAGAGTGTAAAAACATAGTGTGAGACTCTATATTATGTGCATTTTGAATACTATGTAATTTTTGTAATGCCAAAAGGAAGAAAACCAAAAATTGTACTGTGTGTGCGCATTTTAAAAGGAGGACAGAGAGCAGATTAAACACTGTGTGTGCAGTAGTTGAAGAATTTTTGTAAATGCCAGAACAACAGTTCTGTGGCATCTTTTGTAATATATTTTTTAAGTTAAATGAAATAGTTTCTTGTGTGCCATCTCTATCCAGCGAAAATTTTTAAAATTGAGTTGTCTGTGTTTAGAGGAGAGATTTTGTTCTCTCTGTGTGTTTTTGAATACTCAGAAATTCCAACATGGTATCGGAGCTAGTCCAGGATTTTTGAAGCTTATCAAAGAAGAGAAAGGAAGGAGTTGTTGCAGAAGTTCTCCAGTAGAGTGAAGGCTTAACAAAAGTCTAGGTATTTCTCAAAAACAAAGTTTTGTTTTGTGATTAAAAAAATGGCAGTCCAGAGAAGTATTTTTGAAGATAGATTTAGTCTCTTGAGTAGAGAGACAGTTTGTTTAAAAACACAGTAAAGTTTAAAGCATATTTCAGTGTGCTAGCCATGGCAGGAGCCATCACAAGCACGAGTATTGGAAATACTCAACTCCCACAGTTTAATGGGAATAAATATGACTATTGGGAAATCACCATGAGAGCCTTGTTTGCCTCTCAGGATTTATGGAAGTTTGTTGAATATGGTTTTGAAGAACTAACAGATGAAAATGATTTTAATGCCTTAACACAGGTAGATAAGGATTTGTTGAAAAGCAATAGGAAGAAGGACTCAAAAGCCCTCTTCTATCTCTATCAAGTTGTGCATGAAAGTGTGTTTCCAAGTATAATAGTATCTAAGAGGTCTAAGGATGCATGGGATACCCTCTAGTCTGCCTATCAAGGTATGGAGAAGGTGAAGACAACAAAGCTACAATTGCTAAGGAGAGACTTTGAAACTCTTTGTATGAAAGAGTCTGACAACATAGAATCATTCTTCACACATGTGATTGGGTTGGTGTTTCAGGGAAAAACACCCTAGAGGTTTGTTGGGTCAAAACCTCCACAGATCAAGGCATGCTATTTAGAAGGACTCACACACAACCACACTTAAATGCTAAAAACTAGATAACAACGATAGTAGAACTCACCCGTAGTCCTACGTTCGATGTAGATCCCGCGGGGTCCAAACCCCTAGCAACCCTTCTTCCTCCTTAACCTAAAAAACAAGAAAGAACATGCACAAAAACCTAGTTGTACAGCATATATTGCTCCTAAATGTTAGTGTAATCCATGTGAAACATTATATAAACACTAATAAATGCTTAATAATCAATCTTTTCACATATGCAAATAGATATTAACACATAAGTTCAGGAACAAGATTGTTCTTCATTATTGCAAATAGCATGTACAATAATAAAATGTGGAGAGATCACCTGAATCCTTCCACGATCTTCGAACAGACCGTCGTCCAGATCCGTCCCGCCCTTGCCTCACTAAGATACTTTCAAGACTTGTGCACTCGAGATGGCATATAAATGGATGAACATCTCCAGGAAACAAGGGTTTCCTGTAAAAATCTGGGAAAGTGCAGGAGGCACGGGAAATCAGACTTGAATTAGGGATTCCAATAGAGTATAATGTCTATAAATTTCTCTCTCCCTTAGGCCATACACATGAGGGGTTTTTATACTCCCTCAAATTAGTTTCAATCAGTTGGAAACAGTTGGTCATGTGCTGGGGTGGTTGAACTACTAGAGTAACCATCAACCCAGCCCGAAAATAGGGAATTTTTATATATTTTTTAATGATTTTAATGGCATACGCGGAAAAGTACATGTGGACTCGCGTATACATGCGGAAAAGTCTGGGCATACCCGCGTATGGGATTTTTAACACTGTTTTTTATGAATTTTGTTCAAGTCTGTGGGAATGGATGCCCAAGGCCATAGAGACAATCATGAATCACATAAGGGTGAAAAATGATGCTATAACAGTTGGTTACCTAGATAAGGTCTCTTGGAGAGACACTTGAAGAAAGAATGATTGTGGAGAAATTATTGAGGAGCTTACCCTCAATGTTTGATGTGATAGTCACAACCATTGAAGAGACAAAGGATCTCTCAAAGTTTACTGTTGATGAGATTTATGCATCATTGATGAATCATGAACAAATATTGGGAAGAAAAAAAAACTCATCTTTGGAGCATGCCTTCAAGACCCAAATTTCCTTTGGAAGAGGAAGAGGTCAAGGCAGAGGAAACTATAGAGGAAAAGGAAGAGGCAGAAGGCAAAATAGAGGAGGAAGAAACAACCCTGCAAATGCAAATGGAAGGGGCAGAAATCAAAATCAGAGCCAAGGCCAAGGTAGTAGCCAGCAAGGTGGAAAAAATCAAGCACATGGACAAAGGTATGATAAATCCCAAGTCCTATGTCATTACTATAAGAAGTATGGCCATTATGCCAATGAATGTAGGAAGAAACAGAGTGACATGGGTAATAGACCCAGTGCTAATTTTACAAAAGAAAATATCAGTCAAGAGAAGTTTTTTTTAGCATGTAATATGCCTAAAGAAGAGAAGAATGAAGATATATGGTTTCTAGATTCAGGATGTAGCAAGTTGCAGAGTGAATGTTTTGACAAAGAAAGGATAAGGAAGATCCATATCAGATGTCTACTATGTGCCTAGTATGAAGTGTAACCTCTTGAGCATTAGAAAACTCATTCAAAAAGGGTACAATGTTTTCTTTGAAGATGATTTATGCACCATCATGGATAAACCACCAAGCAAGAAATGCATTTCATAAGTGAAGATGACAAGGAACGGAATGTTCCCTCTCAAAATGAGAGCACATTTGAAGAAATTAGCTGAAATGGCAGCTGTTGTAGCACAATATCTCTCAGAAAAAAGTCGGGTGAAGCTCTAGGCAATTTAAGGTTGCTGAGGAAAAATTATCGAAGTGGAACAAGTTCAAGGAGATAAAGCATTTGAAACACTGTCCCTAAGAAATCTGAATTACTGCCTCAATTGACAGTAACGTTGCGAATTCGGGTTTTTACCCGGAGCTGGCTAGTGTGGAATTGGGTGTATATGATTACTTCAGAGAAACCTGTCATAGAAGAAGATAATAACCATAATCAGTTCGGTGTCGGTGTAGTAGGCTTGTCGCATATGGGATATTCATGCCCCCATCCCCCTCTACTTCCTCCATCAAAACCTATGGCCAATTCAACTGCAAGAAGAGTTGGGTCATGTGTGTCAAGCACATAACGAAGTGGGTCTTCTAGAAGAAATTCACGGGCCAGCATGGCATCAAGGTCTTCACCTACTGGTTCAAATCCTTCATCACCAAGGTCACATGGAGATGGAGAAGGTTATAATAGTGCAGATGAACAAAGTCCCTGTTTCGGCTCTTATGATGATGCTGGAAGAGAACGACAGTTTTAAATTGTAATTCGACGGTCAAAGGGGCTTGAACTAAGGCGCATGATATCAAATGATAATTGCCTTTTTCGTGAAGTTGCGGATCAGTTTTATGGTGACCTAGAGGTGTATGATGTCACATGACAGATGTGCATTGACTATATGGAGAAAGAGAGAGATCACTTCTCTCAATTTGTCACAGAAAGCTTCACAGCTTATGCCAAGAGAAAAAGGAGAGAGAAGGTCTATGGTAACAATTTGGAAATCCAGGCAATGTCAGAGACATATAATCATTCAATTCATATTTATTCATACAGTAAAGAGCCTATCAACATATTTCATGGTAGTTATGGTACCGATTCTCCTCCTATCCGGCTTAGCTATCATCGTGGAAATCACTACAGTTCTCTTGTTGATCCACACAGATTGACAATTGGTGCTGGCCTCGGCTTTAGTAGTCTTCAAGGGAAAAATATAGACAAGGATCAAGTGAAAGCTGCTATAAAAGCACAGAAGGATCAACAAATTGAAAACGCACTTTTAGCTGAGGGCCGGTTCTACTATGATTTGGAGTTAACAGAGAAAGAAATTGAACGCATGGTGGAAATGATACAGGACCACGGAGCGTAATCGATCTGCAATATTCGGGCACCGTTCGTGCTTTCTAAGGGAGGAAGAAGAGATATTTTGTCAATCTTCATGGAGTTTTGGGGCGTTGAAGTGAAGCCTAGAGAGGCTTTGGCATGTGAACCTGGGGATGACAGATACCTTCATATGTCCCGGGCTGCCATTGGGGATAAAGAAGGCGCTAAGGAAAATGAAAGGGTCTCTTTGTATGGGAAAAAGTTTGTGCTTGGGATATTGTCCCGTGGAAAATGTGACCATATTGGATTGGATTTAGTGTTTGAGAAAGAGTTCAAGCTCTCTCACACATATCAAACTGGGAGCGTATTCGCATTTGGCTACACTACAACAGATCATGAAACCCTGGATGGATTTCCGGATGATGAAGACCTTGAGTCATCGGAAGATGAGGAAGAAGAATTAGCTCAGATCCAACGGTATGCGCGGGATAAATTAAACGAAGTTTATGAGAGCTGGTACCCCCCACAAAATGGTTTAATTGAAACCACTATTCACAAAATCGACGGCTGTGATATATTACGGCCCCTCCGATCCATTTCTTAGAAACCGCTATCATTACCCCCGCAGGTAGTTTTGGGTTTTCCAAAACCATGGGTGACTTTATTATTAATACGAATGCATAGTAGTGGGACCCAAAATGCACTATTCGCCCTTTTAAAACTTTCAATTCGATTTTTGGGTTTTATATTATATATTATATATATAATATTAAAACAAATATTTTGTAAATTTAAATAATTCCAGCACTTTCAAGAATCAGTTTCAAAACTGATCATAACAGTTAGGAAGTTAGTTCAGAAGGCTGATATAAAAGCAGAGATAGGAGGAGGAGCCAATGGGGTTCCGAGTTTTGAACCTGGAAGAAAATTTTGTACTCTAGAATAGCAAATCAATGAAAAATTATGCAAGTTTCTAGCATTTGTTTATGCTGAAAATTTTTATCCAGTTAACATATTGTTCTCATGTCTGTGAATGAAATAGAGTGATTTGAGCTGCGGGTCTCTTTATACTTGTGTATCTAAGAGTTAAATACATTTTAATGGGCGCTCCTCTATTTTAACCTTATCTTTACATAATTCTTCTGAGTTTCAAAGTGGTAGATTCTGTTTTAAACAGCATATCAGTTTGAAGTTCCCTTCTCATTTTCTTCCATTCAATCATTTCAACATAAGTGGAATATAAAATTGCATAACATGTATGGGTTTGCTGTTTAAGGGGTTATACAATAAATGTTTTAAGGTTTTTAAATACAGAGACAAAACATATTCATTTGTGACAGAATTAGATAATGTCTCAAGCACTGATTCCTTTACAGAACAAGGAATTGTTTTCTTGAGGAACAACAGCAGCAATAACACAAGAGACATTCCAAAGAGAAGCAAAAGTGAAAATTGGTTATGGCACTTGAGATTTGGACATCTCAACTTTGGAGGTCTGAATTTGTTGCATAGGAAAGGAATGGTAAAGGGATTACCATTGATTGAGAAACCAAACAACCTATGTGAAGGCTGCATCTTGGGCAAACAACACAGAGAAAAATTTCCATCAGGAAAGAGAATAAGGGCAAAGGCACCCTTAGAAATTGTCCATTCAGATTTGTGTGGACCAATGCAAACACCATCACTAGCAAGCAGTCACCATATGTTGACTTTTATTGATGATTACACAAGAAAAACTTGGGTTTATTTCTTGAAATATAAAAGTGAAGTGTTTGAGAAATTCTGCCACTTTAAGGCTCTTGTAGAGAAACAAAGTGGGAAGCATATTAAGGTATTAAGAAATAATAGAGGAGGAGAGTATATCTCAAAATAATTTTTGCGTTTTTGCAGAGAAAACAACATACACAAGCAATTTACAGCAAGGTACACACCGCAGCAAAATGGATTTGTTGAAAGGAAAAATAGGACCATCATGGACATGGTAAGAAGTATGTTGAAGGAAAAACATTTGCCAAATGAATACTGGGCTGAAGCTGTACATTGTGTAGCATATATCTTGAATAGATGCCCAAACAAAGATGTAATGAACAGAGTTCCGAAAGAAGCATGGAGTGGCATAAAACAAGGTGTCACCCACATGAGAGGTTTTGGTTGTGTAGCTTATGCACACATTCCAGATCAGCTAAGGAAGAATTTGGACAGTAAGGGGGAGAAGTGCATATTTATTGGATACAGTGAAGAATCCAAGGCATACAGGTTGTATATCCCATCGACCAAGAAGTTTTTTATAAGAAGAGATGTGTAGTTCATTGAAGAAGAAGCTTGGGATGGAAGCATTGAGAAAACATTCAATGTGAAGAGATGTTTGTCTCATGATGATGATGAGGAAGTAATGGCTGAAAGGAACACCTCATTAGTAGCACCACCTCCACCAACACAAGGAAAGCAAGGGACACCACAAGCAGGTATGAGAACACCCTTGAGAAGTGATAACAGTGCTTCTCCAAGCACACCACAAGAAGCAGATTTGAGTGCTTCTACAAGCACAAGTACACCAAGTGAAAGAAGAACCAGATTCAGAAATTTGAATGATATTTATGAGCAAGAGGTAGTAAACGACGGTATGAACTCTTTATTTGCATTTTATTATCATGTAAATGATCCTATTCATTTTGAAGAAGCTATAAAAGATAATAAATGGATAGATGCTATGGATGAAGAAATGAATGCCATAGAGAAAAATAAGACATGGGAATTGGTTGAATTCCCAAAAGGCAAAAAAGTCATTGGAGTGAAATGGGTCTACAAGACCAAGAGCAATGTTGAAGGTAAGATTAAAAGGCACAAGGCCAGACTTGTTGTCAAAGGCTACAAGCAACAACAAGGAAGAGATTATGAGGAAACTTTTGCACCAGTTGTAAGAATGGAAATAGTGAGGGCAGTGTTGTCCATAGCAGCACAACACAAGTGGAAGGTTTCCCAAATGGATGTGAAATCAACATTCCTAAATGGAGTATTGATGGAAGAGGTTTATGTTGAACAACCTCTGGGCTATGAGAAAAAAGGCCAAGAGCATAAAGTATGCAGATTGAAGAAATCTCTTTATGGGCTGAAACAAGCACCAAGAGCATGGTATAGTAGGATAGATGCCTATCTACAGGAAAATGGGTTTGAAAAATGTGAAGGAGAACCCACATTATACATCAAGGAGAAAGATGGTAAGATGTTGATTGTTTTTTTATATGTTGATGGTGTGATCTTTACAGGTAATGATGCTTACCTCATTGACAATTTTAAATCAGTAATGAAGGATGAATTTGAGATGACTGATATGGGATTGCTGAAATACTTCTTAGGAATAGAAGTAGAGTAAAATGAAAATAATTTTTTTATCTCTCAAGCTAAATATGTAAATGAATTTTTGGAAAGATTTAATATGCAGGATTGCAAGGCAGCAATTACTCCTACAGTGATGAGATTGAAACTTAGCAAAGAGGACATCAGCAAGGATTTTGATCCTAGTTTGTACAAGAGCATAGTTGGCAGCCTCATGTATTTGACTGCATCTAGGCCAGATATTATGGATGTTGTGAGTTTAATTTCCATATCTATGGAAAGGCCAAAGGAGGCACATTGGAAAGTAGAAAAAATAATTCTGAGGTATGTGAAAGGAACAAAGAGGTATGGAATTTTATATAGCACTTCAAAAAATTATGAATTGATTGGATATACTGACAGTGATTGGGCTGGAAGTATAGATGACCGGAAAAGTACATCTGGTTATGTTTTTCATATGGGTTCAGGAGCCATTTCATTGGCTTCTAAGAAACAGCTAATTGTGGCTTTATCTACAGCAGAGGCAGAGAATGTGGCAGCTTTAACAACAATATGTCAAGCAGTTTGGATGAGAAGAATGTTGAGGAGTTTGTGTCATGAATAGGTAAAAGGCATGACAATTTATTGTGACAATAGCTCAGTTATATCATTGTCAAAGAATTCAGTGTTTCATAAAAGAAAAAAACACATTGATGCCAAGTATCACAACATCAGGGAGCTAGTGAACAATGGTGAAATTATTTTGCAACATTGCAGAACTGAAGAGCAGTTTGCTGACATTTTGAAAAAATCATTGGGGTAAAAAAGTTTTAATTATTTAAGAAAATGTCTAGGTATGGAAGAGAACCCAGCAGTTGAATTTAAGGGGGATTGTTGAATTTTAACTTCAACTGCAAGAATTCCAGAGGACAGCAGCTTAGGATTTTGGTTTGTTTGCACGCCATGCTTTGCATTGAATTTCTTGGGTTGACCATGCAACACCTTGCTCCTTTTTGCAACACCATACCACCTCTTCAATCTTCGCCATACCGCCATTAAAACCTGCAACCACTGCATTCAAACACAACAACAACCACAATACTTACCACCAGTTTTTGACTTAATTCAAACGAGGCCACGTCGATTTCATGGAGGGCCCACATGCTAGCACAACACCAACAGCCAATGAGAGCTTATCGCATAGTTTTGGCGCTGACGTCACTGAACCCAGTTGGTATGCGATAAATTCATGAAATAGAGTTTATTTTTGGTTTCAGATCTGGCGGGCTCCACCTCCAGCCAATGGGAGGCCGATCGCACAGGTTTGGACCCTGATGACGTCAGGGAAAATTGGTATGCGAAATCCGTATTTAAAGGAATTTAATTCCTGGTTTTTGAAATCCACAAAGGTTAAAGAACTTAGGTTAATGCTGTTATAAGTTTTATGTTCTATTAAAAGGCATGAGATATGTTTTTTTTGTTGTTTTAAGGTATATGTATAAGTCTTAAACATATATATTATAAACCTAGAAATTTTATAATCTATATATATATATATATATATATATATATATATATATATATAGAGAGAGAGAGAGAGAGAGAGAGAGAGAGTTTTGTTTTGTTTTTTTTTAAAGGGTTTGTCATATAAAAAACAAAAAGGCCAGAAGGCATATAAAAAAATACTCAGAAAGTGTATATGGACGGTGTATTATTGAAAGTAGGCAAGTGAGCAAAGTTAGCATGAGCTTACAGCATGGTACAAAAGAGAGACATAGTGTAAAAACAGAGTGTGAGACTCTGTATTATATGCATTTTGAAGACTGTGTAATTTTTGTAATGCCAGAAGGTAGAAAACCAAAAATTGCATTGTGTGTGTGCATTTTAAAAGGAGGACAAAGAGCAGATTAAACACTGTGTGTGTGCAACAGCTGAAGAATTTTTGTAAATTCCAGAACAACAGTTCTGTGGAATCTTTTGTAATAGATTTTTAAAGTTAAATGAAATAGTTTCTTGTGTGCCATCTCTGTCTAACAAAAAAATTTAAAATTGAGTTCTCTGTGTTTAGAGGAGAGATTTTGTTCTCTGTGTGTATTTTGTAATACTTAGAAATTCCAACATGCCTTAATGAAGTTTTGCACATAGCCTAGAATGGTTTTATTCCAGTCATATTTCTTTTCTCGGACAAGAAAAATGACGGTATCTGAGGAATACGCATCAGCTAACTCTGTGCCAGCAGTCGCGGTAAGACAGAGGATGCAAGTGTTATCTAGAATGATTGGGCGTAAAGCATATGTAGGTGGCTTTTCAAGTCTGTCGTCAAATTCAAGGGTTTCACACTAATGTAGACAAGTAGACATAGGTGTGATGATCAATCTTCTTTTTCTATGATTACTGCCTTTCCGGCTTAGTACTTCAAAATTCATACTTTGACGTGGGGCACATGAAAAAAGAGCGGGAGAAGGATGATAAAGAGTATAAGCGTGACCTCTCAGTACTGGTAAATTACGAAAAAGGTAATATGTGGTATACCTAGAATATTCCTTAAGCAAGTGTGATTCAAGATCCGTGAGTTCTTTCTGGAAGGTCCAAAAGCTCGAATTAGGAACTACAGCCCCAGATTCTCTTGGAAGAAAAGCTTTGCCCCTTAGATCTATAATTAATTGACTTGCCTCAAGACAAATTCCATTTTGACTGTGGTGGAGTCGATCTTGCTCAAATGGATTAAGTCTTTAGACCAGGATGGGTGAATGGTGCTGGCCTAAGACCATACAAGTAAGCTTGTTGCCACCTATTTTTGCCGATGAACCAAAGCTTGTAGTTAGAATATAATGTGACTATCTTACCCTTGTCGGTGATTATGAACCCAATTGTTAAGTGAGAATGAACCCATGATTCCATGCTTTCATGATGGTTTATTATGATTTAATGATGGTTTCCAACTTTCTCGAAATAAATTTCAGCCCAGTACAGATAGCTCTCAGGAAGTGGGGTGCAGAAGGACTAATATGGTGGGAGGATACCAACAGCTTTAGAGCTTGCAATATGAAACAATATTTGTTGCATTTATTTCATTGATGTTGTGAGTGAAGCGTTGATGACACATTGAGGTTGAAAACAATAAGGTTCCATGATGAAGCTAAAGGTATAACCTGCCCTGTGGGCCGCATCCTTCCACCCATCAAGCTCTTCCTTCCTCTTAAGTTCCACTAAATCCAGCCAGCAGTTTATACTAAATCTGGCTAGCAGTTCCATGATCTAAGCTAAATCTCAACTTATAGGCTACTCAACCATCCATTAGAATTCTTTACACTTCACCCTCCAGGTAAATCTCAGCCCCTGAATTTTCTATTTACTTTTTTTTGGATAGCTTTTATATTGCCAAGGGAATTTACTTGGGCTTCATTTTGGTTAGGTATGGGGTTTGTGCGGGCTTATGCTCGATTTAAATCCATTTTTATTGCCCATGTGAAGGTAGCTTTTAAAATATATGAAATTTTTAATGTCCGGTGGGATTCCAGGGTAAAAAAATTGAGAACTTGGGATAAAATGGTATTTTCAAAAGAGGAAGAAGATTTTAGTGAATGAAAGTGGCCAATGGGTTTATGTTTTAGCATTGAGAATATTATTGTGTCACGTTACTTTTTAAGATTCAATTCTTCAATGGGAAGAGTAGCCATTTATCCTAATTTTGATAAAAGAATATCCCTAATCCTTGAGATACCAATTTTTCCAATAACTAGAGTAAGTTGTTAATTTAGATAAAAATATTGGATCATTTTTATGGAAGAATATCTTAATTAAAAACATAAGCACATTTATAAGATAAGTCCAATATGAATATCTCAAATCCAATAAAGAACAGTCCAGGAAACAAATAGGTTAGACATGAAAAAAGTAAATTATATAATTTAAATTTTTTCCTGCATGTATACTATATAATTTAATTTTTTTTTCTGCATTGTATACAACAAAATGTTAATGTTCAGTGTTCCCAAAACTGGAACTTTGGAACCCTCTAGAGAAAAATCTTCAAATATTTTTAACTCTAATTTTAGTGAAAATAGATAACAAACAAATTGTGTTGTTTGGCTAAAGCTGCACGATAAAATCATATGGTTTTATAGATATTAAAATTGAAATAAATTTTCATATATGAAACACATGTTTTTCAACAAAAACTGAATGCTCAGATTTTCACAACAGCTCTTAAACTTGTTCTTTGATTCATGTTGTGGAGTCTACAAGAGCATCGAGTTAAATGATAATAGTTGTTTACAATGTTCTAATCTGCAAAAAAAAATCTGAGCTTTGAACTAAATCATGTTATTACTTACATTTATTTTTACATTCTCATTTGTTACTTACATTTACTTTTGCATTTTCATTTGTCTAGTTGTAATATCTAATTTACTTGCCTCAAATTTTTGCAATCATTTTTAATAAGTTGATATCTTAGCTAGCTTTAGTATCACTAAAATTAGTTCTGCACACTCTGTATTTGATCATTTATATAGAGTTTTCAAGAAAATATCACACATTTCTCTGTAAGTTTTTATAACCTAATTCTATTTATATAAATGATGTTACACAATTGATTTTCTTTGAAGGAGTAAGCTATATTTCCCTGTGGAAAACACAATTTCAATAGCATGTTATGATTGAGACCACTTCTTTTAGCTTCATATATATCTAGCTTTATATACATCTATTACATCATATGTTAATTCTCTTATATTTTGAAAATAATTGAAGTGTGATCTCTTGCATCTATGGAGAAAAAAATTATGATCATATTCATGAGAATTTCCACAAAAGGTGTGGAAAGTTATTTGATACATGAGAATTGTAATCCTTTAACTTGTTTGTTGCAAACTTCTTGACAACTGCAAGAATTAAATAGACAAAATAATGTCAATCTCACAGTTAAAATTGAAAGTGGGGAATTGAGATGATGCCATCTAAGATTAAAAGAGTCACGAAAATAAATAAAAAATTGAAAAAAACCCTATTCATACCTTCCAAAAGTTAAACAGTTATCTTCTTCAGATCTTAGACAGCCTAGTTGTAGATTCCAAAATTCAAACACTTTTGTTACTAAATACCACTTGCACTTGCTTTAGTTGATTAACACATAAGCTCGAGTACATAGATAAGTAACTTACTATAAAACTTGTTGTATAGAGTGGTTGTAGGGTATCTCTACTCACTATGTAATATTCTTGGCATTGTATTAATGAAATTTTTAGGGCATGTAGCAATGACAACATAAGATAAGAGAGATAGGGATTTTATAACATTTTTTGGCTATGAACTTGTCTATCATTAACATAATGAAGAGTTCAAATGAGAACTTGAAGCAACAATATATATCAACATTTCTTACCTATAGGCTGTCAGGAACATCCATGAAAACTCTTGAAAATCTTTTGTAAAATTGCATGAAATAGGAGAAAGGAACTATTCTAAGAGTTTGTGGAAAATAAGAAATAAATGTTGGCTAAAGTAGAGCTTCATGTTTACCTTTATATACTTTTTTGTATCCCCTCCATATTTCCATCTCTCCACCATTGGGAAAAATAGTGCAATTTCAGTAAATATTCTAAGACTTTGTGGAAAATAAGAAATAAATGTTGGCTACAGTAGAGCTTCATGTTTACCTTTATATACTCTATTGTATCCCCTCCAGATTTCCATATCTCCACCATTAAGAAAAATAGTGCAATTTTGGTAACTTGTATCAAAGTAATTACCCATTACTAGCTAATAATAGATCTACACCACTTGCTACATAAAATTTGTTCATGACAAAGTTCTACAAATTATATATAATCACACCTTTAATTAGCCTTCTTATCACATATTTCATTTACATGACCCAAATCAACCTATTTGCATTTGTTAATATTTCAATTTCACAATTTCTTTCTCCGAATGCACTCTTACATAGGGTTGAATATATTTTATTTTACCAACTGAATGCATTTTATTCTGAAATTTTATGTGCTGATAGTATAAAACTTGGTTAGTCAAAATTGTAGAGATCTCCTTTAATTAATATTTCGGCGTACTGTTTTAACTCCACTCACCACCATTTAATGCACCTCCCGCATTCCCTGTGCACCCTTCTACAAACTCCACCCGCTACCATTTAATGAGCATCCGGCGTTGCACCTTTGTGCAAATGCTAGTTATATTTTATCTTTATCTACTTGGTATGGATTAGTCATGTCTCTTTCTCCAAAAGTTACAAAACAAAAATATATTATATAACTTATTTCTATAAAATTTATAAATCTCTATTATTTTGTGCTTACGACAACCCATACCGCAGATCTTGTCGCATCCTTCCAATGTACATGTGAACCTCAAACGTACAAGTCTATATCTTGTCGCATCCTTCCAATGTACATGTGAACCTCAAACGTACACGTCTAACGTTTAAAGTTTGCTCCCCATACACACGTGTCACCATCTAGATTCTAGATAATAATAAATATGAATCAGGGCGCACATAATGAAAGTTAAATTAAAACGGAGAAAGCCATGGATTCATGGCTTGATTTGCTGCAGAGCTCGAGTCCGAGCCTGAGCCTCGGCTCAGCGCTGAGTCTGATCCTCCTGGCGATTGCTTTTATCTGCGTGGTGAAACAGAGTCTGAGAAAACGGTTTCCTCCGGGTCCGTCTGGATGGCCTGTTATCGGCAGCCTTCCACTTCTGGGCAACATGCCCCATCATTCGCTCTATCAATTATCGAAGCAATACGGTCCGATCATGTATTTGAAGCTCGGGACTACCGATACTGTGGTCGTCTCGTCGCCAAAGATAGCAGAGGCGTGCCTCAAAACGAACGACCTCAACTTCTCCAACCGGCCAGGCAGCTCTACTGCCAAATACATTGGCTATGGCTCCAGCGGCTTCGTCTGGGCTCCTTACGGCCCCCACTGGAGAATGATGCGCAAGATCTGTAACAATCATGTCTTTGGCGGCAAGGCCTTGGACGATCTGCAGCCAGTGCGGGAAGCAGAGGTCGGGATGCTGGTGAAGTCTATTCTCGAACATGAGCCACAAGGGAAGGCCGTTAACCTGGGGGAGCTGCTCAACAACTGCGCTGCCAACGTCCTCGGGCAGATTATGTTGAGCAAGCGCATGTTCGATTTCCAGGGGGCTAGGGGCGTAGAGTTCAGACAACTGGTGGTGGAGCAAATGGATTTGGCCGGTAAGTTTATTATCGGCGACTTCGTGCCCTCTTTGGCTTGGATGGATCCACAGGGCGTACGGACTAAGATGAAAAAGCTGCACATAAGGGTGGATGAGTTCTTAAGTAATTTGATAAAGGAGCACCAAACTGCGCCATGCAACGGAAGGAAGGCAGATTTTCTGAGTATTCTTTTGACTCTTACAAATGATGGGGATGCCGGAGAAGGAAAGCTCACGAATGATGTTATTAAGGCCCTTTTACTGGTGAGTCTTATTAAATTCATTCGATTGAATTTCACAGTAAATACCCAACCTAATTAACCCTCTGTTCTGATCTTTCAAAACCCTATCGCAAATTTTCGAATTTGTAATTTTCCTAAAAATGTTGAGTTTTATTTTCAAATTTCAGAAGCTTATGTTATCCTATTGTTTAGACCATGTTCAATGCAGGAACGGACACATCTTCGATCACAGTGGAATGGGCAATAGCAGAGTTGATACGCCACCCGAACATCATGAAGAGATGCCAAGTAGAAATAGACTCAGCAGTGAAAGGGGAACAACGAATAGTGAAGGAGTTCGACCTCCGAAACCTCCCATACTTGCAGGCCGTGGTGAAAGAGACGTTAAGGCTCCACCCCTCGGTTCCCCTCCTGGTGCCTAGGATGGCAGTGGAGGCGTGCGAGATAAAGGGGTACTACATACCCAAGAACGCTCGACTCATAGTTAACGCGTGGGGTATGCAGCGCGACCCGGAGGTGTGGGAGAGGCCGCTGGAGTTTGATCCCGACAGGTTTATTGGCAGCAGTGTTGACGTCAGGGGGAGCGATTTCGAGCTAATCCCGTTCGGTGCAGGCAGACGGATCTGTGCTGGCATGAGCATGGGAATTCGCATGGTTCAACTCATGCTTGCCACCTTACTTCATTCCTTTGACTTGTCTCTACCCAACGGCCAGCGACCTGAGAAGCTTGATATGGCAGAATGCTTTGGTCTCACAATGCGTAAGGCGGAGCCACTGCTTGTGGTTCCCGCCGCTCGTATGCCTGTCCAATTCTACAAGTAATGGACTCCGTTTGTCAAGAGTATAGATTACATGTTGTGCATGATTGAATTATGTATAATGAAACTTTTTTATTTGAGTTTGTACTCTATTTTTTACTTGACAGTCTAACATAAAATTTAGTGACTGAAGAATTGGTGCTTTATTTTTTTTCGCTTCACATGTAATTATTTTAAGATAACTGAATGTATAGTGAATGTGTGTAAGAAAAGTCATTTTATGTGTTTATTATGTTTTAAGATAACTGAATGTATAGTGAATGTGTGTAAAAAAAGTTATTTTTGTTTGTATAAGATCACTGAATGTATAGTGAATGTCTATAAGAAAAGGGATCAAATTCAAGAGGAGTGACGAGAGCAAGAGTTAGTAGACGAGACGAAATGGACATTTGATTGTCATGTTTTTTGTCGATTTGTTTGTCGATTTGTTGTATTTTTTTCAATTTCCACTTAAGTGTGAATTTAAATTCCTCTCAAGGGTATACCAATGTGAATTTTTTTACCGAAAAATGTGAACTTTTTTACTAATCAATGATTGGAGTTTAAAGGAAAAATAAAAATAAAGGAAAAACAAAAATAAAGATGTTTATTATGGGTGGGTTTAAAAAGTGATTTGGGATTTTATTTTATAGTAGTTAATGTAGTATTGTATAAAATGGTTATAATAACATGGGTTTGTTATATCTTAATACAACCTTTTGATAATATGATTATATCTTATTAATAAAACATTAATATAACTTTTTTTTATTAAAATGATTATAATAATAGGTATTTATTATGTTGTAATATAATCTAATGTATATTGTTTAATGTATACTTATGTGTCTTAGTAAAGAGATTAAAGTTATATTAAAATGATTATAATAATAGGTATTTATTATGTTATAATATACTCTAATGTATAATGTTTAATGTATACTTATGTGTCTTAGAAAAGAGATTAAATTTAAATTTTAAAGGTGAAGAGAGGAGAAGAAATAAGAGAATCAATTAAATTTTAAAGGAGAAGCTAGGGGAAGAAATAAGAAAAGGGATCAAATTTGAGAAATTACATATGTGTGTTAATAAAGAGATTAAATTTAAATTCTAAAGGTGAAGCGAGGAGAAGAAATAAGATAAGGGATTAAATTCCAAAGAAGAAGATAAGTGAACAAATAGAAAAGGGTTCAAATTTGAGAGAAAGCTAGCAAAGAGAGGAGCTATGAGAAGAAGATCTGGAAGAGGAAATGGACATGATGAGGAAATGGGAAAGTTTAAGCTTTTATTGTTGTATTGGTTTGAGCTATCTAGAGTATTATTTTTGGGAAATTTTCAGTCTTTATAGCTGTAGTGGTTTAAGTTTCAGCGTTTATAGAGATAAAATCTGATCATGCACGCTATATTCTATTATCAAATAGGATTACATATATACATGAAGTTTTGTCTCAAGATAGGGAAACTATCTTAGACACACAATAAGTTGGTTGAGAGAATATCTCAACCACACACCAAACTAGGAACCTATAGATTTAGCTAACTCTTATGATATAGGAACAGACTCCTTACATAGAAATTCACAACTGAGGCAAGTAGGAATTACATATTCCAACAGACCTCCTTAATGACTACTTGTCTCGATATCAATCTGCAAAATCTAATTGTGGTCAAACATAACAAAACGATATGTCGACGTCCATATAAAGGAGAAACCATCCACCGAAATGCATGGGTGCCAACCGTTGCAACTGCTAGTCTCGTAGGATGTCCTTCACATACATGGTCCTGTCAACCATTATCACTGTATACATGTACATGTACCTGCAAATCCTCCCAAATAAGTGTTTACCGCTTTGTGCTCAGTAAACTGAGACCTGTGACAAACCAAGTTTCCCCTGTGAGTAAGGTGTTTCTGCAAACCACCTACTCTGTTGTGAGCACTAAGGTTCCTATGTGAGCACTAAGGCTCCTATGTGCACTGGGGCACTATAGCCATGAAGGCTCTATAGCCGTGAAGGCTTTATAGCCATTAGGGCTCAACTCATAGACCTGACTCAACTAGGCCCAGGGTTTTCTTGGCTCACCCTCAACCATGCCAACAAGTATCCCTGCCCACTTCACTCTCACATGTGGTTTCTAGCTTACCAAAAATCAACACTACAAAGTGGTTTCCAGTTGACCACAAACCTACAATTGTAAAGTGGTTTTGAGATTACCACGAACTTCTCGAGGATACACATGCCTTACAAGGCCTACAACACAACTTTAACTCTTGGAGTTACCAGGTACATACTCTACAAAGACCACTATAAAAAAACATCCTAGACTTGCTTACAATTAAAATGTGTGACCATCATCAAGATTTTATTCCAGAAACTCACAAAAAAAACTCCCAAAAATGCTATTGTCCATCATCACCTAATTTTCAGTGTCACTTTTGCACATAATTAATATTTGTAACACTTCAACCTTATTACCCTCCACAGAGTATCTTTTGCATCATCTTTCTAATTTAATTATTGTCTTGGATTCACCTACCCGATTTGTGAGAGTAGCTAATTCTAACAAAACCACTCCATTGAGTTAGCTAGGCTCAATGCTTCAAATTCCAAAACATTTACAAATACCATGTTTTCTTTGGAGTTTCAAAACATGAAATCATAACCAAAATTTCATTTCTACGTTGAGTTGATCAGGCCCAATGTATTTATCTTACCAAAATCCAAGTAAATTCAGAAAGGTGAGGTTGTTTTCCGACCATTGTTGGAATGCTGATCCCCATTATCAGTCGTGACCTGTTTCTCCTCTTCAAAATATTCTAGAATGGATGCTTCACGAACTAGGCAAGGGCCTTGGAAAAATATATGGCGACCTTGCTCATTGCCCCACCCTGTGCCAAAGCCAAAATCCTCACTTATTTCACCATTTCCCGCGCCATGGCCAAATTACCGCACTGCACTACTTCTAGCTACATTTACAGTCACAAGTTTCACCAGAGCACTTTTTGCAAAAAAATGAATTTTCTTTGGCATATTTGCAGAGAAGAGAAGAGTTTGCCTTTGAGCTTTGAAATGATAAAAAACATCTCATATTTCATCTTCGAAACCCAAATCTACTAACCTATCTACCTCATCTAGGGTAAGGTACCTGCAGTTACCCATATTACCCCGAGAATGGTGTGCTTCGATGATAAGCAGCGGTTTCTCGGCACGACAACGACAACCTCTCCAGCGTTAAATTTGAAAACCACTATTACACATATTAAGCGTTTAATTGAAAGGAAGTTCCAGGATCAAGAGGTCCAGCACGATCTCGTGTTGTTCCCCTTTCACGCCTCGGAAGCGTCGGATGGTGGTATTCTTATCCATGTTCAGTATTTAGAAGATGACAACGTATTCACCTCGATGAAAATCTTAGGTATCATTCTATCGCATTTAAAGGTAATAGCCACAAAGAATTTGGAAACATCGGATGTTTCCGATTGTGTAATTGGAATACCAGCTTACTTCACAGAATTACAAAGGCAAGCTTACTTAGACGCGAGCTTCATAGCCAATCTAAATCCTCTTCTTCTATTACACGAGTCCACTTCCAATGCTCTTTCATATGACATTTACAAGACGGATTTGTCGGATATGAATCCAATTAACTTTGTATTTTTCAATGTCGGCCACAGTGATACACAAGTCTATGTTGTGGCCTTCTTGAAAGGTCATATGAAGATCCTCTCACATGTATTTGACAGATCTCGTAGATGGATCCAGTTGGAATATTACACGAAAAAAATAATAGCACAAAATCCAATCGGAAGAGGCGACTTCTCCACAAAACTCTTGAACACAACCCCTTCAAAAATGAGACACCACCACTGCTCCAAGGTCTAACTAATTAACAAGCAGTAGCAGGAGTATCTTTTGCATAGCCAAGATAAGAATCCATGATCTCTAAGACATCCTATTTTCTCTTCTCTCGCCTTTCTTACACCAAGTTCAACGTCGCATTACAACCACAACAACATCCGATTCTCAGCACAACACCTCAATCCAAGGCCTCATAAAATCCATAAACTTGACGGCAATAATCTAGATTTGAAACCCCATCATCTAAATTCACTATATATGCCATCAGGCACAAACCCAAATCAACAATGACGAATAAGTAATGAAGAAGTTGAATTCTTCCAAACAACCACGAGCTTAAAACAAAAGGAGTCATGACCACCCATACAAGACAAATATTAAACCATGGTGACATGACCTATTTTTCTCTGCTTTGCAAGTCAAGAGAGCGGTGTCTTGGGCTTAGAGCTTTCCAACTTTACAGCAAGACGTGCTAAGAATTTCAATCCCAGAAGAATAATAATGGCATAAGAGAAATTAGGTAGAGAAGTTAATTTTTTATGTAATTAAACAAGTTTTCTAAATCTTATCTCATCTTTAGAACCCAAGAAGTTGTAAACTTAAATCTACTCTTAACTACCACATATAAAATACATTATAAAACACAGCTATTATGAAAATCACCCATTGTATATACCATATATAACAAAATCTTGTTAATAAAATATTATCACAAGTGTGAAAATAGTGATCACTTACTACTAGGCCAATTCAAGTGTGAAGGTCATCCCTTACTTAATTAAAATTAAAATTACATCGCATTTTTATATATATCTAAATAAAAGTTTTGTTGCAACAAATTACTCTTCCACAATTCCATGTGAAAGTATATATGGGCAGATTATGAATCTTGGGATGAAACTGATTATGGAGAAAAAGGTCATCAAGAAAGCCAACTACAAGAAAGTGCGAAGTATATCTGGGTAGATTATGAGTCAAGATGAAAGTGATTAAGGAGAAAAATGCAGTCAAGAAATCCAACTACAAGAAAATGTGACCACGGAAAACAAGAAAAGAAACCACATGTAGCTCCCAGTCCCTTTGGATAGAGGGGAAGCTAAGGGCGGTGGAAAGAAACTCTGGCGAGTTGTAGTGGATTTATGAGGAACGAATAGGATGAGAACTAAGAAAGCAGTTATCAAGGGAACCCAGTGTGTAAAATATGAACCTTGTAATAGGTTGGAAGTAATAGGTTATAGCATGTTAGGTTGGGAATCTAGTTTTTTATCGCAAAGATAGCGATGAAAAATCAAGGACATATTATAATTTTTTGCGTCGAACTTTAAAATCATTGGAACAATTCCGCCTCATCAACAGACTATGTGGATGTGTCATGCCACGTGGTAATTATTGATTAGATGCAGACAGATGACGAACATCGCTCAAAGAATTCCCTTTAATTACACCTCCTTTCCTGATGCCTCCGCTCACTCTGTATGCCCAAACTTTTGGGTCTCCCTCAATAATTATGCCTCCTCCCAGGCTTTCAATAATTACATGGACCAATAATTATGGAACTACTTTATGACAGTAATTACATGGACCAATAATTGTGGAACTACTTTATGAAGGATATTGTGGTGCACATATGTCATGTATAAATGTAGTTGTAAATGTGATTATTTGGTGCACACATGTCAAGTGTAGAGGAAAAATATAGACTAAATTTTGAAGTGAACTAATTCAAAAGAAAAGTCTATCCACCTAATTAATTTTACAGTATCACAAATATAATAAAATTATTAATTAATATTTCATATATAGATTGATTTTGTTTTAAATGTTTTGAAGTGGTAGAATCTATTATTAGAATTTAATTATTTAGAAATAATAAGAAAAATTAACATGGAATACATATTTAATATTCTTATTCTTATTAACATAGTAATATTATTAACATGGTATAAGTTTTTTTTTTAAATGTTTAGAAGTGCTAGAAGTGCTAGAAGTGATTATTATAATTTAGTTATAATTCTGAATATATAATAAATATGTTTTTATTTTTTTTATGGCATATTTTGTAGTTTATTATTTAAAATTTGGCAAGAATCTTTTATAATAACAAGTTTCAATTGTGAAATTTATATAGTATGAAATAATTAAACTACACTCTAATAATTATTTATAAATGAAATCATAAATTTAATAAGAAATGAAGAGATTTGGTAAATAGTCGAATGATTAAAAAAAATTCTAAATTTATCTATATATTCAAAATTTAATAAAAAAGTGTATAATTTTCTTTATTAAAAAAATAAATAGTTTTATTATTATTATTATTATGCCTGTTTCCGCACGTATTATGCAATAGGTATTGAGTTGATTATATATTAGTTTAGTCAAACATATAAAATATTTTACAATTTTACAAAACATAACTTTAATATATATATATATATATATATATATATATATATATATATATTACAAATTATTATATTGGCATTTGTGTTTTATGTTATTGGCTGAAAATTTGAAGATGTTATTAGAAAATGCCTTGTAAATTGTGCAATGTGAACCTATAGAATTCTTTGTACCTATTTAATAACTTCACTTAAATACGTTTCATGAAAGTTGGTATTCATATTTTTCCAGATTTTCTTTAAGTAAATGACTATTTACAACATCAAACACGAGCCCAATATTGTAATTGAATGTTGCTAATGTCTAGAAGTAGGCTTATACAATTTGTTGGTCCAAGGGGAATCCAATGTGTAATGATAACATGTACACAACTAATAACAGGGGAATCCGATTTGTACTAATAAAGTGTTTACATTGTGTTATTGTCACTCACTGAAGCAGATAACAGGGGAATCTGATTTGTACTAATATTTTGTTGACATTGTGTCAGTGTCACTCATGCAGGAAACCCTTTTAAATTTAGTGTATATTGCAGTGTTAACGACACATGGACTACACAGTTACCTTAATTTTTTTAAATATTTTTTAGATGTAGAATATAAAAAACACATTCAATTTAACCTTTACATTTGTTTTCCATATCAAGAAAATCAACATTGATAATACAACAAATATTTTGAAACCCGTATATTCCATTATCATCTTTTCTATTTTCTCCATCTATAAAGAAAATACATTTTTTTTTTTCCATTTACAACAAGCATTTTGAAACCCTTATATTCCATTGTCATCTTTTCTATTTTATCCCCTATAAAGAATATACAAAGAAACACTTTCGGGATTTCCAATTTCTATCTAGAAAAAAGATATAATAACTCTTAAATAAAAAAGAAAAGGAATATGTTAATATAAAATCTCAAATCTAATATTTGTAAAGAAGCTCTAAATTATTTATATAATTTCTTTCCAAATATTTAGATAATTTACTTCCTATAAATTTTGAGGAAGTTTTAAAAAGTTCTAGAAACTTAATTTTTTTTAACTATATTCTAGATAAATACAATCAATTTAAATTATATATATTTTGTCTTAAAGTTTAGATAATCTATGATTTCTATAATATGCTTCTTCATCACATATTTTTATTCCAACCCATATTTTTACTCCTCTTTTATTATTTCATGCTCTTATTAAATTGTTAAAAGCATAGTTATAAAATCTATTAAAGGCTCACTTGGTTAATTATTTGTATAATAACATTAAGTAAACTACAACCTTTAACATCACATAAGATTTGGATATTGTAGTCAGTGAAATGTAAAACAATTGATAATAAAGTGCATTCTCAAAAAAATAATTATACAAAAGTTTCTAGTTCAAAATACTAGGGCTTAGATAAAAAAATGATAATCATATATTGCAACTAATTATCTCTAATCTCTAATGCAAAAATTAAATTATTATATTAATATAAATCCTACAACTCAAAATTATTTCACTATTTTCTAAAAGAAAATATCTAATATTTTAGCTACACCATTTTAATAAGGCTGGAAGCAACACCATATATTACAAGTAGGCTTGTAATTAAACATGTATATTTTTACTAAGAGACGTGCAAAGGCTACTATGTAGCACTTATTAATAAGAGAGTAACAAAAAATAATAGGCCCTTTTATTATCCCTAGGACAGAGCAGGAATAACAATTTGAAATAATTTATTTTTTTTAACCAAAAATCAAATTCAAATTTATCGCATTAACTTTTATAAAAAAATTAATTATTTTTTTAATTACATAAATTTTTATTTTTTTTTGAATTGTGATTGGTCGAGGAGCTTGATTCTTATTCCAGAATGATGTTTCTTTGGCCGTTAGACCATTTAAAGTACACACTGGTCGTACGAAAATAAGAAATCCATTACTCCATGGAAATCTTGACTTCACCTCGACGATTGCAAAGGAAGTTATATACAGAAGCCATTATTCCCATGGGATAAATATCGGAGTGGGCTAACCATTCGATGGAATTCCCTTTTGGTTTTGCGCCCCTGGTTACCAGCGAAAATATCCTGGCGAACTTGTCCCCTTTGTCGCAAAGGGACGTTAACGTCTGTTAACGCGGGCAATGAGCTATCCCCTTTTGGGCGCTCCATCCCCGTTTGTAGCCCCACGTACATAGCCACACGAGCCAAATACCTCGCGTAGCCAGTTGAGGGCCGAAGTGATAGTATTCTGAACGACATTTCAAATTTGAACCATCCTCCATAAATGGGAGTAATCGCTGCCTACCTACCACAACTTTGGAGTTACTGCCCAAAACTGTCCACTCACCCATTTGAATTTTTTGTGCGCACAACTCATTCATTCCGTCGACCGCTCCTTCCTCCATCTGTCGAGTGGATTTCGAGTCATTCCATTGAGAGCATTCCGTTGAGTAAGTCGGATTTCTGTCTTTACGTAATAGACTTCAACAGATATGCATGTTAGGGCTCATAGGCCTCAAGGGATGCAACTTAGCTTTGATACCATATGTGAAGACCTAATATAGGGCTTCTAACTAAACCAATATATCATTGAAATTAAACACAAAATCAAGGAGAATAATATATTTCTATCTCAACATTTATTTGATGATAATATACCAGTAAAATTTATTTAAAACATACTAAGCAAATTCATTTCCTTTTTATTTCAGCAACTTATATAAATAATTATCAATCGAAGAATACCTGTATCACTAGCTTGGTTGAGATGCTCTTGATTTTTGTTGAGACGCTCCTGCTAGGCTACCCGACTAGATTTACCTCCTAGCCAACCAAGATTGATTTCCTAGCCCAGGGAACCTCCACAGGCTCCCTAGCCCTCTGAGCCCAAGTCCAACTAGGTGTAGTGTGTCTGAGTGGGAATCAAAACCCTCCAACTCCAAACAAGACCAAGAATCCTCCTCAATGCCAAAACAAGACCAAGATTCCTCCCCTTCCTCCCATCCTCCTTCCCTTTTATATCTTTTCCTCTCATCCACTTCAACCACTTGCTAGTAATTTCATGACTACGTGCCCCCACCCCCCCCCTCTGCATCCTTATCATTTATTAACATTGAATTTCCTACCATATATATATATATTTTATTCAAAAATAAATGGGAGAAGACCAAAATGTAATTTGAGATGACATATTGGATGTACAAAATCTAGATATTTGATTCTAGAATTAAATGAGGGAAGGTCGTACCTTATCTACAAGTTAAATTGAGATGACATATTCGATGTAAAAAATATAGATATTTGATTTTAGAATTAAATGAGGAAATACCATACCTCATCTAAGATTTGATTTTAGAAGAAATATTATAAATGAAATAAACAATAAAGGTCATACCAGTAAAAATAAAATAAAATTACAATTTCACAAGTGTAGATATTACTCATAGATTATAAGTCATTATGATCCAGGTGGATATTGGTGGTCACCCGCCTATTCCACTTGGGCCCCCACCATTGTCTCTTTCTGCCTGCTGGCATAACTGTCCCAACTTCCTGGGAGCTAGGCTTTGAGTTCTAAACGACGTTTTTTTGGGTACGAAAGCGCCAGCGAATTTTCTGATAAAATTCGTCCCGACAGCTGTAGTCCTCGGATAGAGCTTTCTAATGATGTATCATATGCGTCAAACGGAGATAGTATGCCAGAGTTACGTCCCTGGGAAGTTGAAACACCAATTTACCCAAACGGGGCCCATAGTTTTGGCGCTTCATCTCCTAGGGTTAGGTTTTTGGGATGTTTAGGGTTCTCCATTGTTTCTCAATAGTAAATAGGCCCTCGCGCCTCATTGTAAAGCAGTTCAGAGGTCTGTAGCCACCACATCTCTTCTCAGAGATAGCTACCAGTACCCTAGCTAGTTTTATTTCCATTGTCTGTAAGCAAATTTCAGTTCTTTGATATTAATGAAATGAAGTGTTATTTCCGCTGCATCTCTGTATTTATGGTTATGTGTTTATTCTGTTGCGTTCCTGCATAAATCCGGATCACATTATTTACAGATTAATTAAGAGATAATCAAAATTTTCCTTATGGGATCAAGTGGGGCATTACATTTACCACATTAATTCCATCAAAATATCTGCAACTGAGTTTGTTATTATTAGCCAAAAGTCTAATTACAAAAAGTGTTCCAAGATCAATCCAACAACATCCAACCCTTGCTATGAGAAAAGAGGTGAATAATATAGACCAAAACCGATTCTCCCCATCTCAGGGGTCAAATCCATGACTTGACGAACTAATCCACAAAGTGTTCAACTGGAAACCCAAAGACTAGGGAGGTTAACAAAATCATCCCTAACTTTGGTGAAAATGATTCATTTATCCAAAAATCCACTTTTACCCAATGTATCTACCCTCTAGTAACTATTTAGGACATAATTACATTTACAAGGATGAATTACATCATTAAAAACTCTTAAATTCTATCAGAAAATGAGAAAAACTCAAAAATTGGAAAATATCAAGCAACTGGCAAAAGCGTAGCGCCTGAAGCAGAAGCACAACGCCAACTTCAAGGTGAGGTTTGGAGGCCTTCTTGAAGTCCAAATAGGATTCATGATAGCTCATTGGAAAGCTGATCATGTCTATTTTCCAAACATTTCCTTAATTCCGAAAATGATGAATATAAGGCGCTCAAAAGTGAAATCTCCCAATACTGGTCAAAAGCACATTGCCAGCTTGAAAGATGAGGTTGAAAGGTGATTGTTTTGGTGTTTTTGGCCATTTATCCCTGTCAGAATGTTCAATTTTGATGTGCCAATAGTAAAAATTTGATGTGGAAGGCTTTTTGAGTCCAACGGTGGTAGCCATTTGTCATTTGGAGGCTCCTTGAAAAAGCGCAGCGCCTTAGGCAATGTGCTTTTGACAAGTGAATTGTGCTGAAAACCTGTCAAAATTTGTCAAAATGCAAAAAATTGCAAACACTTACCCAAAAACCTTCAAAATGGGTAGATGGAGTGCTCATGATGTGTCTCAAGAAACCAGTGAAGCATCAACAACGATCTCAATTTTATCTTCCTCCTTTTGCTTGTTTAGGGTTTGCTTATATTTGTCCTTCAAATGCTTAAGCTTGATGTTGCAGATCTTGTTTCTAGTGATGTACCTATTGGACATATGTCTGAGCATCTCATTGTATTTATTTTCCTAATGGAGGAGCTTCTCAAGGTGGAGGTTTACCCTGTCTAGCCATATCTCTCTGTCATCTTGAACCTCCTTTGCAATCTTTTCCTCAAAACTAAGTTGTTCTGCCTCATGTTTTTCCTGCTCTAGAGCTCTCTTAAGACCTATTGTTTTTAGTATTGACTTGATGTTTTGAGTATCATCATGGTAAAAGTCATTAGGTTCCATCATTTCTTTACCCTTGATGTATTTTATTTTTTCCTTTAGCAACTCTAGCTCCATGAGTACTTGCTTGTCTTTGAGGTGCTTGTTCTCCTGTTCAAGGAATGATATGAAAAATTGAGTTGTTGCCATGTTGTCCAACAATTATTTTATCATGGCATATTTCTCTTTGATGATCAGCTTTAAGGCCTCCTGATCATCTTGATCATCCAAATCCATCAACTCAAAGTCTCTTTATTCCTCATGAAGGTCTTCCTCTTCATGGACAACTATCTCTTCCTGATGCTCATCCTGATGTACCTAATTTGCTGATGAAGAAGGCAAGGTTGCTTCTACAATCTGTGAAGAAAACACTTTCCTAGGTCCCCTCTAGTAAGTTTTGACCTTTTTGGTTTCTTTGACTTCTTTGACCTCTTTGACTATAGCCTTGCTAGATGACCCTATTTGTCTTTGAGACACTGATGATGGTGGTGGAATTGGTCTAGCAGGTTGAGGTGGTGGAGTATTGAAGGCATCATTCTCAATAAAGGTCTCCCATGTAGTGTTTAGCTGATTGAGATGATGAAGGACAATTATTTTTATTAGAGAGTGATGAAAGAGGTTTCTCATCTCATGTTCATACTCTCTTTTCTACACGATGTATGACATTTTATCAATACTCCTACATACAAATAGTGTGGGATGTTGAGAAATTTCACCCTAGTGAAATTCATGAGAAGACTTATGTGATAGGCATATAGTTTGGAGAATATGCCCTCACAAGTGAAATATTTCACAATGATCTTCATCATGGGAGAAAATCTATCAAGTAGGTGACTAAAAGGAAAGACTTTCTTTTTGTCATTTTTGTACCTTGGCTTGAGAAATGGTTCATAATGTTGGCCATCTATATCTTTGGCCTTAAACCATTTTTCACCCACATTGTGTATCCATGTGGCTACAGCAATAGTATCTGTGGATATGGTGAAGGTTACTCCTGCAATGCTCACATGGTTGTCTTTGAGGTTAGAGATGAAAACTCTAGTCAAAACAGGGTGATTTTGTACTCTTTAGACAATTTCACAGAAGCAAAAACAAACCACATGTTTAAATAAATTGACTGTCATGGGTGAGGTCAAAAATTCTATAGTGTTGGATGGTTCAAGCCTAAAATCCTCCCTCCTTTGTGTTGTCTCCTCTCCTCTTCTATGTTCATCTCCTCCTCCATAGTATTTGTCTTGTTTTGAAACCCTAGGGAAGGGGAAGGGAAAGGGGTAGGATAATAGGTTTAGGGAGTTGATATTAGTCTAGGAAAATTTAGGGAATTGAGGAAGGGAGTTAGGTAGCTTAGGGAAGTGGTGGGGGATAGAAAAAGTTAGGGAGATAGGGTAGGGAATTTGATTACAAGGATATGGTGGGGCTACCTAGGAAAATGTTGTCTAGGATTGAGGTTTTAGGAAATGGGACTTGGGGATAAGGGATAAGGTGATGTAGGGATAGGGGGAGTGATTATGGAGTGTGGAAAGGGAAAATAGGGTCTAGAGGAAACCACCATGGCTTGCAATGGCGAAAACTAGGGTTTCTTGGATAAAAAAATTGAAATAGTGAATGAGGAGGGTTTACACCATGAATTTACAATCATAAATTGAAAGGAGGGCTTTAAGAAGTGTAACCTACTTGTAATTGACTAAATAAACCCTTGTTTTATGGTTGGAACTCCTGTAATGAAGTTTTGAAGCTATGGGAGAAAGCTAGAAAAAGCGCAGCGCCTTAAGGAGGAGCGTAGCGCCTCCCAAGTAAAAGTGCAGCGCCTTAAGGAGAAGCGCAATGCCCTCTCTATCAGAAGTGCATCGCCTTAAGGAGAAGTGCAACACCTTCCAAAAAAATCGTCTTTGTCCCTTAAAAATCGATTTTTGACTTGGGAATTTGAGAGCTCAATGCATGAGGATGCAAATGAGTGTCTTTTTGGTCTTTGATGGCCCTATATACTTGGTCAATCTTCATAATTTGGCTTTGGGACACACATTTCCTTTTGAACTCAACTTTTACATTGCACTTTACCTTTTAAACCTAATCTTTGGATTTGATCTTTTGATGGATTTTGAACACTATGGTTTTTAGAACATTTGACTTATTTGGCTAATTGGAACCTTGAGTATGCAGCTACCTTGGAACCATGAGAAATTATTACATATTAAGAAACATAAAATTACATATAAATTTGTAAAATTATTTCGGTAATAATCACATGCAATGGAACATCGTCAATGTGTTTCGAACCAAGCAGTGTGGTTCATCATCAGGACTATGTGAGAGATCAGATCGTGACATTAATTTTAAATAGATGTAGAAATGGCTCAACTAGCCGTCAGGATAATGACTAGTTTGACTTTGAATATTTATTTATTTATTTTATTTTTATTTTTATTTATTTTATTTATTTAATTTTGTTTTTATAACAAATAATAACGGCTCGTTACATTTAATTTTTTTGAATAAAATGTTTAATATACTTATTCAACTAATTAATCAATTAATTAATTTATTAGTTAGTTATTTAACCAATAGTGATAATAATATGTATATATATCTTATTTTATTTAATTGATTTAATTATTTAATAATTAATTATTACTTTTAATTCATAATTATAAATTATTTTTAATTATATATTTGACTATTTATAAGAACAAGGGTTCAAGTAATACAAAAAATGACAACCAATGACCTATCAAAGAATCATACAACGAGCCTGAAATGAAAAAAAAAAGAAAAAAGAAAAAAGAAAAAAAAAAGAAAAGAAAAAAGAAAAAAAAAGAAATGAAAATCAAATAAAAAATTATTAATAAATATATAATAATAAATAAATAAATAAAAATAAGTCAAGAATATAAGGGAGGAATCCAACATTTGTTGATATTCCAGCCATCATCTGTATTGAGATTAACAGGTCTCTTTTCAATTTCTATGGCCTCTCTCAACTTCCGATGATGGAAATGGTCGATCCTAGCAATGACCTTAGCATCTTCTATGAAAACATGATGGTTAGTCTTTTCTGCATGCTCATCTAAGGCGGACGAATGAGATCTTCTATGTTTGATGTCAGAAGCATGCTCAAATATCCTTTGATTAATAAAACAACTAGCTTCACCAATGTAAGGAGTCCCATAAGAACAAGGAATGATGTAGACACCTTTTCCATCTCTGGGGTCAATCGGATCTTTAACTGATTTGAGAGAACTGCGAATCGTGTTAAGGGGATTGAAATATGAACACAGCTTATGCTTCTTAAGGATCCTAGCAATCTTATCAGTGGTACCCTGAATGAACGGCATGTGGACGCTGCCAGACCATTCACTAGGCTCTTTTTTATTTTTAACTAAAGGACCTTTTTCCACTTTAAGTAAAGCTTTAAAGCCTTATGACATAATTTAACCATTTTTACAAAAGACATTCAACAGATGGGTATTTTCTCCCTCAAGGTGAGACTCATCAGAGATTCTCAATGCCCTAGTGGCTAAGGTGCTTAGGATGCCTAATTTTTTAGCATGGAAATGGTGGGAACTGGTGTGAAGATATTGCTCAGTATGAGTTTTCTTTCGAAAAAATTGATGGGAGAAAGAACCATCATCCTTTCTAGAAATAAGAACATCGAGGAAAGGAAGGTTACCCTCCACCTCATGTTCCATGGTGAATTTTATGGAGCGAGATTGACTATTAAGATGAAGGAAAAAGAGATCTAACTTTTCTTTGCCATGAGGCCAGATGACACAAGTATCATATACAAACCATTTCCAGAACTTTGGCTGGAAAAGAGTGAGGAAAGAGCCCTGGATTCAAAGTCCTCCATAAATATATTCGCAACTATCGGTGAAAGGGGAGAACCCATGGCAACACCACATGTTTGCTCATAGAATTCACCTTCAAAAATGAAGAAAGTGGAGGTTAAGAAGAGCCCCACTAAATGGGCCGTATTTGGATCAGTAATGCGATTAATGACACCAATAGCCTCATTTATGGGGATATTGGTGTAAAGCGAAATAACATCAAAACTGACAAGTCTATCATCAAGATCCATTTTAACGCCCTTCAATTCATTAAAAAAAGTGGAGGAATCCTTAACAAAGGATTCTGTATGACCTACGACGGGCTTAAGCTTAAGGGCTAAATACTTGGTGAGAATATAAGTCAGACCTCCAATGGTATTAACAATGGGCCGGAGGGGAGCACCATCCTTTTGGATTTTTGGAAGACCATAGATTCTTGGAGTAAGAGGGTTGCTTTCAATCAAATTTTTACTCAGAGAGCTCACCAAGTTGCTTGATTTAATGGCATTAGCAACCTCTCTTGAGACCTTTTTTAAGGGATTTTTAGCAAGTTTCTTGTAGCTCCCACTATTCTCTAAATTATCTAACATTTTCTTCTTGTAATCCTCCTTATTAAGGATGAAAACTGCACCACCTTTGTCAGCCTTAAGAACAACAATATCCTTATTATTATTTAAGGATTAAAGCCTCAAATTCAGGCTTACTCAGGTTGCTCTTGGGGGGCTTGGCTCTCCTCAAGATAACCACACAATCTTGCCTAATGATGTCCTTGGAGGAATCTGACAAATATCTAATACCAAATTCTATGTCACAAATAATATCAAGGACGAGGATTTTCCTAGGGGCTAAGGAAAAATTAAATCATTTCTCTAAAAGGCTATAAACAAAGGAGTCAAAAGAGAAGTCGGAGAGATTGACAATTTTATTACTAGAGCTATTATTAATATTATTAATCTTATTAATGGTATTACCATTTTTATTATTAAGTTTATTTTCATATTCAAAATTATTACTGATATTGTTCTTAATAAAATTGTTATTTTCATTGTTATAAATATGTTTAGTAATATTGCTATTTTTATTATTCTCAATATTATCATTCCTAATAATGTTATCTATAACATTGCAATTATCGCTATATATCTTCTTATTAGGAAATTTATCTTTTATATTGTCATAATATTTTTCATTAATTAAACCATTTTTTATTAATATTACCAAGATTATGATTATTACTTTTAGTCTCATTAACTAAAATCCCACTACTCAAGTTATTACTATTCAAATTACATTTAATTTTATTACAAGAATATATGGTAGGTGCATAGGTTATTAGAAGAATTAAATTCCCTATCAAAAGGCGACTCAAACTCTACAGGAAGAGAGGTACCTACAATAAAAAGGTTGGGGTGAAGGGAAACAGATTCAACGGACACACCAAAAACCACTTGTCTAGCATAGTTGTCAGAACTCAATGAACTCTCTTGTGGAGATGGAGACCCAACGACAACAGGCACCAAATCATCGTTGATAATTGAGCTCTCGTCCAATATGATAGCTACAGAAGATTGCTGCGGACCTCAATGGAGAGATCCTAACCTATCAACCTGCCCATTTATATCAGTGCAACCATTTAAGGATTCAGATGATAGAGACGCAGGCTGCCCTTCCCACGCTACATCTCCGGAGACCTCGACATTGATGGCCACCGCAGAATTAGTAATAATTTTGAATATGAAAATAAACTTAATAATAAAAATGGTAATACCATTAATAAGATTAATAATATTAATAATAGATCTAGTAATAAAGTTGTCAGTCTCTCTAGCTTATCTTTTGACTCCTCTGTTTATAGCCTTTTAGAGAAAGGATTTAATTTTTCCTTAGCCCCTAGGAAAATCCCTATCCATGATATTATTTGTGACATAGAATTTAGTATTAGAGATTTACAGGATTCCTCCAAGGAAATCATTAGGAAATATTGTGCGGTTATCTTGAGGAGAGCCAAGCCCCCCAATAGCAACCTGAGTAAGCCCGAATTTGAGGCTTTAAAATCCTTAAATAATAATAAGGATATTGTTGTTCTTAAGGCTGACAAAGGTGGTGCAGCTGTTGTTAGTATGAATCTTAATTCTAGGTGTATGAAAAAAGAGCACTTTATCTGTGCATAACAAACAACCCTAACAACAAAGATGACTGCCAATATCCCCAGATCTGTAGTTAGGTGATCAAGATAAATGCTACAAAAATCTATATCTATGTATCAAAAGACATTAAGCAGTAGAAAAAACAAGATTTACTCCATGCATCCAATAGACAAGACAAGAATATGTTGAATGAATTTTGTATCAATGGAACCTGGGAGGAAAACACAGAAGGGTGTTACCAGTTCTCCTCAATGGGATGGGTTCTTGTAAGTCCTCAGTACTTTAGATCTAAAATCCCTCTCTCTTGATGGTGTAGAAAACCCAGACAAAAATGGTAGCAAAATATGACAATGATGGTGGATCAAAGTCATCTACCAAAAGTATAGATCCATAGTGATCTTTAGGCAATAAAAGGTAGTGAATGAATGGAAAAACCCTTCTATTTATAACAAAATATTGAGTTAGTCTAGATATTGGTGCATAATTAAAATATTATTAACCAAATCAAGATCCAACTTTTATGGAATATTTTATTATATTTGTTGGAGGGAAAAGGAATTTTACTTGGGTCAAATCCCTTTATTTCTAAATAATAAATAAATAAATGATTTATTTATCATTTTAAGGATGTGGTTGAGTAATAATCAAATAAATAATGATTTATTTAATTATTTATGGGTGATTTAGTCATATTCAACAAAGAATATTATTTAAATAAGGTTTAAATAATTATTCTTTGGAAATAATAAGATAAACAATGATTTATCTAATTAATTTCCCTGTTTTGGGTTAAATATAACCAGGAATATTAATTAAATTGTTGTTTAACTAATTATTCCTTGAGGAAAATAAAACGAATATAGATTTATTTAATATTTCCTCATGGGGTTTCCTATTTAGACCATAAAGAACTTAATAAAGGTGGTTTACTAAGCTATCTTTCATAGTGAATGCAATTTTACTTAGGGTAAAATTGGTCTTACATGGTGTACTTGGGTCCACCTAATAACAATAGGTTAGATGACCAAAAAATGGTGTAACATATTTCCCCCCAGTGTGCGAGCGTTAGGAGCTAATCATATGACCGAAGTACGTTGTAAGAACTCAACCACTAGACACCGAAGGGGAAGTCAGAGAGAGAGAAATATAAGGTAGACCAAAATGCTGAGAGGAATAGACCCTAAGGAGGCGAGACTTACAGGTGCGACAAGTCTCTTTTATGAGTGAGTACCTATGCTATAGGTGACAGAGGAGGCATACCTATGCCCGCCGAGACAAAATACAAAGAATAATGCGTCCAGTAAACAAGGGACTGAACAATATAGTACATGCTGGCATAAACATGAGCCAGATTAAAAACATGATAATTAATCCCACATACATATTGTGCCAGGAATAACAGCCAGGACTTGTACAATAATATCTGAGTACATGAGATACAAATACAACCCAGATGCCCCTATAAACAGGAAAGGGCTCTGAAAATCTGATTGATACATGCAATCAAAAAGGCGCTGCAAGTGGCTGAGGCCGACATCATCAAATCTATGGAGCTTCATCGAATGCTGAAATGAAGAGGTCATCCAGGCATGTGGGGGGCTACCTATAGGGCCACCCCCTCATGAGGGCTGAGACATCTCACACACACCCAGGAATCACCAGTCCAATCTGCTGCATCACTGAACCATCGAGTATATGGATCTCAATCATGATGAAAGGAGTTGGAGCTTAGAAACAATCAAGTCAAAGGGCTATAAGGAGTCCTTTTGCCTAATCCGAGGCACCGCACAAGAGTGGAAGCTGGAACCAAGGTACACTGCCCTCTAGACTTGTCTTTTAGAATGAATGATCTGATGTCGATAGAAGGAGGTCCGCCATAGGTGAGGCAATAAGGGGTCCTTAAATAAGGCACAAGTGAAAATAGTAGAGCGACTAACAGACGAACACCAGGGGTGATGATGAAATGGGGGGTACTGAGTAGCTGACGGATGACTTCCTTATTAGAGCATAAAGGGCATGGATGACCTGGTAGCAACTAACACAATATCATGAGAGATAGGGGACAATGGGACTGGAGGCCATAATGTGCGACGCGGGAGAGGGACCAAGCAATGAAGGATGGAGGATTATAGTGGGATATAAAGGGACTTGGGATAGACTCCATGGATACGATGATGACTCAACTCGGATGCTCTAAACAAGAGTGACTCGATGGTGCCACCACATAGTAAAGGTCCAATGGGGGACCATAGAAACATGAGTACAAGATGGTAACTCACGAAAAAAATTGACACGAGCGTGGACAAGTATGGAGGTAAATTGGTGCCCGCAGTACGAGTGTTGCAAGTGCAGAAATTCTATTTTGATGAGGGTTGAAGTGACGATTTCTGGATAAAATGTGTCCTGATGAAGTATCAAATAACTAAAAACTAACAGATAGCCATTTGAGATCTCAGTGAGAGCTTTCCAACGGTACAGACGGTTCATCAAACTGAGCTACGGTTTGGCCGCAGCGGGTGAAAGAAAAATCAGGGGTTTCTCTTTTAATAAGGCATTTTCCCTCCAAATTCACTCATTTGCATGTGGAGCTGTGGTGAATGTAGAGAGGAGAGAAGGCCATAAATCTTGCGGTGATCGTAGAGGACAAATCGAATGTTGGAATCAAGATCCGTCAGTTGCAGGTAAGAGGTCTAACCCTACTCTTTCATTTCAGTGGATTGAAAGTTCAGTTTAGGCCCCTAGAGCTTAGTAACAGACCCCTACTCTTCTCCACGTCCGCGTTGCACTTTTTGGGGAAAAACCTGCGACCTGGGTAGCAGGTTTTGGGCAGAAAACTGCGACCTGTCCTAGGATTTGGCTTGAAAAGTGTGACCTGACAGAGAGGGTTTTTCCTGTGCTATTTTTTGGCTGAGAACTGGGTTTTTATGTTGAGATATAGTCTTTCCTATCTGTACACTAACAAATATGATGGTTTTGTGCAGATATGGTATAATTATGGATCAACTGGAGAGAGTCATACCTGGGCACATTACGATCGAAGATCCAGGAGGATCAAGGTGTTTGCAGTGAATTGGCCAGGTTTGGGGTTCTGAATTTTGTGGAGAAC
>JAXQQM020092127.1:0-38381 GCA_034641835.2 Pinus albicaulis | reverse complement strand
CAACTTTCACTCGCTCTTTCCACCTTTTCAATGAAAGGCCACCAAGAAGCTGATCACTTGCCTTTCTCTCTCTAGCTTTAATTCGTATTTATGATCGGTATCTCCTGCTTTGGAGTTTCAGAAGCTTGGAATGACTGGAAGATGAGTTTCAATGAGGTACATAATGACTAGGTTCACATACACATGTATATCGAATTTGGACATTTTCCAACATATTCAAGTCCTGCATACTACTACTAGAATATACAGACAAAGCGTTCTCCATATACTAAAATATTGTCCTCCACTGGACCAACATATAAGCAAAAAAACACTTTTGTTAGCCAAAATTAAGATTTGCATCATAATGTATTTTGTTGGAGGCAACTTTGTTCTCTCTTTAGCTTGGATCACTTTCCATGTTTTCATCTTTTTCACTGAAGGGGTTCCAGTTCATCCTTAGGTCAAAAATTTGACTAGCCAAACCCTAAATTTGTTGGTCAAAGGCTTCACTCTACGTCACTATTTGATCTTGCAACAACTGGATTCTCTGTGCCACCAGTTGATCTTGCAATGTTGGGATTGTATGTCCTTGTTTTCTATTACCTCTCTTACAGTTGTTCCTTCACTACCCCTATCGAGTTTTCATGTAACATTGCCCTTTGTGTTGCTAGCTATTCCTGCATAAACTGAATTGTCTGCCACTACCTTTCTACCACATGGTCCATCGCAGACAAACGCTCCTCCATTATCCTTATCCAATTCCCAAGCTCTTGTGTTGCTAGTTATTCCTGCGGAAATTGGATTGTCTGCCACTACCTTTCTACCACATGTTCCATTGCAGACAAATGCTCCTCCACTATCCTTATCCAATTCTCAAGCTCTTGCCCTTAGTCATTGAATAAAACATCAATTCTATCAACTCGCAGAGAATGCAAGATAACCTAAATTTGGCATAGAATCGAATGAAACAACAGGCAAATCAACATTGCAGCAAAAGAAGTTTTGATGTAGGTGAATGGGTATTTTTACGACTACAACCATACAAACCAATGTCCCTCAAGAAAGCTAAGAAGTATAATAAATTATCGCTAAAGTACTATGGTCCTTACAAGGTGTTGCAAAAGATTGGTACTATGGAACAAATTGGAGTTTCCTGCATCTTCTCGAGTGCACCTAGTTTTCCATGTTTCATGCTTAAAGAAGGTTATAAGTGACAAACTCTCAGTTCAAACAATATTTCCAAAACTTGACGAGGAAGGAAAAATCATATTGGAACCTGAAGCAGTGATGGAAAAAGAACTCGACAACTACGAAATCGATCAATTTCAGAGTATCTCAGCAAGTGGAAAACTTACCCGCTGAAGATTCCACATGGGAGGATGAGAATTTTATACAAAAGCATCCAGAAATAATCAAGCGTTGAGGACAACACTTGTTTGAAGGAGAGGGGGATGCTAGGTCCCTATAATACTAGTGTATCCCCTTATTGTTATTGTTAGTATAGCCCCCTTATTGTTATTGTTGTGCCCATGTAGTCCCCATATTGTTATCATTGTGCCCCATAGAAGCCCACTATTGTTATTGTTATGCCTCTACATTGCTATTGTTATGTCGGCTAGGATTATATCATGACCCATTGGACTCCTATATATAGAAAGGAGGTTTTGTCATTTGTATCATCCAAGAATCGTTCATTTATGTAATGTAAAGGAGGTTGCTCCCTCGAAGAGACTGATTTCTAAGTCGTTGATCTCTCTTTTCTTCTATTTTGTGAGTTGGTTTCATAATACAAGTTCTCTAATAAGAGTTTTAAGAACATATTTAGTTTCTCAGTTTGTTAAGTTTTCCTAGTCAACCAAAGCGAGGCTTCATCTGTGAGACATGGTAGATTTCATTATCAGTTAGTTCAAAAGGGTATCGAATCTTTGTCAGAGCCATTCATTAGTGTTTGCCTAATAGAATGAAAAGTATTGAATCTTAGTCAGAGCCATTCGTTTATGTTTGCCTAATAGAATAACATGCACGTTAGGACTAGAAGCAAGCCTAGATTACTTTAGCTTGCTTCTACCAACAATTACCATTAAATTATCAAGCAATTGAACAAGAGGAATACATCAATAAATACAGTGATACTTCTGAGACCCATGAAAGAGCACAAAGACCAGGACCAATCAGAGATCAATGCAGGGAAACACCATAGAGGAAGCATAATTGAACAAGAGGAATACATCAATAAATACAGTGATACTTTTGAGACCCATGAAAAAGCACAAGGACCGGGACCAATCAGAGATCAATGTAGGGAAACACCGTAAAGGACACATAATTGAACAAGAGGAATACATCAATAAATACAGTGATACTTCTGAGACCCATGAAAGAGCACAAATAACAGGACCAATCTGAAAGATCAATGCAGGGAAACACCATAGAGGACACATACATACAAACAAGTGGGAAACACATCCACCATGAAACCACCATTTGTGGAAAAAGAAACGGTTCATCGCATAAACCAACAACCTCTATAAACCAATCCTATACCATCTCTCTCAATACCATACATCCTAGAAACAATCAAGTATGAATTGTCTCCCAGAGCATATCAGATCAATATAAAAAGAAAGGTCTCCCTATCAGTGATAAAAGGCCACCACCATATCAAATCGATACAAAAAGAAAGGTCTCCCTATCGGTGGTAAAAGGCCACCCCCACGTTCACCCACCTTCGATATTAGAGGAATTTACTGTAGATTCTATGGATTTTGTAGTTAGTCAGATTGACACACTTTCAAGAGCAAGATTGGCATTTCGTTTTACTTGAATACAACAGATGCTCCCATTGGTAGATTACAACTTCCAGACTTTGCAATTATTATCATTGATACAAATGACCTCTGTGCAATTCAAGGAGCAGGTTTGCATTACTTTAACGAAACCTAGATTACCTTAGCTTGCTTCAACCAACAATTAGCATTAAATGGTGAAGCAATTGAACAAGAGGAATACATCAATAAATACAGTGATACTTCTGAGACCTTTCTGAGACCCATGAAAGAGCACAAACACCAGCACCAATCAGAGATCAATGCAGGAAAATACCGTAGAGGACACATAATTGAACCAGGGGAATGCATCAATAAATACAGTGATACTTCTGAGACTCGTGAAAGAGCACAAAGACCACGACCAATCAGAGATCAATGCATCAATAAATACAGTGATACTTTTGAGACCATGAAAGAGCATAAAGACCAGGACCAATCAATAAATAGAGTGATACTTCTGAGACCTGTGAAAGAGCACAAAGACCAGGACCAGTAAGAGATCAATGCATCAATAAATACAGTGATAATTTTGAGACCCATGAAAGAGCACAAAGACCAGGACCAATAAGAGAGATCAATGCAGGGAAACACCGTAAAGGAATCAGACATACAAAAGAGTGGGAAACACAACCACCATTTTTCGAAAAAAGACATAGTTCATCACATAAACCAACAACCTCTATAAACCAAAATCCTATACCATCTCTCAACACCATACATCCTAAAAACAACGAAGTGTGAATTTTATGAAAAGAAAGCATATCAGATCAATACAAAAAGAAATGACCGCCCCCCCCCCCCCCCATCGGTGGTAGAAGGCCACCACCAGGTTCACCCACCTTCGATATTAGAGAGGAATTTATTGTAGATTCTGTGGATATGGTAGTTAGTCAGATTGACACACTTTCAAGAGCAAGATTGGCATTTTGTTTAACTTTGAATACAACAGATGCTTACGTCTTCCAAACTTTGCAATTACTATCATTGATAGTAATGACCTCTGTACAATTCAATTCAAGGGGCAGTTACTATTTATCAATGACCTCTATGTCATTCAATTCAAGGGGCAGGTTTGAAATCAGAGGAATGTATTCATCATCTTGGACTCATAGTACAGGAACAATGGAATAAATCAATGAAAATAACTAATCAATGAAAAATCTAGTTATTGATACCAGCACACATCCGATTTATGCAACACTTTATTTACATTGAAAGATTCAATACATCTCGGGATATCTTTTTACAACTGGCTGTCCCACAAGACTGTAGGTGCAATCAGAAAAATGACATGTTGTTTACATCAGGATGCCAATTTGGTGTGGAGGTGTCCCTACCCATGCATCTATGCTTGAAATACTTTTCGGGATATCTTTTGACAACTGACTGCAGGTGCAATCAGAAAAATGACTACTTGTTTACATCGTGATGCCAATTTGGTGTGGAGGTGTCCCTACCCATGCAGCTATGCTTGAAATACTTTTCTGTAAGGTATAAAAACTAGTCTAATCCCCACTTCCTATCTAGGCTTGCTACCAGCCTAAACCTTCTACCTTTTCAATAAGGGTTCTCCCTCCCACCTTCTGGCTGCTGAACCCACCCCCTCCATTCAACCTTTTCAATAAGGGTTCTCCCTCCCACCTTCTGGTTGCTGAAACCACCTACTCCATTCAAAAGCTAGGATCATTAATACCAACTGAGAACATACCTCCAAATAAATAAGATATCTTAGAATAGGCACAAAGTGATACCCTTTAGGGTAGGATAAAATAGCTATAAGTGAACACACCATCAAATAAATAGGATATCTTAGAATAGGCACAAAGTGATCCCATTTAGGGATACTTAGAAAAAACACTGTTGAGAATAAAATGCATTCGTATGCAACTCAGCCATTGAAATATATAAAATTTTGCGATAAATTGATTTTTAATTGAAAAAAATCATGACATTTTTTTAACCAAAACTTCAAATTCCATCCAATCTATATTCCATCAAATCTATCAATATAGAACTCTTAAAGAAGTGCAGTAAATTCCATCAAATCTATATTCCATTCTATAGATATAGAACTCTTAAAGAAGTCCACTGCAAGCTTATTATTGAGAGCTAGTTATAAATATAGTAAATTCCATCAAATCTATAGATATAGAACTCTTAAAGACCACTGCAAAGAAGTCCACTGCAGACTTATTAGTATTGAGAGCTAGTTATAAATATATTCAGTTCATTTATGGTACAATGTATTTATGGCAATTACAGAAACATTACTTGTATTAGCACGAAGGGCACACTGTTGGGCCCAAAATTCCATAAAATCTATAGATATAGAACTCTTAAAGAAGTCCACTGCAGACTGAGCTAGTTATGAATATATTCAGTTCATTTATGGTACAATGTATTTATGGGAAGTACAGGAACATTACTTGTATTAGCACAAAGGGCACACAGCTTTAGGCCCAATGCAATTTACAATATTCAAATTGTTGTACAGCATAGAAACTAATTTACAGGAACATTCCATAAAATCTATAGATCTGTAGAACTCTTAAATAAGTCCACTGCAGACTTATTATTGAGAGCTAGTTATGAATATATTCAGTGCAGACTTCTTATTGAGAGCTAGCTATAAATATATTCAGTTCATTTATGGTACAATGTATTTATGGAAAGTATAGGAACATTACTTGTATTAGCACGAAGGGCACACAGTTTTAGGCCCAATGCAATTTACAATATTCAAATTGCTGTACAGCATAAAAACTAATTTGGGCAGAAAACAAGTCTTTGGAAGCCCATATTGTATGGACTAGTTAAACATTGAATCCAATAATCATTAGTCTTGAATATGAGGATGCCACTAGAACCGAATGAGGGATGTGAAGACGATGAGAATCCTCAGAGTTCGTGATTGATGATAACCTTCTGCTATGACGTCCTTCGATTTCTGACGTGGGCTTGCAAATCTGATTTGATAGGAACAGGCCAGAAAACATCTTGGTATGATGTCCTTCGATTTTTACTTAGGCTGATTCAACCTGAATATGATGATGCCCATAGAACTGAATGAGGGATGTGAAGACTGAGAATCTTCTGGCATGGGCTTGCAAATCTGAATTGATAGGAAAAACCCAGACACCTTGGTATGATGTCCTTCGATTTTTTACTTAGGCTGAATCATTAAACCTGAATATGATGATGCGAGTAGAACTGAATGAGGAGTGTGAAGACTGAGAATCTTCAGAGTTTGTGATTGATGATAACCTTCTACTATGATGTCCTTCGATTTGTGGCTGAATCATTAAAGCTGAATATGATGATGCCAATAGAACTGAATGAGGGATGTGAAGACTGAAAATCTTTAGAGTTTGTGATTGATGATAACCTTCTACTATGATGCCCTTCGATTTGTGACTTGGACTTGCAAATCTGATAGACAAGAGCAGCCCAAAATACATCTATGCCATCTTTTTAAGCTCCTTTGCTTAATTTATGGCCTATGTTAGTGTTCTGATTCTTGAACTGTTGTGGCAGACAACATTTATCAAGTACTACTTTTGAATGGAGACAAGGTAACAGAGAATTTTGTGTATTTGGCATCCAATCCAATTTTTTCCTCCCAACACTTTTAGTCAATAGGTGTATTTCATGTTCAGTGCAATTTTTTTTCTTGAAGCTCAACCTTGATCATGGCCTTGTAGTGACGGTTTACTGCACCGTCCCAAACCTTCTTCCTACCACTTATATTGATTGTTTTTTTTCTACATGTCCTAAGTTTGTCAAATTTTCCACGCTGTCAAACAATTCTCTATTTCCTTGCCCTTCATTCCCATCAAAATTGTTTCCTTGCTCTCCATTCCCATCAAGTTGCTTAATAGCAACAGCCTGTGCACAATGAATAAGCACAAAAAATATATATATGAAAATATATAAAAATAATTAAACCAACCATCAACAAACAAAAAATGTCACCATACAAAATTAAGTTTGTAATTACAACCTCATATGCTAACAGAAACTTTCGTGTATTTCTGTGGAAAAAGTCGCGAAAAAATCGAGATTTTTTCCTGGCGCCAATAACATCAGCTGACTTTTTCGAGATTTTTTCAAATTTTTAAAAGTTGCGATTTAATCATAATACTCCCGATTTTTTGCCGAGTCAATCCAAAAAGTCGTGAAGCCCATCAGCTGTGCCAATAAAAGGCCGAAATGCGATTTTTTTTAGTTTATTTTTGTCGGTTTGCTGCATTGATGCATTGAAGACTGTGGAGACTGGTCGAGGGGAGGGTTTAAAGTTTTATATACTATTTGCATTGGATATTTAAAGAATTTCAGAGTCCAGACCACCACTCGAGCTTGCAAGTTGCAGATTGGGAGGTGCCGGACGGGTTTGCTGCTGCCGCCAGGTAAGTTCCTTCCTTCCCCCTTCTTATTTTGTTTCATAAATAAATTATAATATATATAATAAACAGCTCTTGCTGCTACAACCACTATTGTCACTGCTGTTACTACTGCTCCAGCTCTAGCCATCAACTCACCATTGTTGCTACTACTCCAACTCAAATTCACCACCGCTACTGTTGTTGCAACTTGCAATGCCACTGATTATTCAATATTGTTGTCACTTACTTTAATGTTGTTGTTTTCTACTGCTGCTCCTACTATCACACTGTTATTTGTTGCACAACTGCTACAATCCACCTCCTGCTTCTTCACTTTAAAGTTTATATCGTTGCCTTTGCCATAACACTGCATATTGTTACTACTACTAGTTACTACTGTTGTACTGCTATGGCATCTACCCTATCATGGTCAAGAAGAGATCACCATCGTTGTTGTTGTGTATCATAACTTATAAGGTTACAGTGTATTGCCACTACCATAATAGGAAAATTATACACAATGAAAAAGCTGAGACAGAATTCAAATGAGAACTTTGGACAAGGGGAACTCCAAACTTCAAAGTAACCAGAACAGCAGAATTCCAAAGAACCAAAACTCTGTTTGTTGCTTACAGACTCCCAAACATTGACATTATGAATGCCAAATTTCTAATTTAAAAACAGTTCAACTTTCAAGAATCAAAATTCAAATAAAAAAAATTCAAACCCTTGTTTACTATTTACTATTTACTGATTTTAATTTATGTGATGGGCAATTTTTAATTTTTTTCAATTTTTGTTTTGTGCCCAGGTTCAAACATCAAAAAGTTTCAAACAAAATGCCAAGGAATTTGGACCCTATATGGGAGTATGGAGAACCTGATCCTATACCCGAAACTGGAGGTGTCAATAGAATGTATTTGAATTGCAAGTTGTGTGGAAAGCATATGTCAAGGGGTGTCAACAGATTAAAATTCCATTTGGGGCAAATTCCAGGGAAAAATATAGAACTTTGCCCAGATCAATCTCCAGAAATTATCTGATAGGCCATTAAATCGTTGATGGATAAAGAGGATGGCAAAGACACCAGGGCAGTAATGAAAAGCCAAATTGTAGGGAGCTCAAGAGTGTGGGGAAGTGAGAGTGCTTTTTCTGCTTCAGCATCACCTTCCACTCCCAACCCCTCAGCTTTCTCATCCTTTTTTGTCCCTAGAACCACATCCAGTTCACAACCTAGCATCAAATCAGCAATTAAAAAAAAAAAGGAAAAGGCAGAAGCTGACAGGTTGGTGATTAGATGTCTTCTATGGAGTGATGTTCCTTTCAACATTGCCAAGACAAACCCATTCTACCAACTTATGTTTGATGATGTTGTTGTCGTTGGCCCGTGGTACAAAGCCCCTACCTTTGAAGAGTTGAGAGGACCTCTTCTGCAAGAGGAAAAGAATGATTGCACTGCTAGATTGGAGGAGTTTAGGGCATCATGGGAACACACTGGATGCACAGTCATGGCAGATGGTTGGACTGACCAGAAGGGTAGGACCCTTCTTAACTTCTTGGTTAGTTGTCCCAAGGGGCCAATGTTTATGAAATTTGTTGATGCGTCTGCACACATTAAAAATGCACGTTTATTATGTGAGTTGTTGGACATCTTCATTCAGGAAATAGGCCCACAAAATGTTGTTCAAGTCATAACGGACAACGCTGCAAATTATGTTGCAGCTAGCACGTTGCTTATGGACAGGTATCCTACCCTGTTTTGGACACCTTGTGTTGCTCATTGTATTGACTTGATGTTGGAGGATATAGGTAAGATTCCTATGGTGAGGCATATTGTTGAATCATCCAAGAGCATAACAAAATTTATATACAATCATGCATCTGTGCTTAGCTTGATGAGAAGATTCACCAACAACAAAGAGTTGGTGCGTCCTGCGATAACACGCTTTGCCACTACTTTCATATCTCTTCAGTCTCTGTTGAATTCTATGTGGGACGTGAAAAGCATGTTTCTTTCACAGGATTGGCGTGAGTTATCTATTAGCCGCAAACCAGAGGGAGAGGGCATATGCAAACTTGTTTCATATGATCAGAACTTTTGGGCAGGAGTAGAGGAGATGTGTGCCATTTCAAAGCCTTTAGTAAGGGTTCTTCGGTTGGTTGATGGAGAGAAGCCCACAATGGGCTACTTGTATGAGGCCATGGATAGGGCCAAAGAAACCATTCGTGCTTATTATGAAGATAAGGGCGATGAGGGCTTAGAGAAACAACAGGTCATATGGAGAGTGATTGATGACCGATGGAACAATACCCTCCATCGCCCCATTCATGTTGCAGGTATCTACTTCAACCCCGCATTTGCTTACTCCTGTGGTTTCAGATTTGATGCCAAAGTGATGGATGGATTCTTCACGTGTTGAGAGGATGGTGGCATCTGAGCAAGAACGTGAAGAAATTTCTAGAGAAATGGAAATATATAAGATGGCAGGTGGCACATTTGGTTTTACCATGGCTATTAAGAATAGGACGACCAAAATGCCAGGTAAGCTTCAGTTTGTTTCAACTTTCAACTTTCAACTTTCAAATTTAATAATTGATTATCTCTTCATAATTTTTGCTTCTCATTTTTATTTTAACTTGTAGATGCTTGGTGGGCAAACGATGGTGGTAGAGTACACCATCTCCAAAAGCTTGCCATTTGAGTGCTCATCTAAACATGTAGTTCCTCTAGGTGTGAGTGCAATTGGAGTGTATTTGACAAAATACATAGCAAAAAGTGCAATACGTAAAAAAATTTCAAATTAAATCTTTGAAATAATTTGATCATTTTTACTATATAAATTTTCTAAGTACTAATTTATAATCTATGACCCTTTTACAGATTGGAATCCCAACGCCTCAATGACATGGTGTATGTCTACTACAATCTTCGATTGTGGATGAGATAAATTCAGAAAACTCCTGATATGGATGCCATCTCATTGGAAAATATTGATACCACTGTTGCATGGAGGGTCGAGACTGAGAGGCCGGCCATGGAATCGATCCCTGATTGGTTAGATGTGGATACATAGGCACTAGCACCAGAGGAGGTAGCAGTTGCAGAGCAGGAGGAGCCAGGGGTAGAGGAGGAGGAGCAGGGTTAGGAGGTAGAGCAGGAGGAGGTGACACCATCTAAGATGGGTAGTAGCAACAGCACCGGCACCGGCACCAGTAGAGGACAGAGGCCACCTCTTTTTTTTGCTTCTAGAGGACGATTGGGTCCATTTGTATCTCGAGGGGCAGGGCCTTCTTCCTCTAGAGGAAAAGGCAAAGCCATTCCCTATTCCCGTAAAAGGGGCAGGGGATTTTTATCTTAGTGACTGATTACTTTATGACATGGAGATGACTCATGATATACATTTATTATATTTTTTGTTGATATTTTGACTCTTGAGACTGAGACACGAGTCGAAACTCAAGATTCAGGACTCGATTCACTATTTTGATATGTGATGTAGCACTAGACTTCATATACATATTATATATTTGCTTTCTTTACATGTTATGTGGAAATGCATTTATTTGATGTTGTGGATACTTTAGATGCTAAAAAAAAAAATATTAAAATTGAATAATTTTGTATTTTTTTAATTTTGCCGACTTTTTCAAAAAATCCCGACTTTGCCGAGTTTTTCAACTTTTTTAACCTTGTCGATTTAATCCTGACTCCGAATTTTTCCACATTGGTATTTAGCATCCAACCTCCCAGCCCTTTTAGTCTCTGTATTTCATGTTCACTGCAAATTTTATTTCTTCTTTCTTGAGGCTCGACCTTAATCATGGCTTTACAGTGACGATTTCAATGCACCATCCCAACTCTTCTTCCAACCACTTATTTTGGTTTGCATCATTGATTGTTTTTTTCCTACAGGTCTCAAGTTTGTCAAAGTTTCCATGTTGCCCTGACACAACTCTCTACAACTCCATTCCCGTCAAGTTAACAGCCTGTGCACAATAAATAAGCACAATCTTAGAAACATAAATAAATGAAAGCAATTAAAGGCGCAGCTAACAATGATACAAAAAAATAAAGTGGGATATCTTAGCACAAACCTTGGTATCATGGATAAATATAACTTATGAAAGGTACAAAGCTTAGCAACCAAAATAAGAGACAAATGCTTTTGTTGCCGCACAAAATTGAGGCAAACTTGAGGCTTATAGATTCTCCAGCATAGTTAGATCAGCGCCGAAATTGAAGAGGTCATACATTTAAGCATGGTTCAATTGGCTTTTCAAGTTGCCCTTTAGTGTCGCTTCAATGAATCCAGAGATACAAAGGCAGAGTGAGTATGGCCAATGGATAGGGCTAAATGCTATATGGGGAGGATGACCAATGATGTGGAGAGGTGAGGTAGGTATTATCCCTATCTTTGATCTCCTACCCGACATGCATAGAGTGGAACATTTACGGTCAAACGAACAAGAGACAAGGAGGGAAAGCCCCAAGCCTCCAAAGCAATTAAAGTTTGGAAGCAGAACAAATCCTGGTCCTACACATGGAAAAATGTAACAATAATTCATTTCTGTTTTCAAAAATAATTGCAACAAATGACGATATTCATTTATATTTGTCTTTACAAGGACAGAAAGCACATACATTGTTCCAAAAGCTTAAATTTCGACTTGAGCTGAATCATTAGACCTAAATATGATGATGCCACTAGAACTAAATGAGGGATGTGAAGACTATACCTCAGAGTTTGTGACTGATAATATCCTTCTACTATGATGTCCTTCGATAGACCTGAATATGATGATGCCACTAGAACTGAATGAGGGATATGAAGACTATGCCTCAGAGTTTGTGACTGATAATACCCTTCTACTATGATGTCCTTCGATTTCTAACTTGGGCTTGCAAATCTGATTTGATAAGAACAGCCCAGAAAAGATCTCTGTGGTCTTTTTAAGCTCCTTTGCTTAATTCGTGGCCTATATTAGTGTTTTGAACTCTTGTGGCAAACAAGTACTACCTTTGAATGGTGATAATTCAAAGGTATAAATGATCTTTGTACCATAAGGAATCATTTTTCCAACTAAATGTATCAGATGTACTAGGATCTTGCTGCAACTTTTGAATGAGATTCCAAACTTCTTCTTCCTTCGTCCATTCATCCCTTGCTTCGGTTATCCAATCTAGTTGGATAATTGAAATGGCACAAAGCAATGCTTCCACCTCTTCATCCTTTCTTGAGAGTGTATCTACAACAACATTTAGCTTCCCTTTTTTTGTAGACAATTTCAAAGTCATAACCCAACATCTTTTTGACCCATTTTTGTTGCTCTTCTGAAGATAGTCTTTGTTCCAAAAAGTGTTTAAGACTATCATGATTAGTTTTTACCTTGAAGTGTCTTCCCATTAGGTAAGGTCTCCATTTCTTTAGTGCATGTAGTATTGCCAACATTTCCTTCTCATAAATAGCCTTTTGTAAATACTTTTCTTTGATTGAACGACTTTTAAAAGCAATGGGTCTTCCTTCTTCCATTAAAACAACACCAATACCATTTCCAAAGGCATCACATTCCACAATAAAAGTTTTTGTGAAGTCTGCCATAGCTAAGACTGGTGCTAGGCACATTGCCTCTTTAAGATGTTCAAAGCCCTTAGTTGCTTCAGAAGTCCATGAAAATGCATCTTTCTCCAATAATGTTGTTAGAGGTGTTTCTATTCTCCCATAATTCTTAACAAACTTGCGATAATACCCTGTTAATCCGAGAAATCCGCGCAACTGCTTTATGGTTGTGGGGACTTTCCATTCCTTAATGGCTTTAATTTTGTTAGGGTCTACCTTAACACCCTCATGAGATACAATATGACTCAGATATTCCACCTCTTTTACTCCAAAGAAACATTTGGATGTTTTTGCATAGATTTGTTTCTCATCCAATAGTTTGAGCACCCTGTCAACATGTTGAACATGATCCTTACAAGACCTACTGTAGATTAGTATATCATCAAAAAATACTAGCACAAATTTTCTAAGGGTGGGTTTGAAAATGGAATTCATCAATCCTTGAAATGTAGAAGGTGCATTGGTAAGGCCAAAAGGCATGACCAAAAATTCATAATGACCCTCATGAGTTTGAAATGTTGTTTTCGGAATATCTTCAGTCTTCATTCTAATTTGATGATATCCTGAACGAAGATCCAACTTGGTAAAATAAATTGCTCCATGTAATTCATCCAATAATTCATCAATCACAGGAATGGGAAATTTATCTTTAATAATGAGCTTATTGAGCTCGCTATAATCCAGACACATGCACCATGATCCATTTTTCTTGTGCACCAATACTACTGGAGCAGAGAAAGAACTTTGACTAGGTTGAATTATACCAGCCTCTAACATCTTTGCAATCATACGTTCAATTTCGCTCTTTTGGACATAAGGATATCTGTGAGGCCTGATGTTTGGAGGAACACTTCCTGGCATCAAATGAATAGCATGATCATGATCACGAATAGGTGGGAGTCCTTTGGGAGTATCAAACACCTTGGAATGATTGTCCAAGACTTTTTGGAAATCTGGAGAAATAGATGATTTTGATGTTGGAACTTCCAGTGAACATAATTGTGCAATTATGCCCCGTTGTTCTTTATTCAGAAGCTTTGTCATGACATTAGAGCTTATTATCTTTCCTAGCTTTCTTGCGATACCCCGTAATTCGATTTCCTTTCCTTCCGAAAAAAATTTCAAGAAAAGTTCTTGAAAATTAAAAGCTACCGTCCCCAAATATTATAACCATTGTATTCATAGTACAACATCAGCACCTCCCATTGTGATGGAAAGCATTGGACTATTCAATACATATTCCCCCATGGCTAGCTTGATATGATGGCATTTTCCAGAGAAATTTATAGTTCCTCCATTTGCAACCATTACTTGACATTCTGGTGCTGGGTATAAGAAACAATTCAATTCCTTGGCTACCTTACAATGAATAAAATTATGAGTACTACCCATATCAATCAACACTATTACCTTTTTCTTCTTGATATGTCCCTCTATCTTGAGAGTTTGAGGAGTGGTAATTCCTGCCAATGCATTACATGATATGGTCGGACTCATTTCTTCTTCTTTTAAGGTTTCTTCTTAGTGTATATCCTCTACTTTTGAAGTTTCTTCTTCATTTTCTTCCTCCTCTTCACAATCTATGTAAAATAATTTCTTCTCAGCGCACTAGCGACATTTAGTGTATTTGCTATCACAACTATAGCAAAGCCCTTTTGCTCTTTTTTCTTCCAATTGTTGTGGTGTCAACCTTGTAGGTTGTGGAAGTCTAGGAGTAGCAACACTTCCATCTTTCTAGATGTGAGTGGTAGGCTTCCTTGTCGCCATAATTTTACATTCAATTTTTCTTGCCAACCTAAATGCCTTCTCCAATGAATCAGGTTCCCAAACGTGGACTTCATGTTGGATGTTATCTTTTAAAGTCCCTATAAAGACATCAATCATGTGTTCCTCTGGAATATCAGTTACCCTTATATTCAATTTTTGGAAGTCCTCAATGTGCTCCGGCACTGAACCCTTTTGTTTGAGATTTATCAATTGGCTAAAGAAGGTGTTTCTCTTTGTATCCTCATGATGTGCTATCATTTCCTCCGTAAAAATTGACCAAGTGACAATTTTTTTACGAGAGCAAAGCCATCGATACCATACAAATGTATTTTGTTCTAAATGTAAAGTTGCAATGCGTACTTTTTGTGTGTTTTGCACGTTATGGAGATCAAAATATTGCTCCATCTGTAGTATCCATGTTACAGGATCCTTTCCATCAAACTTCCTCATATCCATCTTTAGAATATGGTGGTTCTTCCCGCCAACATTAGAGTTTATGAAATCACGATTAACATTTATTTTGTTCTCATCATGAGGTTCTTCTACTATCTTTTCACCATTAGGAAACATTTCTTGTATCAACTTTGTCAAACCTTCTATGTCTGCTTTTAGATCATTCTTCATCTCTTCCATGTTGTCTTTCATTTTTTCATCGATCTTAGCTTCCATGTCATCCATCTTAAGCTTCCATGGCAGCTTCCATGCCATCCATCTTAAGCTTCCATGCCAGCTTCCATGCCATCCATCATAGCTTCCACGACTTTCTTCAAACCATCCAACTTAGCTTTCACGCCTTTCTTCAAAACTTCCATTTCATTTTTTGTTGCTCTTTGCGAAAGAAAAATTTGGTGCACTTGCTCTTGTAATTTTGATATGTCATGTTGCGCTTCTTCCTCTTCATGAGTCATAGTTGAGCCTTCTGAAGGTTGAATGGGTGTTGAGTTCTTTTTAGGTGGCATTTTAGAACTCAATACTGATATCTATGCTACAATATGCCCTTGGAATCACTTCAAACTGCTTTCTCAAAAAACCGTTATGAAATTTTAAAAACCAAATACACACCTTTTTCTTGATTTTGAGGAGCTCGATGTAGACACTGAATTACACCTATGATTTAGGATATTCAATATCTAAACCACCACAACGAGGTAGCCCTATGAATCATCTTTTGAATGCCATAGGTCTGACTTGATTTGGATTGTGCAAGACAAAGTTATGCCCAATATCCCACGATGACCTAATTATGGATTGGTTCAGTAGAGCAAACATTTATGACTTGTCACGTGTCACTGTTTCCTTCTTTATGTCTGAAATTGATATAACGAAAAATAAAGTCCGTGTACTTGTGGCCACATTTTAGAGAACCCAAATCTGAAGCTCAAAGAGAGAGTTATGATGCTTTTCCCATGGTCACCTGTTTGAGATAGAGTCGGGATCACCAAAAGCCTAACTTGCACAGATCATATCTCCCAAAATATTGCGAACCAAGCTTTGAAATTTTGCGACAATGTTCCTCAGGATTTTGGCTTCGCACTCTAAAAATTTCAGATTCTAAACCTTCGTAAAGAAAGCTTATAGCACAAATGCCACAATGACCTATTTGGAGAAGCGAAACCCTAGAATCTCAAAGCTCTGATACCAAATGTTGTGAAACCAGCTCCAAAACGAGAAGAAAAGAGATATCAACACCTTAGAAATAAGCCACTTCGAGGGGGCAACCTCCAATACTTTACATGAATGAACAATTATTGGATGATACAAATTACAAAACCTCCTTTCTATATATAGGAGTCCATGGGGCCACAATGTAATCCTAGCCGACCTAACAATAATAATTTAAGGGCACAACAATAACAATATGGGGTTTACAGGGGTATAACAATAACAATAAAGGAGTTACACTAACAACAATAAGGGACTATACTAGTAATATAGGGACCTAACAAGACATCATTTAGAAGTTAAACCTTCAAAGGATGTTAAGGCAAACCCCCATTGTTCTTCAAATGGTTGGAAGATCTGGTATTAAGTGGGAAGGGATCCTAGTGATTATTTAGAATACCCAATATATTTGATAGTGTGCATACTAAAGTGGGCTTAGTGGTTATCCTATGATAATGGGAAGACCTTGGTTGGCTACAATGCCATATTGGTTCCAGATCATGAGATATTACAATCTACCATGGCAACTCAGCTAAAAATATTACCTTCTTTTCTCTAGCACAGCCTTTCCTTTATTATGAGGAACCATTGTGAATTAACCAAGACAAAGACAATATAGAGAGTTTTCCGTAAGATTCTATTCATCCAATTCACACCATAAAATTGGATGAATTGGGCAAAGTGTCCAAAATAATTATTTTCCTAAGTGTGACTTTATAAAGTTAAAGTGACTTTATAAGTGGTAAAGTCAATATTAAATTATAAATTTTAAGTGACTTTATGTTAAAATTGGACAACTAGGTCCAAACTCCGGGTTGTGCTGCTCATATGAAGATCGCAATATTTTTATTGGATTCCTCTTTCGGAGAGGTGTAAGATTGATCTAAAGATCATCTCGATCGGATGAGCAGAACATGTACTTTGAATTTATTCCACTTATGTGCTGGGTCGACCTGGAATAAAATATTGACTTAAATGTCTTAAAGGACATGTCACACACCCCCAAAGATTCCTATATATTAGAGAGACTTGGAGTTCATTTGACACACATCGATGTGGAGGAATTCTCTCTCTAGATAGCGTTGGAGCTGCGTATTCTTTGTTTGGATTGTTCTAGGGTTATGTGTGACACGTTTGGCTGAATGACCTATTGAAGACTTTGCTGGTAGAAGCATCCTGCTGATCGCCATAACGCCACCACTCTTCATCTCTGTGTTGGCTTGTCTTCTATCGATCTATTAAGCATGTTCTATCTTCTTCAGTATTGTGCCCTAATCTGAAATGGCATAGAACAGGAGCAAAATTTAACATGGTATCAGAGCCTGAGGTTGAAGACAATGCCCTAAGTTTGAATCAGCGTGAGCTAGTCTACTCAAGACAGCGATGTCAAATTTCTGTAGGACATGCCGTCTAGGATGAAGGACTGCTTCAGGGGCAAATCTGATTTGAGATTGCTGGATTAATTGGCCGAGAAACTAATATATTAGACGCTGTCTCCGAGTTATGTTCAGCATTCAAGATTAACCGGAACTCCTTTTCCAGAAAGGGCGTTTGCATAGCGGGAAGTCAAATCGGATTGACCACCTTTGCTCACGAATGTGACGCTGTCCTATTCGATCGATGTCGTTTTTGAAGATCCGATCCCTCCGCAATGTTGAACGAAAGGTAACACTGCTACTGTTCGGAAAGACCCAACTCGGACAGAATCCAATTGGTTTTGTTGTGCGATGAGCTGCAGATGGGGGCGGTGTATACTTACAACCTCTGTAATCATCAATTCCGGTGGACAGGCGAATCGATACCTTGTCTATATAAGACAGAGGCCCTTTATAAAGTTTATTCGCCTTTAATAATAATGATATTTGACTCGATATTTCCTCGTTGCTTTGTGGCCAGCAAAGTTTGGAGCACTTGTTTGGGGCTCTCGAGGATTTGGCAGAGGATGCTTCAAATGATTTTTAGAAAGGAAGCGACGAGCGATGGTCTAAGGTGACCACTGTCGTATTTATGAATGCTGAAGACCACAATCATATATGCTGCCAACTTCAAACCATTACATACATTGCATACATTGCGGCAGCGTTTATCGACCTCGGCGGCATCAATTTCTGAGGATTCTGGGAGAATTGTTAGCAAAAAAAAAAAAGAGCCGGGGAGAAAAAAAATGGTGCGTCCCAAACTCACAGGAAAATTGTGAATTGTGCTGCCATGTTACAGGTTTCATTTATGACATTGCAATAGACGTGAATGAAGAAATCAAAGGTGGGTTTGCCATAAGCCGTGTTACAGTTCTGAAAGAGCTGGAGAATTTGAATGCATCAGTTATTGTGTTCGGTTCTTATTGGCTGTGCCATGAAGGTAGAGGAAGAGAAGTGGTGCTAGCGCTATGTCTGAGATTGAAGCCATGTACGGTATGTGTGTGAATGCAAGGCATTTGCTACGTTCATTGCACTTAATCGCCTTATAAAATCCGGTTGTTTTACTGGGATTATCCTTGCTGCACAACAGGTCTGATGTTGCTTGTATTATATTGTTCAAATCCTGGTGGAAATTGAATTGCAGGGTTCTGTAATTTAAAAAAAAAAAATGATGTTGAAGGCAGCATGTTGGAACAGCAGCATATTCATTAAAATTGTAGTTCTGATTAAAGAACCTGAACAGAAGTTGTATTGCACGACAGTGCGGTGAACTGTCTCCTATTGAAGGGCAGATCACCTTAAGAAAGTAACAAGTGAGAAAGGCTCCTGTCAAGCTCAGATAGGCGACTTAAGACTTCAAACCTATGGTAAGCTTGTAGGAAGAGTGAGCAGTCTTTCGAATTGACTCGAACAGACCTGCAAGAAGCTCCTTCTAGTTCAGACCTGTGAAGAGGCTGAGTTTAGAGCTCGGACCTGTGATTATCACTTGTGGAGAATCGGAATGTGGCTTGGAATTGCAGAACTGTGGAGGACTGTTTAAAGGCCAAGAGGCCTAGTGTAAGGCCCTCTCTTCAAGCTACGGGTGCAGCATTACATGGAGCTTTCTAATCTGAAATTGGGTGCTGGAGTGATGTGTTAAGGAGGGTTTGGATGGAGTGTTTTGTAGCCATTTCAATGGTGTAAAAGGGACTCGGTAAAGGCAGTCTGTTGAAGTCCCATGTACAATCATTTGAGGACTCATTTTATTTGTTCTTGCTGTGTAGGAAGATATGGACAATGACATATGGCAGAATCCATATAATCCTGGTCAGTGATATCTTTGAGGCATATGAAAAATCATATCTTCCGTTTTGTCAGGCAATGATGAATATGATAGTGATATGTATGATTGCTGACAAAGATATTGGACAGTGGTTTGGGCATCATATTTGAAGCTGGGATTGTCTGAAGGCTTTTGGAGACAATCTTAAGAAACAAACAGCCTGATTTGATGAAGTGCGATGTAAAACAATGGTGGTTTCTTGTAAACCATAAGCTGGAGATATCCTTGTATTGGCAAGTATAGTAAGCATGTTTGAAAGTGGAAATTTTAAAGGGTTGACTGTGGCGAAGTCCTTGGGGATTCTACGTAGTGGTCAAATTGTTGACAAAATGGGCATAGATGTAAGTCATTGAGCCGGAGCAAATTTTTACGGCACTAGGAGGCCCAAATGCTGAAATAACCGAGAAATAAGGCGAGATCTGGAAGCAACTCAAGGTGCAATGCCTCAAGTGCAGGATAAACCAAGGTAGATTGAATCCCTTGTTTTTTTTGTATGCTGCAGTCTTAGAAGGCTGTTTGAAGGAGCTACTCACAGAATAACAGGTAGTAGCTGAAAGGACTCCTAACACAAGATGAGGCTTGTTGATATGTTCCCCCTGTATGTCTGTGACATAGATAGACACCTATGTAGCAGTAGCATGTGACTGTATTAGTCCTACATTGGAGCGTTATGGTAAACTTAAAATGTGAACTGAGAAGTTTATGCAGATTTTTGGTCACATGGTTGGAATCTTGAATCATGATCAGCAAAGTCTGTTGGATGGCTTTGACTGTGGGAGATCAGGTCCCAATTCCAAGATGATGTCTGGGATTCCCTCATTTAAAACAGATTTCTTCTCTCGAGATAGAAGCTAACATTAAGAGGGAGATATATCTGTATATGCTCCTGAGTGGATGTCTTTGTTCAACGAAAGAAGATCGTCATGGCTCAGGGACATATGGCTTCAGAGGGGGAAATTCCGAAGGAAAACCAAGAAGCCATATTAATAACAGGATATCTAGTAGCCATGAGTACTTTTGTACAATCTGACGTTGGATACCTTTGAGGAAGTCGAAAAGCATCAAGTCTGGAAGGATGTTATGCTGTGGTCCCAAGACCATAGGACAAAGCAGTTATCACCTCGAAATGGCTCTACAAGATCAAGCATGGATCTGTTGGAAGTGCTGAAAATTTCAAGGCAAGATTCGTTGCCTATGAAGAAGATATAGACTATGATGACATATTTGCACCTGTGGCTGAAGATACCACCATTCGATCTATTATAGCTCTTGTTGCTGCGCAAGGATGGAGTCTTCATCAGATGATGTGAAGACCGCATTTTTCTGCATGGTGTGATAAAGGAAGAGATATATGTGGAGCAACCTCTGGGGTTGGAAGTCCAGGATCGGGACACCCATGTCTGCAGGTTGAAGAAAGCCCTCTATGGGCTGAAACAAGAACCCTGAGATTGGTACAAGAGGATAGATAGCTACTTGATGAAGATGGGCTTCACTCGAAGTAATGCTGATCCGAACCCATACTTCAAAGTTGTCAAGGGAAAAACTCTCACTCTGGTGCTGTATGTGGATGACCTCTTCCTAATAGGTGCTGACCCTCTCATTCATCAATGCAAGAGGGAGCTCGCTGTTGAGTTCGAGATGAAGGACCTAGGACTGATGTCTAGGCCTAAAGGTCTAGCAGAGACCTGGCGAGATTTTCCTTTCTCAAGGAAAATACATTATGAATTTTCTGGTATGATGGACTGTAAGTCCATGGAACTCAACTTTAAGAAATTGAGTAGCAGCGTTGCTGGGCCTATCCTACTGAGTATCGTTAACTCATAGGGACCCTAATGTTCTTAATGAACACTTGTTCGAACATATGTTGTGCAGTGAACACTTTGAGGTCAACACATGGTTGATCATAACATTCAGGTTGGTGCCAAGAATCTTCTGAGATATCTTCAGGGCACGATAAACCATGGGCTAAGATACACTGCCGAGAGTGTGACACTCCTTGGATATACTGATGCCGATTGGGCTTGCAGTGTGGTGGATCGTAAGAGCACATTGGGATGCTGCTTCAATCTTGGTTCTACTTCGATCTCATGGATGAGCAAGAAGTAGAAGTCGGTGGCTTTGAGCACCGCAGAGGTCGAATACATTGCAGCAAGTATGGCCTGTTATGAAGCAGTTTGGTTGCGAAAGCTCTTTGAGTAGTACGTTTGGACATGTGCTAGAATACCTTTGTGATACTCTGTGATAACTTGAGTGGGATTCGTATGACGTAGAATCCTGTGTTCGATTAATCCCGTGTTCCACAATCGATCCAAGCATGTTGATGGTTGGTACCACTTTATACGGGATATGGTACAACGAGGCGCCATAAGACTCGATCATATAGGAACTGATGAGCAGGTCGCAGATATTCTCACCATGCCCTTGGGGAAGGTCATGTTCCTAACCTTCCGTGAGAATCTTGGAATCATGGAACGACCCTATTCTGAGGGTCCTGTTGGATGATGAGCTCTGGGAGCTCAAATGGGGTTTTGGGGATAGCTTCTCGGAGCTATAAGCACTTATGGTGCTTCTGCCCCACCGTTGTGATTATTGAGTTGGTTCGCCTCTCATTTATCTATGCCTCGTATGCATCCTACCCATTGAGTTCAGGACTCATGGGAAGTACCTCTCATTTGGCCAATGAGATGGGAAAGGCTAGAGACTAGTAGCAAAGACTGATGGACGCATCAGAACTTGCCGTACTCTCTATCTAGGATGGCACGGTCCAACCACTTGATCTGGGATCAAGTATAGTGAGGTTTCGGACCTCTGCCTGACTTCGGGTCAGATGAACCAACTTCGGGTTGGTTGGAGACTCTTTGTGAGTCTGATAGTGAGGTCTGAGACCTCTGCCTGACTTCGGGTCAGATGAACCAACTTCGGGTTGGTTGGAGACTCTTTGTGAGTCTGATAGTGAGGTTTGGGACCTCTGCCTGACTTCGGGTCAGATGAACCAACTTCGGGTTGGTTGGAGACTCTTTGTGAGTCTGATAGTGAGGTCTGGGACCTCTGCCTGACTTCGGGTCAGATGAACCAACTTCGGGTTGGATGGAGACTCTTTGTGAGTCTGATAGAGGTTTCGGACCTCTGGGCTGAATCTATCAGCCGGGTATGATGTCTTTGTGACTGACCCACTTCTGTTCTAAAATAAAGAGGCCAGCAAAGCAAGTTACGGCGGGATGACGCACGATGTTTGGATTGCACTAGTGGACGGAGTTCTCCCTAGTTGAGAGGGAGTGTTAAAATTGGACAACTAGGTCCAAACTCCGGGTTGTGCTGCTCAGATGACGATCCCAATATTTTATTGGATTCCTCTTTCGGAGAGGTGTAAGATTGATCTAAAGATCATCTCGATCGGATGAGCAGAACATGTACTTTGAATTTATTCCACTTATGTGTTGGGTCGGCCTGGAATAAAATATTGACTTAAATGTCTTAAAGGACGTGTCACACACCCCCAAAGATTCCTATATATTAGAGAGACTTGGAGTTCATTTGACACACATCGATGTGGAGGGATTCTCTCTCTGGATAGCGTTGGAGCTGCGTATTCTTTGTTTGGATTGTTCTGGGGTTATGTGTGACACGTTTCACTGAATGACCTATTGAAGACTTTGCTGGTAGAAGCATCCTGCTGATCGCCGTAACGCCACCACTCTTCATCTCTGTTTTGGCTTGTATTCTATCGATCCATTAAGCATGTTCTATCTTCTTCAGTATCATGCCCTAATCTGAAATGGCATAGAACATTGGCATAAATTAACACTTTATAAGTGGTAAAGTCAATGTTAAATTATAAAGTGAAAAGTGACTTTGGACATAAAGTACAATGTGGGTACTTTATTTTATGGGTGAGTTAGAAAATATAAAGTGAGAATTAAATGCACATTTATTCTCATCCCTTGATCTAAATGAATCTGAGCCATTAGATATTAGGGTTGCCCAAAAGTCATTTAGGGAAACAAAAGAGGGAAAAGAAAAGTGAGACTGCATTCATTCATTCCTCATGAGCAGATTGGAGAAAGGACGCTGAGAGCTGGAGAAAAGTTCTAAAAGAGAAATTTGTTGTAGCAAGCTGAATGAGTGATTTCTGGGCAAAGCTGGGCACAAAAATCAAGGTATATAAGACAGCAGAAGGTATAGTTCTAACAACATTTAATGTTGTGATTTGCACACAGTTCGAGGGCTGTTTTTGAGCAAAAAAATATGTACAGTCAATACAAAATCCGTACAGTCCGTACGGAATCCGTATAGTATAGTCCACATCCATACAATATTGTTTCAGCTTCAAGTGAGGACGAAAATCAAGGCAAAGTGGGGAAGGTTTTCAAGGAGTTTTGGGCTGAAGAGATAAGTTGTATCATGCTGTTTTGTTTTGTCTGCAAATGTTTTTCCTGAACTTGAAAGATAAATAAATTTGAAGAGCTCTCTAACAAGTTTTCCCCGGAGAAGATTGAAAGGGTTTTGCCTAGATCAAAGTTGACCAAAAATCTATGAGTATTTTTTATGTGTTGCTGGTCTATTTGTGTCCATATTTATTTTCAGCATGTGTTGACAGTGCCATGTGTTTTAATCTGAAAATTTCATTTCCATATTTCTATATGTTGAAACTAAGTTTATGGGAAAGGGCATTTAACTGAATGGGAGTGATAAGGTGAAATTAAAATCAGGTTGGGATTGCAAGAAACTTTTTAGTCATCAGATTTCAACATATTATTGACGATCTCTTTGTTTGTTGCCTAGATTTCAAGACTTAAATCTAAAGTTCTTAAGGGTATGATTTTGATTGAGCTTGTCCAAGTTGTGAGCAAAGCCCGTGCACAGCATTCTTCCTCAACAAAGACAACTTTGAAATATTATGACCAATGGACGATTTTGATCAAGGTTGTCCAAGTTGTGAGCAAAGCCCTTGCACAACATTGTTCTTTAGCAGAGACAATTTTGCGATATTATGACCAATGGATAAACTGATTATTGAATGTCTCTCTTATCCCAAGAGCACAATGTTTCTTAAATTCATTGATGCTTGCAACCTTGAATAATGCATAATTTCTTATTTAAATATGGTCTGAACCAACAAACCTATGTTAATCATACTTGTATTTTTATCTCATTATCTTCCTTCGAAAATATTTTCATCTAATTCTTTTGTGTTGACCTAAGTGAAACTCCCTCTCTTATTTATGCTTAAAAATTGTAAGGTCCCTAGCCTCGGGCCTCTAGGGTACACAAGTTAGTCTGCTCTAGTCCTTGAAGGTAATGTTTTTCCAAGCATCCTTGAACCTCCCATCAAGCTCTTTTGAGATGAATTAAGCGGGGCTCTCTCTCCCTTATTATCCCATCTTTGAAGATTGAAGGGCACTAGATGAAAAATCAAGGGCACACAAGTTAGTTTTCTCTTGTCTTTGAAGCTAAATCTATTCCACTTCTCTCCAATTGTGTTACTCCTTAATCCCATATATCCCCAAAATATGTTGGCAAGTTCGTCCATCACCCTTTTCCCTAATAAATCATTTAAACTATTTTGTTGGTGTTTTACTCTATGATTCCTTGCGTGTGTGCTTTGGGGACCTTTCACTTTGAACTCAAACCCGAAAACTACCCAACATAACTCTAGCAATCCTATCCACCTTAAACCCTAATGATTCAATCCTTTGATTGGTGATATTTGAAGTAGAATCCTTATGGAATTATTGACTTGGTTGGTCCATGACATTAGATCCATGAGATCCACTAGCGAGAACCTCACTTGAGCTAAAGGGAATCGACCAAAAGTGAGAAGAAGTTTGGTGAATTGACAATTGGCTTCCTCTTGAGTACACAGGATCCCACACTTGAGGTTTCTTGAGCTTTTGGACTTTATCTCGAGAAGTGCAGTATTTTGTTGTAATAGGACCTACTTTAAATTCCCTACTCAATCAAACTGGAAAAATTAAATAAAGACTAAAAAATATTATGAAAAATCTTTAAATGGAAACAAAATTTGCATTACAAATATTAAATAGATATTGAATGTAATGTGAGAAATCACAAATTTATCAGTAAGTTTATGTACAAATTCATATTATGAAGACCAAAAATTGTATACCCTAAATAAGTAAGGAAGTTCATGTACAAATTCATAAATTGTATACCCTAAATAAGTGAGTAAATTTATGTACAAATTCATATTATGAAGACCAAAAATTGCATACCCTAAATCTACTCACTTCTCTCCAATTGTGTTACTCCTTGATCCCATATACCCCAAAATATATTGGCAAGTTAAGGCACTAATATTTTATATTCCATCACCCATTTCCCTCATAAATCATTTAAACTATTTTGTTGGGATTTTACTCTATGATTCCTTACTTGTGTGTCTTTGGGGACCTTTCACTTTGAACTCAAACCCGAAAATTAAAGAACTCTAGCAATTCTATCCACCTTAAACCCTAACCATTCAATCCTTTGATTAGTGATATTTGAAGTAAAATCCTTATGGAGTTATTGACTTGGTAGGTCCATGACATTAGATCCATGAGATCTACTAGAGAGAACCTCACTTGAGCTAGAGGGAATCGGCCAAAAGTGAGAAAAAGGTTGGTGAAGTGACAATTGGCTACCTCTTGAGTACACAGGATCCCACACTTGAGCTTTTGGACTTTATCTAGAGAAGTGAAAGAATTTATTGTGATAGAACCTACTTTAACTTCCCTACTCACTAAACCAAAAAAATAGAACTAGAAAAATTAAATAGAGACCAAAAACCTTATGAAAAATCTTAAAATGGAAACAAATTTTGTCATACAAATATTGAATGTAGTGTGAGAAATCACAATTTTATCAATAATTTTATGTACAAATTCATATTATGAAGACCAAAAATTGTATACCCTAAATAATTAAGGAGGGAGAACCATCATATTTTAAACAAAGAGAAACAAATAACAAAACCGAAAGAGAACTTACATGTTGTCTTGTGCCTTGCACTTTTCTAAATTGTCCCATGTCTCTCCCACATGGAGATATTTCAATAGGTTCATCAATGTGTCTCCACGTCTCTTTATGTACATTGCAGTGCACTCATTTAACAATAGTTTCATTAATGTCTCTCCACCTTCCCTTATCTGCAATGCAATGCACTTAGTAAATGAATAAATCAAAAAAAATCTAAGATACCTCCAATTTAAATAAGCACACATGGAATCATATATACCTCCATATCCTTAGCCTTCGCCTTCACCTAATGCACCTAAGGAATCTACACCAACATTAGGACATGCCTTTATTTCACAACCTACCCAACAAAATCATAAAATATTAAACATAAATCATAAAAGAAAGGAATAACCTGTTATTGAGTTTTGTAATTACCCAACGTTAACTCAATAACAGGTTATTCCTTTCTTCTATAAACTATCTCACCTGTATGGATTCTCTCTTTAAAAATAAATCATAAAATCTGAAGAGAAACAATAGAAGTCTTACGAAAAAATATTTTATGATATTGTGAGAAATCTTACCATAGATCTAATGAGTAATGCTCAACACTAAATAAGTAAAAAAATATGCGAACCAATTTTCTTAAAGAGAGGACTTCATAGCAAAACAAATAAGCATATGATGCTCACAAATGCAAAAAAAAAAGGAAATAACAATGAAAAAACGCAAAACATGGAACTATATAATTATGTAGTAACAAACAAGTAAATTACTCAATACATACCTCCATCGCTTTTGTCCATTACAATCAAAACCCAGGACCTATTTAATTTCCTCACCCACCCAAGAAAAAAGAATGAAAGTAAGAAAAATAAATGAGGGCACATAAGAAAAAAAAATATCAATCCGAAAGTTAACATGGCCATGCTAGTAAATGAAACAAAAAAAAAAAAAAAAACCTGTAAAAGTGGAATAGCACAACAATAGCAAAAAGATGAAACCAAAAATAGCAAAAAACAACAAAACTAAAAAACAATTAAGAGAAATAATAGATTAAGACTTCAATCTGCAACCCCAAAATGTGTTGATGGCCAACCAAGAACCCCAAAATGCATTGACGGCCAACCAAGAACACCCTATACACCAAAAACATATTATGAGAAGTATTAAATACACATAAAAATGTTGTGAAAAATATGAAACAAAGATCAAAAATATTTTATGAGAAATCTTAAATAGAGCCAACAATAGTATGAGTAATATTATGCACTAGAAATTACATCTTATGCAAAAATCATCAACCTCGAATAGGTAAGGAAGGAGGAGAACTGTCTTATTTTATAAATGAATTTCATAGCAAATCATAACAGATTTTGCACCCAAAAATTACTCTTATCTACTTTTGCCTCTACCTTTGCACTTTACTACAATCTCTCTCTCATAAAGATATTCCAATGTCATCATAAATGATCCTTCATATTCCACTATATGCATTGTATTGCACTGGATTAAATATTATGCAAAAATATGAAATACACATAAAATGTTGTAAGATATATGAAATAAAGATTGAAAAATCTCATGAGTAATATCAAAGAATGACCAAAAATCTTATGAGCAATCTTACGTACTAGAAAGTACATCTTATGCAACATTAAAAAGTCATAAACCCTAAATAGGTAAGGATGAAGGATCATATATAGGTAAATAGGTAATAGCAAATCATATATGGACAGTTGCACCAAAAGAGAATTCACCTCTACCTTTGCACACTATTGCAATCTCTCCCTCGCAAGGACATTTTAGTTGTTTAGTTAGTAATAATTTACGTTAAATTACATGCATTAAATTATGTCAATAACAAGACAATTGACAAATAATGTAAGATGCCTGGAATTTAAATAAACATAGATGGAACTATACATAAACGAAAAATCATAATTGTTAATAGCAAATCAACAGAACTCACCTCTACCTTCACACACTATTGCAATCTCTCCCTCACAAGGACATTTTAGTAGTTTAGTTAGTAATATTTTGTCACATGGCCTACATTACATTATGTCAATAACAAGATAAATAAAAAATAATGTTAGATGTCTAAAATTTAAATAAACATAGATAGAACTATGAATAAACGAAAAAATCATAATTCCTCAATAAGAGAGGGAGAATCGTTGCATTGAAACGAGAAAATATCTATGTTGGAACTAAAAGAGAACTCACCTCATATCTTTGCACTCTCCTACACTTCTCCAAGTCTCTCTCACCAAATGCACCTATGCAGTTTGCACCATCCCTAAGACCCACCTTATATCCCCACTTCCTAAATCCAACAAAAGTCAAACCATAAAATATTAAATGAAGACCAAAAAATTTTAAGACAAATAACAAAAATATTATAATAAATATTCAACACTAAAAGATAGTATGAGAAATCTTAATCATAAGCCAAGATAAAAATAATTACCAGTAATATTTTGCAAAAGTACATATTATTCAATGACCAAAAATCATAAAACACTAAATAAAGGAGGGAGGAAAACCATTACATTGAAGATGAGAAGATATGCATACCAAAACCAAAAGAGAACTCCCACTCTACCTTTGCAGTCTCCTACACTACTCCAAGTCTCTCTTACACAAAAATATTTCAAAAGTTTCAGACATTGCTTCTCCACCTTTGCTCATTCATCTTCATTTCCCTGAAAGATAGTATGAGAAACCTTAATCATAAGCCAAGTTAAAAAGAATTACCAGTAATACTTTGCGAAAGTACATATTATTCAATGACCAAAAATCATAAACCCTAAATAAAGGAGGGAGGAGAACCATTACATTGAAGATGAGAAGATATGCATACCAAAACCAAAAGAGAATTCACACTCTACATTTACAGTGTCCTACACTACTCCAAGTCTCTCTTACACAAAAATATTTCAAAAGTTTCAACATTGCTTCTCCACCTTTGCTCATTCATCTTCCTTTACTTGCATTTGCACTACATTCAATAAATAAGAGAATCCCAAATAATGTAAAATGCATCTAATTTAAAAAGAAGTACATCCTCTGCTACCAAAAATTATAAACCCCAAATTGGTAAGGAGGTTGGAGAACTCCATTGTATATAAACTAGAAGGATTTTATAGTAGAACGTACATGAGTCTTGCACCAAAAGATAACTCACCCTCTACTGTTGCTTATACTTCTGCTACAGTGCTTCATGTCTTTCTCAGAAACAAATATTCAGTAGTTTCATGAGTGCTCACTCACCATTCACCTTTCTTCCTCTATAGTGCATCTAAATTTCAACAAACACATATGATATAATGATGAAGCAACAAATGAGTTAAATTAAAAAGGGCATGAAACCATATAATTATGAAGTAGCAAACAAGTAAATTCCCCTTAAACATCCCTCCTTTGTCTTTGCCCATAAACAAGTAGATTCTCCAATTACATACCTCCTTCACCTTTTCCCACTACACTTGTGAACTCCACATTAGCCCTAAACACACACTATGGGTTGTTAAGGTCTTCATTGATTTCTCCACTCAGTGAATTAAAAAAAAAAAAAAAAACCAATCAATCAAAAGACACAAGAAAAACAAAATACTAGACCATAAATTCACATGGCCATGCTCATAAAATCAAAGATAAAACCACAACAATAAAAAAACTCAAAAAACAACAATAGAAAAAATAGGACCGACAATTAAAAGAAAAAAAAAACGAAAATAACAAGAAAAAACATAAAACGACAAACAAGAATTTGCTTTACAACCCCAAAAAGTGTCCATCGCCAACCAAGGGAACCCTGCACATCGATAATTAGAGAATTATTAAATATAAACTAGAGAATATTGTTACAAATATTAAATATATAGAATATTGTGAGAAATGTGAAACGAAGATCAAAATATTTTATCGAAAATCTTAAACAGAGGCTAAATACCTTATGAACAATCTTATGCACCAAAAGATACATCTTATTCAAACCCCAAAAAGCATAAAACTTAAATAGGTAAGGAGGAAAGAACTAAAGTATTTGCAACGAGAAGATTCTATTGCAAATTATGAATGGATTTTTCACCAAAAGAAAACTCACCTCCACCTTTGTCCCTGCACTCCACTATGTTGTCTCTCTTATGAAGATATTCCAATACTTTCATTCAAGATCCTCTACGTACCTTTACCTACATTGCATTGCACTAATACTTAAACAAACGATCAATAATGTAAGATGCCTCTAATTTAAACAAACACATGTATGGAACCATAGATACATCGAACCATTCACCATTCACCTTTACCCAGTGCATCTATGGAATCTTCACCGAAACCAAATAAAAATCAAACCATAAAATATTAAATAAAGATCAAAATATCTTATGAGAAATCATAAAAGGACACCAAAAATCTCATGAACAATCTTGGAGCATTAGGACCTACATTTATCTCCCACCCCCTAAACCAAACAAAAAACAAACCCTAAAATATTAAATAAAGATCAAAATATCTCATGAGAAATCTTAATAAGACACAAAAAAATTCATGAAAGTATTAAATAGAAAATAAAAAATATTAAAAGAAATCTTAAACAAAGAACAAAAATATTATGCAGAATTAAGTACATTTTATTCAATGACCAAAATCACAAGCCCTAAATACCAAATAGGAACTCACCATCTACCTTCGCCTCTATTGCATTGGCCCATGTCTCTTTCATGCAGATATTTCAAGAGTTTAATTAATAAATCTCCATCTTCTTTTACCTGCACTACATCACATCTAAGTTTAAACAAATTAGCCATACTCACAGATGTTTAAAAAAAAAAAAAAGACATCGATAATAGTGAAAGATACAAAAAACAATATCAAAAAAAGAAGAGAAAGAACAAAAATGAAGAAACAGCGAGAGACAATAAAGACAAATTCTACTTTGCAACCCCAAAAAGCATCCATGGACCAAAAAAACAAAAAAACCCTGCATAGCACAAATTAAAGTATTAGAAAGAGACCAAAAAATCTTAGAAACTATTAAATACACACAAAGTATCTTAAAAGAAATACGAAACAAAAGGCCACATTATCCTAAGAGAAATTTTAAACAAAGACCAAAAATCCTATAAGTAATCTTATGCATAAGTAAATACATCTTATAGAAACATAAAAAAATCATAAACCCTAACTACATAAGGAGGGAGGAGAGCCATTGTATTTGAAATAAGGAGGTTGTCACAACTGATCATGACATGGAATTTGCACCATAAGAACTCACCTCTTCCTCCGCCTCTGCACTTTACTGTGATCTCTCTCTCACACAATTTTAGTAGATTCAACACTGATCCTCCACATTCTCTTATGGGTGCTAGGCCTTGCCTTGATTCCTCCAACCATTGAATCTAACAAAAAACAAAATAAAAAAATATTATGAGAAACATTAAAGAGACTATAATACACTATAAGAAAAGTTTAATAGCAACCAAAAATCTTATGCAAAAGTGAGGGAATAGCACCATTGTATTTGAAATGGGGGATTACATGGGTTGTGCAAGAAAAGAGAGCTTACATTTTTTCCTCTTACACAAAGATATTCAACAGTGCTTCACCACCTTCCATTACCTTCATTGCCTCTAAATTTTAAAAAAATGTACATTATATAATTACGTAGCATAGAATGTGATAAATTAACCATACATACCTTACCTTTAGCCTTCACTTCTGAAATTTGCATCAACTAAGTTGTTTGAGTCTACACTAATTTCCTCACCCACTAAACTCTACAAAAGCAAAGCCAGAAAATCTTATGAGAAATCATTAAAAGACACCAAAAATCTCATGAAAAATATTAACATAGACTGCAATATATTATCAAAAAGGGGAGGATGCAATTGAAGAATAACTAGTGGACTATATAGACGAGGAAAAATATGTCTTTCTCAAGTCCATCCTCAATACTAGGAACTAACCTTTAGAACGTTAGAAAGGATATAAGGCATTTAGCATGGAGATAAGAGAATGTGAAGGAAAACCAGGGAAAACCAAAAAGAAATGCATCAAAACTAAAAAGGAAAATGTCAGACTAGTATTTGGAGAGGACATGTAAATAGAAAGAATCACTTTGTAAATGTAAAAATCCCTAGTAGGGAAATTCATGGGGAAAAAGTTTGAACATTGCATGCATGGATAGAGAGAGCCTGAAATGGAATATTGTGGTATACATTATACTCTAATGTTTCATTTCCTCATTCGATTTTGGCTTTCATTTGAGCTTCATTCTAGGGCATGTGAAAAAAAAAAACACATTAGGGAGAAGGTGGTAATAGGAACTATCATTACTCTACTTTAAGAAGTGAAGATCAAGGTTTAATCTTTGAAAGGAACTAATGTATGTGAAACCTATATGGCTGAAAATGCCATCTTCACATGGAAGTTTCCTCGAAAGCTTGATAACTGCAGCATTTCACTTAGGTATGCTAATTGTCATGAGATAATGCATCTACATATATGCAAAACAAGCCTATGCTATAAAAGCCCTGAAGTCTACAAACAATTCTAGTATAACGATGATGGCATCTTTGAAACCTCAAGGGCATAAGATTTCCCTATAAAAGTGGCTTAAGCTGGCATGAGAGCTACAACAGATTAACAATAGCAAGAACATGAAATAGGTCAATAGGGTTTAACTTGTGGTTGAGAGGAGTGTTATCCTCCCCTACCCAAATTTAATTCTGACAAGTGACATGTTGACCCTTAACGAGTATATTGCTGTAACAGATTGAAGCCCTGTTGTTGACCTAGCCTTGTGCCCTAAAGAATCTAGTGTTCATCCTAGGTACCATCCTCAAGAAAGGATGCCCAACCTATCCTACTTGCATAGGAGTATACAACTTGCCAAATGTAGTCTATACACTAACAGAAGCAAAGAAGACACAATAAATTATTTCAACAAGCATCCAAGTAGAGAGCTCCCAAACCCAAGGTGGAGAGGGGACAATTCCCTGTGAAGGCCAACAAACAGATCATATTCCCTCAGGATCAAGAATGATGGAGGAGTTATACAATGCAAGTCAAAAGTAACCAAGCTTCCAATAGTTTGTTTAGGAAACATATTGGAGTATATCGTTGTAACAGATTGAAGCCTTGTTGTTGACCTAGCCTTGTGCCCTAAAGAATCTAGTGTTCATCCTAGGTACCATCTTCAGAATGAGAGGAAATGCCTAGCCTCTCTTTGTATTCTTTAATGAGGACCCTTGTCATGATAAAGATATTCAAGGTCATTGTACAATACTAGTTTGTGGGTTGAGCATCCTTGTGAAGGCACATCCTTTTGTCAATTTCCTTGGGCAGAAAATAACAAGGAACAAGTTGATGACAGTCCTAAATGTAAAGGAATGTGGATTAATCATGGCCAAAATGTACACAACCCTGCATCCTGTGGCGATATTGCTACACAAAAATTTGGTGATACTGAAGATATTACTAATTTTGAGGTGTGTGAGGGTGATGTTGATAATATTTGCAGTTTGTATCATCAATGGGAACACCACAAGTCTGGAAGAGGATTTCTTTTATAATGAAATTGTGTTTGTTGCCTCTAAGAACAATGCATATAACTTGATGTTGGATAGAATGTGACAGCCCTAATAATCTAAAATGTAACAAATAGAATAACCAGTATGACAAGATTCCTTGGCCATTATGGTAGCCCAGATCATAATAAAGAGGATGACCATCATTTTCAAGTGTTATCGAACATTTTGGAGATTGTTGATTTTGCACGCATTAAAAGCCAATACCTTGAGATTATAGATAAGGTTGAGAGCAGGCAGCTTATAACATGGGGTAAGAATGTTGACAACAATGTTGATCAAGTAAAACTGGAACAGATTTCTAAGGTTGAAAGGGAAAATTCCAATCATAATGGTGGGCCACAAATTAAGCAAATCCCTCAAAACTGTGATGAGGACAGAAATGGCGTACGAAATGAACTCGAAACCACTAAGAAATGTGCTACACACTTGAAGCCTTGAAGCTTTGCAAAGGATCCAATGACAACCACCTTGTTGGCATCATTGAAAAGGTTTTTTTGTAGGAATATGGTAGTAAGTAATGAGGACTACAACTTCATTCTTGTCGAGATTGAAAAGGTTGAAAAAGATCATTTTCCCAAGTGGATCGAGAAGAAGATAATGAGATTCATTTGACAAAGCAAGTGCATGAGGCAGAGTTTGGTCATCCATTGTATTCTAGTACATTTCTCATAACAAATGGAATAGCCTCTAGTATAACCAACTGTGTTTCAACTAGCTCAAGGGAGCCATTAGGCATAGATATAATCAGACTGGTCCCCAATATGATGAAATTATGGGCAACAATGTGTTCAAAACACCAAATTTGCAACTCAATCACCAACAAGGAAAGTTTGAAACCTTCATGTCAAACTTTAATGGCCTCTAGGCTAATGAGAGTTGTGATGAGGCTCATTCATGAGCCTAGATCAAGGCCTATGCCATAGCAGGAACATTGAAAAAGAACTATGTGAATATATTATTGATGTTCTTATGTTTTCGTCAAGTATGTGATCATTATCTTCTTTTAAAAAGTTGCTTATCCATTTCTACTTGGATATCTTTTGCAGAAGCATCAAGGAAACTACCAAAAAAATATAGATGTATCCAATAAATTGTTTGGAAGGTTCATTGGCTCTTTGTGTTATTTGTAATGACATTCCTAAAGAACTATGTGTCACTATTTCCAGTCATGTATTTTACAATCAATGCATATTAGATCACCTTAGTAGACAATACACCATTTTCCCTACTCTAGTGTGCAAAAGTCATCTGAAAAATGATTCAATGTTTCCTCTAATTGCCTTTGAGCATTGCACTTCTAATTGATCTCAACAAGTTTAGAAGGGAGATGAACAATGACTTAATCCAACTGTTGACGAGGTAAATCCCCTCTGCGGACAGAGGCGATCCCTACTAGCCCAGCAGGGGTCTAGCAACAAACAAACAATGCTATGACGCAGGCTCCTAGTTACGAATGAAAGATTTGGGATAAAAACCTACCTGGATTCCAGCGCTCGATCTGAAGAAGAGATGTCCCCGTCCTTCAGTCCTGGCAGATCACAATCCTTCCACGATCTCCGTGGATGAACACCTGCACACAGAAGAGACGAACAGATACATGCATAGGAACCAACATACGTAACTAAACATCGGTCAGAAAAGATATTACTCGCATTAACATAATGGAAAAAGGAGTGGAACCATAATCATAGTCATCTATTAAAATGATAAACGAATAGAAGTTACAACCAAGTTCTGACGTCGCAGCTTCCTTCGAACGGGTCTCCGGTCGTCTACGTCTCGCAAAGCTCGCCAAGGAAAGGGAAACCTCTCCAGAGTCTCGTAACAATGGTCTCCTCGCTTGAATGGGCCTTAAGGGAAAGAAGGGATTCTTTACAGCACAAAGGCACTTAGGAATAGGGAGATGCAAAGCTTCAGCACTTCAAGACTAGCTTGCCATGGATCTGAGCAAGCTTTTATAGATGGGGAAGGAGGGAGTTGGGATCCCTATTATCATGGGATTGGCCCTATCAACAAGGAAGGTTCCATAGAAGGTGGCAAAACTACTTCCCTTCCATAGAACTCCCGTAGCCAAACCTCCCAACTCAAGATAGGCAGTGGTTGTGAGTTTGTTTGAACTCAACTTCCGCCATCCATATATAAAAAACAGTCCCTAAAATAGGTGGCGCGATTGCTGCTCTATGACAGAGCGCCAAGTGGCGCGACCTCTTTACAGGATTTTTCACTGCAGGTAGCGCAGTAGAAGCTGTCTACCGCCTTGATACAAAGAGAACATTTTCATGGATTTTGCAAGAGATGTCTCTGAGAAATGGAAACATACTGGAGGGATGCAATAGTGATGTTTCGGTGCATGAGCAGTGTTCTGAGTCACGTTGGGTCACTCCCATTGTGCGGGGCCAGGGGAATGGTAAGACAGTGACAAATTCACGTAGCAGATGCCCCACCCCTAAAGCATGAGGCCCGAGAGCAGAGGGTGAAATGCTTCTCATGAACTATCCCAGCTGAAGGCCAGAAAATTGGGAAAGCTGGGGCAGGATACAAACGATATCTCCAGTATAGTGTATATATGGTATGGAATGACCATCCGAACAGAGTATGCTATAATCCGGATCTAGGGTATGGGCGCAGCCATCCAACTAAGATCAAACAAATAGACACAGGTATGGTCACAGCCATCCAATCATTGAGTCATGTACATAATGACAATAATCCACAATCGCAGCCTGGATTACAACAGACACAATCCAGGGTCTTGCGCTCCATCCCGACCCAAACAAATACAAGTTCTAGCATGCGAATGTGTGAGCTGATGTCGAACATGCAAGAACATCGTCTGATTACCAGCCAATAATGAAAGCCGTTAACAGACGCGAGAGAAACCACCACTAATGACGATGGTCCTCAAGGTACTACAGGTACAATCTACGGCGTGTGAATAAATGAGCTGACGTCGAACACCCGCAGAATCATCCGATCGGAGGCCAATAATGAAAACCTCTCGTCGAATGCGACGAACCTGCCATTAAGGCAAGCAGGCTCCAAGGTACCATCAGGAGTCTCTAGACCAACTTCCTGGATAATGAGTTGAAGTCGACAGGAAGTGACCTTGATCGAAGGTGGGCCATAATGATTCCCACATCATCGACACGAGACAGAGGAACATAATGTTTGTTGTGAATTAGGATCATATGAGAAACAGAGGAAGGTTGATATTTGCAGAGGCCAACTTCTCTTGAACATATAAACGGCACGGCAATGGACTTGGCAGTATTTGACATCAACAGAGCAAAGGTCATGGCGACGAGGCAGTGAACAGATGAGAGGTCAAAAGAGATTACCCAAACCCATGGAAGCAAAGTGAAACAACGAGATGAGATGTCCCCAACCCGACACGAATGCAGACCAGTGCCATGTTCAAGAGCGACATACTGCCGACGATAACGACGATGGTTCCATTTTTCCCCCACCATTTCTGGCGAGTACCCCAATTATTTTTTATGACAAGCTTGAAGGGGATAGCATATGCTTGTGATATAAGTCCGCCCTTCGGGCGAATCCATCCTAGTGCATTTAACGAGTCCTAGGAAGGAGAAACTCGGAAACCGTCATTTCGACTAAATCCAATGTCATCAGGGTTTAACGAGTCTGACAAAGGAAGAACTCGGCGTCTTTTCATGTTTAGAGAGTTTGAAAAGACAGCGGAAAAGAAAACTCCACCGGTCACTTTTCGTAAATAGTTCCCCAGATCCGAAAAGGTAGAAAACAATATCCGGGAAAACCTCCTAGTCGCGATAGGCTAGGGTATTCCTTTTTCGTAATCAATCCATCCCAACCCGAAAAAGGGTTAAACTTATACTGGGTGGATGTCGATTCGTGTCCATTTTAACGAGATCGAAACGACAAGGGCCTCGGCGATCTTTTCATATTTAGAGAGTCAGAAAAGAGCTGAAAGATGACTCCAGAGTGACTTTTTCGTGTATTTACCGAGTCCGAAAAAGTATAAAATACAACTCGTTTCCACCTTCTAAGTCATAAAAACCTGTCACTGCACATACCCAACAAGCGTAAAATCCATTTTCGACATAATACATGCAAATATTTGACAAGAAATAACTAAAAAACTCATTTTAACGTTGAAAAGTTATAAATATGTCCAATGGTAAAAAATGAAATTACTTTTTACTATTTACCTTGTGGAGAGTAGCAGTGGTCCATTTGGAGCAGAATCTTCTGACGGCGATTGCGACCGATCCAGGCAACCATTCAGTGTCTCGTCTGTGACAGGTAAGAGGCGCTCCTTTTCTCTTTCTTTCCATATATTTTTGAATGATTTCCCTTAAA